>CM035424.1:174628573-174971073 GCA_020310875.1 Ceratopteris richardii | reverse complement strand
AAGAGGTTCCTATAAAATATTTGTTGGGGTACCATCCAATCTTTGGGCAACAAACAAACAAAGTGGCACACCAAGAATTTGAGGAACAACATGGCGTAAAGGTTTCTGGTGATCCTTACAACGTTCCTTCTAGCTTGGGAAGCCTCAAACCGTATTTCAGGAGCAACAAAGAATACATTAGAAAACTACTCGTACGCCATTTTCACATTTTTATATGTTAGAAGTGGTAGTAATGTTACGCTTATTCAAAATGGATATGTAGATATGTACTACGGGCCGTTAATTTTGGAGGGGACAAAGAGATCATGTAGAGGAGCTTGTTGGAGTGGGTACTAAAGCTTTCAGAGTAACCCTCTCATCATTTCTGCTCTTTTCACTTACCAACACCAACATCCTTGCCTTTCGGAGTCATAACTTTGCGCTTAGAGATCGTTTGAAGCAACCTTGTTCTTGATTTGAAGCTTATGTGAATGTTTTGATCCACAACAAATGTGCATCATTTGGACAAGATTTGATTGACCAAAAAAGCTCTTCAACACTTCAACAGGAGATGGTCGACCACTTGCGGCCTGCCTGTTGCAGCATTTGGTGTCCAATTTCACTTTCATCACTTGGATTGGCATCGTGAACATGATATAAAGGTGGTTCAAGTACTTTTTAAGGACTAGCAAGGACTGGTGAGAATCTCAAATTTGTCCAATTTTTCTTTGATTTGGCTTTTGAGCACTCAAACCTTTTATTTCGACCTCTTTTGATTTTGGTTTTTGGTGCCAAACCCACCTCTTGCCACCCAAAAATTTTGAGTTTTCTTTTGGGCATGGAGATAACTTCAAATCAAAGCCTCACAACATCAAGTATCACTTGAAATTTTCTTTGGATAGATTTGGATTCATTGAAAATTTTGATTTTGTGGATGAACCCATACATTCTGGTGGTATCTGATGCAGATGACTCTGCTACTTTGATGATCTATCCAAATATACGAGTAAGCTCTTTGGACATTTTCTCATCTAATACTTGTGCTCCACCTGACACACTACCAAATTTATCTTCAATGTTGATATAGGCTATTCTAGATAATTGCTCAATGAAATCTTTGTAATTAGATATGTCCATGGCTAGAGTGATTTCATCTTCTCTCATTCCATACATGTAGGAGCATACAAAATCTTCCAAAAGATTTTGCTCATGCTTATTTATTTTATCTTCCATTTGTGCAAAAGAAAAGACTATCAGAATTGATATTAAACATTTAAACACAAATCTTATTCATAAAGACAATAATGAAAACTAAGTCTCATAAATAAAATGATAGATACTCAAATACTTTTAAGTACACATATACATAGATACATTAGCAAGTTTATGGATACTTTTAAGTACACATATACATAGATACATTAGCAAGTTTATGGATAGATAAATCAATAGTATGTGTAGACAAATGATAGAAATATGGATAGTTAGTTAGATACGTAGATTTATAATTAAATAGAAAGTGTAGTTATAATCTTGAAGTGAATCTATGTAACTATTAAGAATGTAAGATTCAAAGAATCAGACATTCATAATAGTTCATATACACTCACTATAGTATGTAGAGTCTTGTCACATGACTATATATAACCATTGTGATAGTAAGAGTCAAAGAATCAGACAATCACATTAGTTTCTATACACCTTGTGACCTACACTAGTTATGCTCATAGGAATCTAAGTGACTATTGTGAGAGTAAGAGTCAAAGATTCAACCAATCACAATAGTCCCTATACACTCCCTATACTATTGAGACAATAGAATTGAGGTGGCAATTCAAACAATCTCAATAGATCTATTACTTAGTCCTATATTACTATGAGAGTAAGAATCGATCTAGCGAGTTAGACAATCACACTAGTGGTTTATTTTAAATTTTATTCATAAATGTATACAAGTTAGAAACACTTTCGCGAGTGGAACATGTATAGAATTGATGACTAAAAACATAAAACTAATTATATAAATACAAATCAGGCATATGTAAGAGATGCATATGTAAATCATACAATATGCATGATACAATGAACAAAACAATAAATAAAAAATAAATCAATCCTTGAATGGTATGGTGAAGAAAGGTATCTATGAAAGAAATGCTAGGATTATAGCTCTATAGACTAGAAAACAAGCATGTGTAGAATGACCTTTTCGATTGAATGTAAAAATATAATATATTTTTGGTGATCAAAAGTGCTTTTGATCCAAAACATTTTCGATCGAAAGCAATTTCGATCAAAAAAATTTTCAATCAAAAGTGCTTTTGATCAAAACAATTTTCAATCGAAAGTCTACCCGTGTCTATTTTTTTCGGTGTTTATTCGGATAACCATGAATGAAATGAACATATTCGGTATTTGTGAATTATTCAATTGAATAAATGCAACCTAGTTGCCAACTGATGAGTAGGACAATCCTAGTAATGAATAGATGAAGCTAGCATCTCATTGAAGGTCGCATAGTGTTGCAGATTGTTGATTTGGGCTCCCTCAGAAAGTCGCGTTTGAACATTGGGGAAGAAGCGGGGTTCGTGATTTTCTTGATGGTTTTTCTAAGACAAAGACTTGCAATGTTTGGGGCATTCGATCACACTTTTTTGGTTCGTTCCTTCTTCAGCTCTCCATTTTCTCAAAGCTATGATTAGCCTATTGATTGGCTTCACGGAGATCTCGTGAGAGGGTCACATTTTTTTCGTGATCTCGTTCTTTTTGGCAACCTTCTTTGCACCGGCTCATGACCTTAGATACACGTTTTTGGAGTTATGTAGCTTTTCTAGAAAATTGAGTACTTGCCATGGGGTTCACTTTTTAGAAAATCATGGGGCTCACAACTATTTCTGGATTTGTGTTTTTGGAGTTGTCGAGCGCTTATAGAAAATCGAGTTCGTGGTTTTGACAGATGCACTTTCACATTCGAATGCTTTCTTGGGTGTCACCAACATCAAAATTCATGTTCGATTGGTTTTGTGGAGGTTTAGTGAGTCGCTGTTTCTGGTCCGTTAGGCCTCTAGTTTTGGTAAGGTTGCTCCCACCTTTTTTGTTTTTTCGTTGTTCATGTGCATGTGGTTTTTGTCTCTCTCGGTTACTCGTGGGGTGGTGTTGGGCTTCTGCCCTCTCTAGAGTGGTTCTTTTGGGGAGTTCATTGTTCCCTTTTCATCTCGTTTCTCCCTGCTCGAGTTTAGAGGTTTTGGGGGTTGGCTCTTTGCTTGGGGTAAGTGCCTTTTGTTTTCTTCAGCCAAAGGGTTTCTTTAGCTTTTGGGGTTTTGACCTTTTTGTTTCCTTTTGGTTTTCTAATGGCCAGACCCCCCCCCCCCCGTTGTGGTAAATAATGTGGGTCGAATTTTGGAGGACAAGGCTTCTGGCATGTACTCGAAACTTTTCGGTGTCAAGCCTTTGGTAGTCGCAATTCATAAGGATGCTCTTTTGGTAAAATAGGAAGAATTAAAAAGAACAGATTTATAGGTCAAGTGTTTGGCCCTAAGTCCCCATTGGAGTCCTTTGGTCAATGGTTCTGTAAGGAATGGCTCCTTTGTGGCTTGATTTTGAGCAAGTGTCAATTCTTGCTAGTGAATCATGTGCTCTTAGTGTTTGAAAACTAGGGTATGGTCTTTCAAGCCTTGCAAGTTGTCACTTGGCATGTTTGGAGAGCCACATTGTGCTTGTTTAAATGGTCTCTTCATTTATTTCCGCATCAGTTTAAAACCTTGTGCTATCCGCTTTGGATTGAACTCCCAAACTTGGCCTTTTTCCTTTATGATTTCATAAGGGAAATTGTGTCACTCATTGGTCGGCCCCTAGTGTCGAGAGAAGATATTGGTAGCCTCATATATGAGGATGTGAAATACTCTTTCAATGCTAGATGGCACCCACAGATTTGCGTCCAAACAGATCTAAACAAAGATGTTGGCCTAATCCCCTCCGCTTTAGTTGAATAATGGATTCTTGAGAAGCACATCATGATATTCATTTATTTAGTTTTCAAATTCATTTGCCAGCGCTTCATGTACAAAATAATCAATAAATTCATTGAATTTATTCAATTGATAGTAATATTCACATACACGAGGTCCTTTATAAGCATTTGATGAGCACTAACGCTGACACTGAGTTGCTCTTTCAACTTCACTAAGTGCCAATTCCTTCCAGCTAGACACCTCTTGTTAGTTTTTGAGAACGAAGAAATGGCACTCCAGGCCCTCTGTGTCGGGTTTTGGAAAGTCGGGCATGCCACTTTGTGCCTCTTCAAGTGGACCCCCGACTTTGTGCCCGAAAACTCTAAACCCTTTCGGTACCCTCTCTAGGTCGAGCTCCCCAATCTCCCTTTCTTCCTTTATGGCTTTTTGTGGGATATCGTTTCTCCGATTGGCAAGCCGCTGGCCTCGCGCGGAGATGTTGGGGGTTTCATATATGAGGGCACAAAACACACGTTTAATGCTCGTTGGCATCCTCAATTATGTGTGGAATCAGACCTCTCCAAGCCTCTCCCCTCGAAAATTATTATCGACTTGGGCGAAGGGGAAACAAGGCCATAGAATTAAAGATTGCCCCCGAAGCAGAAGTATAAGCAAGACACAGCCAGCAAAGCCCAAAATCTCAAGGGGAAGCAAGTCAGTGCAACCATTGAAGAGAAAGACAAGGATGACCAAATTCCAGAAACCGACTCAGAAGGGTTTACAGAGGTTAAAAGAAGAAGGAAAGCTAGCCCTAGGAGAAGCTCAAGCCCAAGGAAACTCTTAGAGAAGACCCGTGCGGCAGAAAAGTCACTCAGTAACTTATACTACAACCTTGAGAAGGAGATTAACAAGCTTGATTATCTGGGAGGGATCCAAGACTTTGGGGCACAAGTAACTTACCCTTGGAGTGGCCCCCCTCTAATGAGGTCAATCAAGAGGACTATATAACAAGCAAAGAATATGGATTCACCACAAGTAATGAGGACAATATGGACAGTGGAAGTTCCATCATTGGAACAACAATACCAGAATCAGCCCCTCCATCTCCCCCACAAGAGGCTTCTCGCAAGGGGAAACAGTTGGTAGGTATGCCTTGGAAAAGCCCCCTTAAATCGAAGGCGCTTGGTCAGGACCATCCCCCCTCAAGAAAGAAAGAAGACTCCAAGATGAAAAAAGAGAAATCCCACCCTCGAAATGAGGGAAGTGCACGAAAATGATCATCGTTTCACTAAACACTAGGGGACTAAGTGACCCCGCAAGAGCCACCATTATTGTTCAATGGTTCTGTGACATAAGCTTAAACCCCGACTTTATTTGTCTTCAAGAGATTAAAATTGAAGGAGCAGACCTTCAAAAAAGACTTAAAGGAAAAAAACCATCGGGCATGCCATGGAAGAGCCCCCTCAAGAGTAGGATCCTAAGTCAAGAAGCTGGAAGGAAAAAAGAAGTTCACAAGAAAAAAAAAAATCGGGTCCCTCCCCGCAAAAAGGGCAATCATCAATAATGAAATTCACATCACTAAACGTCAGGGGTTTGTCTGACCCGTCAAGAGCGGCGATTCTTGGCCAGTGGTTCAAAGACAAGTGCCTCAACCCTGACTTTATCTGCTTACAAGAGATTAAAATTGATGGAGAGGATCTCCAACAACGACTTAAATGCATTTCTCCGAACCACCTTTGGTTCTTCACTTCTCACCCTAGGGGGGCAGCGGGTGCTGCGATCGGTATTAGTCACTCCTTGTCTAGCAATGTGACCTCGACTTTTGAAGGTCGGAATCATCGTTGGATTGCTGCCTCTATCAGGCTCCCTTTTCAGTTCATTGTGGTCTCAATTTATGCCCCTAATGGAGAAGTGGATAGAATTGATACTTGGGCTTCCCTCGACTCCCTCTCACATAACATTCTGATTTGTGGGGACTTCAACATGGTTGAGTTTCCTGAGGACCGATGGAATAACAAGGGAAAAATTATTGACGGCCAGGAGAAAGAGATATGGGATAAAATCAAGCTCCATCTCGACCTGGTCGAGGTGAAAGACATGAAGGGGTTCTCCTGGTCAAATCTCCAATCGGGGGACTCTTTGAGGAAAGCAAGACTTGACAGATGTTACATCGATCAAAACACCATCCTCTAGTGGGGTATTCCTTCGATTTCCCAAGACATGGACCTCACTATCTCAGACCACTACCTGATTACTCTGTCTTTCAAACCAATTCCCATGCTCTAGAAAGCCCCTTGGTTCCATGCTTGTCAGACATCGTTTTCCCTCCCCTTTGTGCACCAAGAAATTTCTGCAGTGTGGGCGGAAGCCTTTGCCTACTGTAATTAACTGGCTAAGTGCTGGAGAGGCACAGTGGAAAGGACTCGAAAAATTTTGATGAGGACTCAAAAGGCTATAAGAGATATCCAAAAAAAAAGAAGAGAAACGGTGTATCGGAGGCTCTCACGGCTTGAAGAAGAGGTGAACAAAGGTAATTTACAATGCCAACAAGGTATTTTGAAAATCAGGGGAAGGCTAAGATTAGAGGAGGAGGTTCAAAGGAAAAATCTTCAAATTTTTTTCAAAGATTGGTGGGCGGGGAAGGCCGACAAACCTTCGAAAGATATGTGTAACATCCTCAAAAGGAAACAAGCTAGGGAAACCATCCCCTTATATGGTCGATAACAATGGAACCGAATGTAGCACTGAAGTTGAGAATAGATCTATCATCGTCGAGCACTTTACCCATCTTCTCGGGGTCTCGGCTCCTCTCTCCCCGCACAGGCGTGACTCCATGGCAACCATCTCAAGGGTTGCTCAATCTAGAATCCCACATAACATGATTTCTCTACTGGATGCTAACATTTCCGAAAATGAAATTATCGAGGTTATTGATGTTCTTCCCAATGGGAAAAGTCCAGGTTACAATCATCCATACCATACTTTTGCAGCATATTCAAGGCATATTGCCTTTGCGACATCCATATACCTGTTTCTGTATGTATAAACTCAATGCCCAAGAAATAGCGCAGCACACCAAGATCTTTCATGTCAAATTCCTGCATAAGAAGTTTCTTTACCTCTTTGATGCTTTCTTCTTTATTACCACCTACAATTAGGTCATCAACATAAATAGCCATAATAGTGATGCCATCATCAACCTTCCTTGCATATAGTGAGTGATCTACATCACACATAGAAAACCCAATGCTGGTTAAGTAATCAGCAATCCTTGCATGCCATGCACGCAGAGCTTGCTTCAGACCATACAAAGCCTTTTGCAACCTGCAAACATATTCTGGATGCTTTGAATCTTCATATCCTTGTGGCTGGTCCATATATACTTCTTCTTGTAACTCACCATGTAGGAAAGCATTCTTCACATCCATCTGATGCAAAGTCCATCTTTTGTTGTAGCTAATGCAACAAGTGTCCTAATAGTGGACATTTTAGCTACAGGGCTGAATGTTTCCTCATAATCAATGCCATATGTCTGTGCATATCCTTTAGCTACCAATCATGCTTTATACCTGCTTATTCTACCATCAGCATTATGCTTTACCTTGTAAACCCATTTACAGCCTATGGGTTTCTTTCCTTGCGGCAACGGAACCAGCTTCCATGTATCATTTCCATAAAGTGCAGCCATCTCCTCATCCATAGCTTTTTCCCAATATGCATTACCAATTGCATCTTCAAAAAAAGAAGGTTCAGCATCTTGTATTACCTTTGTCATGTAGGCACAATGGCGAGCCATGTAACTATCATATGTCAATCGTTGCACTGAATTACGCATCCTCCCAGATCTTCTTGGTCTTGGGTCACTTCTCCTTGTATCATCTGCATGTGCCCTTCTTACTCCTAGAGTCTTCACAGAGGGCAATCCAAGTTCCTCATCAAGAATCTTTTCTGACCCGCTTGAATCTCCATCAACGTCTTCAAAACTTGCACATGTTTTATGACCCGCAGAAAGCTTTTCTTTACCTTTCTTGGATGTATTTGATGAATTTGCTGGACTAAAATTCCCACGCAATCTTCCACTCCATGGATTTGAGTTGGAGCTATTGCTTGGTGATGCATCTGGTCCACTCAAAACCTAAGATTCTGCACTTGATTTTTCAGCATTTTCTTTGTCGTTTGGTTCAAGACTCAATCCTTCTTTGGCATCTGCATAGAAGCTTGACATTTCATCAAATACCACATCTCTGCTTACCTTTACCTGTCGTGTGAGTGGGTTATAACATTTATATCCCTTTTGCTCAAGGGAGTATCCAATGAAGATACACTTTTCTGCTTTTGGATCAAGCTTCGTCCTCAATTCATCTGGGACATGTACATATGCAATACAGCCAAAAACTTTCAGATGTGATAAGTTTGGCTTTTTACCTGTAAACTTCTCTTCAGGTGTAACTTGATGTACAGCAGCAGTCGAAGTTCTGTTCATGATGTATACAGCAGTATGCACAGCTTCTGCCCAATCACAATGAGGCATATTCTTCTCATCCATTAAGGCTCTTGCTATTTCTGCAATATGTTTGTTTTTGCATTCAGCAACACCATTCTGTTGTGGTGTGTACCTGCATGAAAACTGACGTCGAATTCCATGATTTTTTTGAAAACTGCTGAACTCATTTGACATGTATTCACCTCCTCCATCAGATCTTAATGTCTGAATGTACTTCGATGTCTGCTTTTCCACCATAACTTTAAAATTCTGGAAGTGAGTAAATACCTCGCTCTTCTCTTTCATGAAATATACCCATACTTTGCATGTATGGTCATCAATGAAAGTAACATAAAACCTGCAACCACCCATAGATGTGGTCTTTGCTGGACCCCAAACATCTGTATGTACTACTTCTAGTACATTCTCACTAACATGCTTGTCATGTGGAAATGATGCTCTTGACTGTTTACCAAATTGACATGCTGCACATACCTTTTGCATTTCTGTAACTTTGAAATTTGGTAGTCCATGGACAATCTCCTTTGACTGCATCAGTTTCAGCCTTTGTAAGTTTGCATGTCCAATCCGTTTGTGCCATATCTCTATATCTGCAATAACTCTTGCACCTTTTGCAAACATGGCTGCATTCATTTCAGGAATCTTCACATTTAAGGTGAACATTCTACCCACTTTGTTTCCTTTGGCAACCAATCGTCCATCCTGCTTGTACTCTTCTACATATAATCCATCAGCATTGAACCTGACTTGTAATCCCTGGTCAACCATTTGTCCAACAGAAACCAGATTCTTTGTTATATTTGGAACATGCAGCACATCAGCGAGATGTTTTACCTTTCCGTCCTCCATAGACAATGCTATGTTTCCTGTATGCTCAATATATCCAAGAACTAGCATTTTCTGCAAACTACTAAACCATTCTGCATGATTGGTCATGTGATTTGAAGCACCTGAATCAACATACCAAACATTATCATTCGATTTTGAAACACCAGCAGACATCGTATTCATCATGTGATGTTGAACCATAAACAACTTCTCAGAATCATTTGCACTTGTGGATGCATAGTTGTTTTGCTGCCTTCTGTTATTTTGATTCTTCAACCTGCAATCACGTTCAAAGTGTCTAGGTTTACCAAAATTCTAGCCTCCTTTACTATCATTACCTGAATCATTTCTTTGGAAATTTTTGCGACCTCTTTGACTCCCCCTGCCTCGAAACTGTCCTCTTCCTCCTGCATGATTCTATTGTTGACTTTGGTCTTGGTTATTGTTTCCTCTTCCACTTCCAAAACCTCTACCTCTGCCTCTTCCTCTGCCATAGTAGAATACCTGCTCAGAACTGGGCTTTCCTTGGGAGTTTGAATCCTCACCAAGATTCTTTTCTTCAATAATCAGCATAGATACTAAATCAACAAAATTCAGAATATTTTCCCTAGTCTGTATAGAAGTTCTGAACTGCTTATATGCAGCTCCTAAACCACGAAGGTACACTTCCACCTTATCATCATCATCTGCATTCACGCCAATAGATGCAAGTGACTCACATATGCTTTTGATTTTCAGAGTGTAGTCACTTACCGACATGCTCTTTTTCTCCAATGTATGCAGCTCGTTCTTGAGTTTCAATTTCCGTGCCTTTGTATTGGTCTCGTACAAAGTGACCAAAGTTCCAAGCCTCTTTTGGAGTCGTGGCATCATGTATGTGTCCAATCATGCTATCATGTATGCTAACAGATAGCAAATACATTACCTTTCGTGCTCCTTGATTCCATTCCTCAAATGCTCTTAACTGTTCCGCAGTTCGATTCCTTTCTGGTAACTGTGGAGCATTTTCATTCTCTCCTTCGATGTACTTCCAGTAGCCTTTTCCCATCAGGAAATTTGTCATTCTGAATCTCCAAGCATGGAAGTTGTTCTTGTCTAGCTTATCGCTCATAAGCTGACTCATTCCATTTGCGTTTTCCATTTCTGCAACAATTCACAACACCGCAACACACTACAAGCAGCACTTCTGCTTGAACACTATCGCACTATGACGTGACAGTTCGATCTCAGAAAAACACAATTTTTGTGTATCAACAGTACACGGAATCACTTGAAATTCTGGATCTAGAATATATGAGTGTCGCCGAACGCAATGCAAGTTACAGTTTCTGAAACTGACCTGGTTTTTCTGTGGGCCCCACCTTGCGGTCTTCTACCTTCACACCGATTTTTGTAGCAAACGGAGGCCGTTTGTGAAATCGTGTTTTCTCCATGCCTTGCCGCGTAGTCTTCACCGTCGCCTTCTCCACGAGCTCTCTACAGCCACGCTGGCTTTGATACCATGTCACGAGGAAGGAGATAAGGAAGAGAACTCACACACACATTCTCACTCTCAAGGAGAAGCACACACACAAATTGAGACAGGGAAGAATGATCTTCTTCTTCTTCTTCTATTACATAAAAGGAATGTACAAGAACGACCTAAAAACAAGAATACAACAAGTGCAATATATAAAGACCAGTACATAAGGAAAAATCTAATGTCCGCGAATGAGTGAGCTGGCAAGAAACAAATGTGCCATCACTCTCGGTAGATAAATCTAATAAAGCTCAACGAAGTATCCCTGACATATACCGGCGTGACCACTATACATGTCAGAGAAATGAAAAACTGGTACGTGTCATCCTGGATCATCACATGTTGAGCTTGATATCTCAACAGTTTCTTCTAGGTAAAAGAATCTCTTGAGATAAGAGATCTCCACAGTTTAGGCCTCACTATATTTATCTCCTCGAAAACAACAAGTTGAAACCCAAATGGGTACCACATGAGGGTGATGATAGATTTATCTGTCTCATTTATAATGCCCTCTAGCTTGCCATACTCCTCCCCTGCATTGTAGAATTTGGAGGGTCCCATGGACACTAGTCCCATTCACTTGTAACTTTTCTTCTTTATTTTAATTAAAGTCCGAGAAAATAAGCTAAGGCCGAACTTCCTTTTATTATAAGAAAAAAGAACTTCACTTTTCTGCGTAGCGCAGAAAATCATCATAGCCTTGCCATTTTACCTTATTACATATTGCAGGGGCTGTACCCGGTGAAGCATTGTTGACGATTAAAGCGTTGAAGAATCTTTCATCATTTCAAAGCACCAGCCAAAAAAAAAGCCCACTTATATTACATGACAAAGAAAGAAACCCACGAACTCCTCATCATCATCATGCATGCCACCTTAAAAAGAAGCATATGTATAATAATGCTCTACATCATCATAACACAAACGTGCACTTTTCCGAAAAGCAATAAGATTTCGTCCATGTTTGCCTCTACGTCATCATGTGAATGCAAACAGTGGAAGGTCAACTCAATGTTGTTGGAAGGAACTTCTGTTTTTCAAGAACTCCAAGTGTTGTCTTTTGTCGCGTAACTGCAACAAGAATTATAGACGAAAGCGAAAGCGTTGTAACTACAACAGGAAACAGATTTCCTTGCGCATTTGTGTAAAGTGGTATCATCATTTGCTTTACATCCAACATATTTCTTCGTGTTTTCAAGGTTTTGACTCAAACGTAGCAAAAGATAGGCAGAGAAGAAAATAGAAAATTCATGACAGTTACGCCTCCTTTTTTCACTCCGCGAGAGCCAAGAGGTTCTTGATTCATGAAAAGCGTTAAATATATGCATGAAAGAATATAGCGTCTTCTCTGATAGCGTTTCATAGAGAAGCCGAACTTCTTGACAGCTTGCCACATTATCTTCCAACTAACATGCTCTCAACTCTGTTCCAAGAATTGAGCATTTCTGTGGCAGGGCGTCAATGTGGGTGTTTAATTATCGAATATTATCGCAGCAACAGGATCCTATGCGAAGTTGCTCCGTAGTGTAAAAATTGCCTTGGAAAGGAGGAAGAGATTGGGCAACTCTCCCTCCTTTGCCCTAAGAGTAAAAGATTTTGCAACATTCTACACAGCGTCCAGCAATTGAAACTGAATATATATAGGCAGCAAGTTGGCATATTATTTAACAATTCCTTAAAATGTCATCAGGGGAGTCCTGTGGAAGAAGTGGAAAAGAGGTGCATCATCGACTTCAGGAATATGAACAATAAAAAAATGCACTAAGAGGCCTTTAGCTCTCTTAGGCAAGAGAAACAAGAGCCACAAGGAGATTCCCCTTCTACCACTCGTTATATTTTGTTATTCAAGATGATGCATGAGGTGTCTAAAGACTGCTTTCACACGAAACTATGATCTTGGAGGGCTCATGGCTCATGATTGCCATAAGTTTTTATAGTTTGTGTTCCCTGTAGCTTTAAAAGATTGTCTTTCGGAGGATGTGTGAGCAACCATTTATTAAATAAATTCTTTCGTACAGTGGATCTCTTCTAAAGAGACAAATAGAGATAGCATAGAGAGTGCGAAACTCATGCTATCGAGGTTGTTTGTATGGTAGAGAAATACTTTCGCATAAGTATTCTCACTATTCAGCTTCATTTACTGGTTCATGTGATAGATGAAGTTGCAATAGCAGGAACTATCCATAGTCAATGGATGTTCTTCTTAGAGCGCTTTATTAAGACATTAAAAGGGTTTTTTCGATAAAGAGCATGTCCAGAGGGTAGCATGGCAAGGGGATGGTTCGTACAAGAGTCTCTTGTATTCATAACTGAGTTTCTATGTATGTCGGACCCAGAAATGCGTCACTTATGGAGCGATGATGAAGATGTTCGTCTCATAGGTGATGAATCACAAGGTAAAGGGATGCAAAGAAAAATGGATGCAGCTTTCAGAGAGAAGGCAATGAAGTTTTGCATCTTTAACTTTGAGCCTATGCAGAAGAGGTTAGAAAAGTATGAGCTTTCCAAGGAGATAAATGCAAACGAAAGAGCTCAGTTTCAAATGAATCGTTCCTCTGGATTTTTTCCCCTTCTAGAAAGTCTTCAATCTCTTCCACCCTTTCCAATGAGCAGATGGCTAGATACAGCGGTTTCACAAGCAAAGGCAGTGGGTGAAGACATCTCTGAAGAAGAAGAAGAACTCGCAACAGGATGTGATTGGGAGTATTCTAAATATGGTGCACTATGATCTAATTGACGACACTTTCAGATCGCATGACTCGATAAAATTAGGTCTACTTTTGATAATGGGGTGATGGTGAACTTCTTGCAAAAATGTAGAGTGATTGCAAGAGACGATAATGCTCAAGAAGGCTAGCTATATTATTGTGGAGTGATTCAAGATATCTTGAAGCTATCCTTTAGGAAGATTGATTACTTTGTTTTTTATGTGAAATGGTTCAAAGTAGTCACCTATGGAAGAAATGCAACAATGACACAGGATTAAAGTGGTTTGCGTAACAAGTCTCCTAATCTTGAATCATAATCCCACACAGAATAATAGGCCTCAACACCACAAGATATAAAGAAGGAGAACAGAGTATACGCAGAACAAGAAGAGAGAGAATTTTATTATCTGTACAGATTTATAACTAGTACTGACCTGCGTTACAAAATCTATCAGATAGCTTCAATGTGAAGCCTCATCCACCCGACCACCCCCGAGCTGATCTCAATCCCAATCTCAATCACAATCAAATTCTCAATCCCAATCTCAATCACAATCACAATCTCAATCTCAATCTCAATCTCAATCGCAATTCCAAAAGCCGAAAAACGATTGTAATGACTGTACGACCATCCTCCTTTTCTATCTCTCAGTCTTCGTCTTTTTGGATCTCCACCTTTCGCCAGCGCACAACCAATCACGCCTTCCTAGAGCCGCACACTTTTAGAATCTACATGCTCCAAGATAGCGTCTTTTCGCATGTCTCATGCAAGACTTCCAGACCACCCATGCATCTACTTTTCATGTCCACCATCAAGAATCGTACCTGCAAAAATAGAGGTGATCCCTACAACGCACTCACACAAACACGTCAATCACCCAAAAATAACCTATATACCCATGCGCGTTTTCTAAATCTGCGAACATGAATAAGATGAATGAATGAAGGCTTCTCTTTTTCTTTTTTGTGTTGGAAAACGGCACTTTTCCAAGCCCTGTAACTCAAAAACGGTGAGGAATCAGCTTGAGCTTGTGAGAGACAAAAACATTCAATTCTTAAATCTGTACAATAGTGTTAGAGATGCCTCAGGTCCAAATCTGCTTCCAGATATCACTTTTGGGCCCTGCAAAATCGAAAATTCTAGAGAGAGATGAAAAAACATGAAAAATCTCTTCATTAACCTATCTTCATGGAACCAAATGAGACATAAAACATAGGAACTACAAAAAATTCAATCAGGTAAACTTTTTCTACTAAGAGTACTCTACCTTTCTCTCACACAATACTTTTTCAGATTCCTTCATCTTCATGCTCGAAATTAACATACAAATTTCATGCGACAAATTTCTAAAGAGAGAATGTAAAAACTTATTGCTACAAAATTTTGAAGACATGATCAGAATATCCTAAACATAAAATTTCATTATTACCTACACATCTTTTTTTTTTCGGCTGGAAAATCAATGTGGCATCTTACAATTCTCCCCCTCTTTTAAGAACTCTCTCCTCAGAGTTGGAAAGAAGGATAATGTTCCATAAACTCATCTAAACCAACCCATTTTGAATCTTCAATAGGATATGCAAACCACTTTACTAAAATTTCCACTATTTCACGATTCCTAAGATGTCTAATTCTCCTATCCATCATAACTTCTGGTTCAAGCTCAAAAGTGGCATCTTCCTCCAACTTAGATTTGTCATACAAAACATGATCAGCATTAGGAACATACTTTTTAAGTAATCCAACATGGAAGACTACATGAATTTTCAAAGTCTTAGGTAGGTCAAGTAAATATGTAAAAGAACCAAATTTCTTTAAGATTTTGAAAGGACCAGCATAAGGAGGAGACAATCGACGATCTTTGCCTAAAACCAGATTTGATTTAGAAGGACTCACTTTCAAAAAAACCAGATCATTTGTTCTAAATTCCAAGGGTCTATTTTTGAGATCATGATATAATTTCTAACATTTCTGTGTATCTTTCATGTTTTTCCTTACCTTATTTAGCTCCAAATCCATGTTTTCAAGCATCTCTTTGGATATTTCAACCTGATTCTGTGAATTAAAAAGTGAATGTGGCAGCAAGCAATTATAACCATACATTGCTTCAAAAGGTGTCATCTTAATAGAGGAATGCCATGCACTATTATATGCAACCTCAACCAAAGGCAAATATTCAGTCCAATTGTTTTGCTTGTCATTCACATACATGCGTAACATATCCTCAAGCACCCTGTTAACCCTCTTGGTCTCACCATCGATTTGAGGATGAAATGCAGTACTCATGCGTAATTCTGTTCCTATGGATTGAAATGTTGTGTTCCAAAAATAAGATGTGAACCTTGCATCCCTATCAGAAATTATACTTTTGGGTATACTATGTAACCTAAAGATTTCTTTTATGAAAAGTTTAGCAACATGCAAAGTTGTATCAGTTTTCCTCATGGGAAGAAAATGTGCCATCTTTGTAAGACGGTCCACAACAACAACGATGGTATCATGCCCACTTCTGCTCACAGGCAACTTTGTTATGAAATCCATAGGGATGGATTCCCATTTTTTATCAGACACATCTAATGGTTGTAACATGTCAGGACTCCTTTCAAATTCGGCCTTAACCTGTTGACATGTCAGACATTCTTCCATATACCTCTTAATATCATATTTCATATGTGGCCAGTAATACGAAGCTTTCACTTTTGCATAAGTTCTAGAAAAACCTGGGTGTGCAGAGAAAGGTGCATCATGACAGTCATGCAGGATCTTTTCTTTCAAAATAGATTCTGAAGAAATACATAAACGAGAATTACAATACAAATCATTATTTCTCAAATGAAATTTTCCCTGAAACATAGAACTTGGATATATACCCAAAAATTCCAAGATTGCTGCATAAAATAAATCTTCTTTTAATTCTTTTCCAATATCAAGATCAGAGGATAAAATAGAAATTGAACTGCATAAGGGGTTACGACTCAAAGCATCGGCCACCTTGTTTTCTTTTCCTGCTAAGTATTTAATATCAAAATCATATTCACTTAGCAATTGGATCCATCGTTTTTGTCTATTGTTAAGTAAAGGTTGAGTAAATATGTATTTAAGGCTCTGCTGATCTGTTCTCAATTCAAACTTTACTCCAAGCAATAAGTGTCTCCAATGTTTAAGTGCATGAACAATTGCAAGCATTTCTAAGTCATGTGTTGTATAATTTAATTCATGTTTCCTTAATTTTATTGACTCATAAGCCACTACCCTCCCTCCTTGTGAAAGTGCGCATCCGATTTGGCTTCCATTAGCATCACATGCAACAATAAAAGGCTTCCCTAACTCAGGTATCTTTAGCACACAATTTTTGATAATTTTTTGTTTTAATTCGTCAAACGCATTTTGACACTCATCGTTCCATGCGAACTCTCTATTTTTCTTTGTCAATTTTGTAAGAGGATTTGCAATTCGAGAAAACTCCCTAATGTGTGCCCTCATATTGTGCCAAACCAAGTAAGCTTCTCACATGTCTCACACATTTGGGTGTAGGCCAGTCAACTATGCTTTTAACTTTCTCAGGATCTATATGAATCCCTTCCTTAGAAACAACTCTCCCCAAATAAGTCACTTCCCCTTTTGCAAAAAAACATTTACTCATCTTACCATATAGTTTATGCTCTCTTAGTTTTTGTAAAGTTTTCTTGAGATGCAATGCATGTTCATCATCATCCTTAGAATACACAAAAATATCGTCAAGATAAACTAATATAAATTCATCGAGATATTCATGAAACACATTATTCATCAAACACATAAATATTGCAGGAGCATTTGTCAATCCAAAAGGCAAAACCGTGAACTCATAATGACCATATCGTATTCTAAAAGGGGTTTTGGGTATGTCCTCAGACTTTACTCTAATTTGATGATATCGTGATCTTAAGTCAATTTTAGTGAATACTGTGGCACCACTCAATTGACTCAGTAGTTCATCTATGTGTGGCAGTGGATACTTGTTCTTAATGGTTTTTCTTGTTCAATCCCCTATAGTCGATACAAACTCTAAATGAACCATCTTTCTTTTTCTGAAACAAAATAGGTGCTCCCCAAGGAGAAACACTAGGTCTTTTCAACTCCTTCTTCAATAGATCATCCTAATGGAGCTTCAACTCTTTCAATTCATCAATATTGAACCTATAAGGTGCTCTGGAATAAGGCTCACTTCCTAGATAAAGGTCTATAGCATGGTCAATTTTCCTAGGAGGAGGCATGCCTGGTAGATCATCAGGAAATACATCTACGTACTCATCTAAAAGTTTTCTAACATATTCAGGTATTTCCTCTTCTTTCTTCTTCTCCTGAAGGTCATGCACATAAACCAAATATGTCTCACAACCCTGTCGAATACCCCTAATCAACTTTATTGCAGAAATAGGAGAAAAACTTGAATTACACTTGCCTTCAAGATGATGTTCCTTCCCTTCTATTTTCAAAATAAGGATCCCGCTTTCACAATCAATCACGACAATATTATGAACTAACCAATCTATTCCGATGATTACATCACATTCTCTCATTTCAATTACATGGAAGGTACCCAAAAACTTATGTTCTGCTAACATAAAATCAAGATTCTCAATACAGCCTCGAGTATATTGTATCCTACGATTAGCCATTTGTACAGGTCTTTTAGTCTGCATCTCAATATGCAACCCTAAAGCTTCTGCCATCTTAAGTGAAAGGAAACAATTTGTACTACCCGAATCAATCAAGAAACTAACCTTACATGAGGATATGTCCCCCATAATCCTAATCACCGATGCCCTTGAATGAGAAGAAGTTTTCATGCATTGAAGTTTGGGGCTAGAACACTTACCTTGATCATCGGCTTCCTCAATTGTCATGTTTTCTTCTTGTAGATGAGCTATCTTCGCTTGTGTCGAACGGTTGATGGCCTTGTTTGGACATTCAAAAGTGCGATGTCCTTGCTCTCCACATCGAAAACAAAGTCCTAGTCTTTTAGCCCGCTCCAAGAAATCAGAATCACGTTGCCAGTGCACAACTTCTTGCTTCTTAAGTGTATCCGTTTGCTTCGGCTTAGTTTTTCCCTTGACCATTAATAGACTTAGCCGATCTCTGTCCATTATGATTTATTGAAATAGGTCTTGGGGGTCCATGCCCTGTTGAGATAAACCTTGATTTGGATGCCTTTTTCGTGGTAAACTTCTCCATCTTCTCAAAGTTCTCTGCTTTTGCAACCGCATGAAGAAAATCTACACATCCGGACCCCTTTACTTGATAGCGAAGCTCTTCCCGCAAACCCTCAATAAACTTGCTTTTTAGGGCATCTCCAAAACTTCTAGTCCATACTTATGTAAACGCAAAAATTTATCCTTATATTCTTCAACAGACAAGTTATACCTATCATCCTAATACTGCTTGAAAGAGCAGAATTCCATTTTCTTTTCCATCCGATAATGTGGAGAACAATAACGATTCTCTGCTTGCTCTCGAAACTCTTTCCAGAGGATCAGACCTTCACGTGTTCTTGTCTGTATGTATGATTTCCACCATAGTTTTGCAACTCCAGTAGATGCAGAATTACCACCTTTGCTTTTGATTCCTCACTAAATATGCGCAGGTCAAAGAAATCTTCAAGTTCCTCAATCCATGCTTCAAGATCCTCTCCAGTTTTCTTCTCACCATCAAATTCATTTAATTTTGCTCTTTTAAACACTTGCTTAAGTGCAGATTCACCTACATCATCATTCTCTTTAGGTTCACGTTGCCATCTAGCTCTACGTGTGTTCGATATGTCCGCACCATTACCACCTTCATCATTGAGGTCCGTGGAAGCATTTGCGGTACCCTCTTTTCGTTTGTTGGATCTTTCTTTATGTAATTTTGCATTCAATCTATGGATAAGCTCCTCTTGATCTTCTATCTTCTTCTTCAAAGCGTGCATCTTGTCTCGGAATCCAACTCTGCTTTGATACCACTTGTAACAAGTCTCCTAATCTTGAATGACAATCCCACACAGAATAATAGGCCTCGACACCACAAGATATAAAGAAAGAGAACAGAGTATACGCAGAACAAGAAGAGAGAGAATTTTATTATCTGTATGGATTTACAAGTAGTACTGACCTGCGTTACAAAATCTATTAGATAGCTTCAATGTGAAGCCTCATCCACACGACCACCCCCGAGTTGATCTCAATCCCAATCTCAATCACAATCACAATCTCAATCCCAATCTCAATCACAATCACAATCTCAATCTCAATCTCAATCTCAATCTCAATCGCAATCGCAATTCCAGAAGCTGAAAAACGATCATAATGATTGTACGACCATCCTCCTTTTCTATCTCTCAGTCTTGCGTCTTTTTGGATCTCCACCTTTCGCTAGCGCACGACCAATCACGCCTTCCTAGACCCGCACTTTTAGAATCTGCATGCTCCAAGATAGCGTCTTTTCGCATGTCTCATGCAAGACTTCCAGACCACCCATGCATCTACTTTTCATGTCCACCATCAAGAATCGTACCTGCAAAAATAGAGGTGATCCCTACAACGCACTCACACAAACACGTCAATCACCCAAAAATAACCTATATACCCATGTGCGTTTTCTAAATCTGCGAACATGAATAAGATGAATGAATGAAGGCTTCTCTTTTTTTTTGTGTTGGAAAACGGAACTTTTCCAAGCCTTGTAACTCAAAAACAGTGAGGAATCAGCTTGAGCTTGTGAGAGAAAAAAATATTCAGTTCTTACGTCTGTACAATAGTGTTAGAGATGCCTCAGGTCCAAATCTGCTTCCAGATATCACTTTTGGGCCCTGCAAAATCGAAAATTCTAGAGAGATGAAAAAACATGAAAAATTTCTTCATTAACCTATCTTCATGGAACCAAATGAGACATAAAACATAGGAACTACAAGAAACTCAATCAGGTAAACTTTTTCTACTAAGAGTAATCTACCTTTCTCTCATACAACACTTTTTCATATTCCTTCATCTTCATGCTCGAAATTAACATAAAAATTTCATGCGACAACTTTCTAGAGAGAGAATGTAAAAAGTTATTGCTACAAAATTTTGCAGACATGATTAGAATATCCTAAACATAAAATTTCATTATTACCTACACATCTTTTTTTTTTGGGTGGAAAATCAATGTGGCATCATACAGTTCTCCCCCTCTTTTAAGAACTCTGTCCTCAGAGTTGGAAAGAAGGATAATGTTCCATAAACTCATCTAAACCAACCCATGTTGAATCTTCAATAGGATATACAAACCACTTTACTAAAATTTCCACTATTTCACAATTCCTAAGATGTCTAATTCTCCTATCCATTATAACTTCTGGTTCAAGCTCAAAAGTGGCATCTTCCTTCAACTTAGATTTGTCGTGCAAAACATGATCAGCATTAGGAACATACTTTTTAAGTAATCGAACATGGAAGACTGGATGAATTTTCAAAGTGTTAGGTAGGTCAAGTAAATATGCAAAAGAACCAACTTTCTTTAAGATTTTGAAAGGACCAGCATAAGGAGAAGACAATCGACGATCTTTGCGTAAAACCAGATTTGATTTAGAAGGACTCACTTTCAAAAAAACCAGATCATTTGTTCTAAATTCCAAGGGTCTCTTTTTGAGATCATGATATAATTTCTGACCTTTCTGTGTATCTTTCATGTTTTTCCTTACCTTATTTAGCTCCAAATCCATGTTTTCAAGCATCTCTTTGGATATTTCAACCTGATTCTGTGAATTAAAAAGTGAATGTGACAGCAAGCAATTATAACCATACATTGCTTCAAAAGGTGTCATCTTAATAGAGGAATGCCATGCACTATTATATGCATACTCAACCAAAGGCAAATATTCAGTCGAATTGTTTTGCTTGTCATTCACATACATGCGTAACATATCCTCAAGCACCCTGTTAACCCTCTCGGTCTCACCATCGGTTTGAGGATGAAATGCAATACTCATGCGTAATTCTGTTCCTATGGATTGAAATGTTGCTTTCCAAAAATAAGATGTGAACCTTGCATTCCTATAAAAAATTATACTCTTGGGTATACCATGTAACCTAAAGATTTCTTTTATGAAAAGTTTAGCAACATGCAAAGTTGTATGAGTTTTGCTCATGGGAAGAAAATGTGCAATCTTTGTAAGATGGTCCACAACAACAAAGATGGTATCATGCCACTTCTTCTCACAGGCAACTTTGTTATGAAATCCATAGAGATGGATTCCCATTTTTTATCAGGCACATTTAACGGTTGTAACATGTCAGGACTCCTTTTAAATTCGGCCTTAACCTGTTGACATTTCAGACATTCTACCACATACTTCTTAATATCATATTTCATACGTGGCCAGTAATACGAAGCTTTCACTTTTGCATAAGTTCTAGAAAAACTTGGCTGTGCAGAGAAAGGTGCATCATGACAGTCATGCAGGATCTTTTCTTTCAAAACAGATTCTGAAGAAATACATAAACGATAATTACAATACAAATCATTATTTCTCAAATGAAATTTTCCCTGAAACATAGAACCTGGATTCATACCCAAAAATTTCACGATTGCTGCATAAAATAATCTTCTTTTAATTCTTTTCCAATATCAAAATCAGAGGATAAAATAGAAATTGAACTTCATAAGGGGTTACGACTCAAAGCATCGGCCACCTTGTTTTCTTTTCCTGCTAACTATTTAATATCAAAATCATATTCACTTAGCAATTGGATCCATCGTTTTTGTCTATTGTTAAGTAAAGGTTGAGTAAATATGCATTTAAGGCTCTGCTGATCTGTTCTCAATTCAAACTTTACTCCAAGCAATAAGTGTCTCCAATGTTTAAGTGCATGAACAACTGCAAGCATTTCTAAGTCATGTGTTGTATAATTTAATTCATGTTTCCTTAATTTCCTTGACTCATAAGCCACTACCCTCCCTTCTTGTGAAAGTGCGCATCCGATTTGGCTTCCACTAGCATCACATGCAACAATAAAAGGCTTCCCTAACTCAGGTATCTTTAGCACACAATTTTTTATAATTTTTTGTTTTAATTCGTCAAACGCATTTTGACACTCATCGTTCCATGTGAACTCTCTATTTTCCTTTGTCAATTCTGTAAGAGGATTTGAAATTCGAGAAAACTCCCTAATGTGTGCCCTCATATTGTGCCAAACCAAGGAAGCTTCTCACATCTCTCACACATTTGAGTGTAGGCCAGTCAACTATGCTTTTAACTTTCTCAGGATCTATATGAATCCCTTCCTTAGAAACAACTCTCCCCAAATAAGTCACTTCCCCTTTTGCAAAAAATCATTTGCTCATCTTATCATATAGTTTATGCTCTCTTAGTTTTTGTAAAGTCTTCTTGAGATGCACTGCATGTTCATCATCATCCTTAGAATACAAAAAAATATCGTAAAAAAAAACTAATATAAATTCATCTAGATATTCATGAAACACATAAATGTTGCAGGAGCATTTGTCAATCCAAAAGGCAAAACCGTGAACATTATTCATCAAACACATAAATGTTGCAGGAGCATTTGTCAATCCAAAAGGCAAAACCGTGAACTCATAATGACCATATCGTGTTCTAAAACGGGTTTTGGGTATGTCCTCAGACTTTACTCTAATTTGATGATATCCTGATCTTAAGTCAATTTTAGTGAATACTGTGGCACCACTCAATTGACTCAGTAGTTCATCTATGTGTGGCGGTGGATACTTGTTCTTAATGGTTTTTCTTGTTCAATCCCCTATAGTCAATACAAAGTCTGTATGAACCATCTTTCTTTTTCTGAAACAAAATAGGTGCTCCCCAAGGTTAAACACTAGGTCTTATCAACTCCTTCTTCAAGCATCTCTTTGGATATTTCAACCTGATTCTGTGAATTAAAAAGTGAATGCGACAGCAAGCAATTATAACCATACATTGCTTCAAAAGGTGTCATCTTAATAGAGGAATGCCATGCACTATTATATGCATACTCAACCAAAGGCAAATATTCAGTCCAATTGTTTTGCTTGTCATTCACATACATGCATAACATATCCTCAAGCACCTTGTTAACCCTCTCGGTCTCACCATCGGTTTGAGGATGAAATGCACTACTCATGCGTAATTCTGTTCCTATGCATTGAAATGTTGCTTTGCAAAAATTAGATGTGAACCTTGCATCCCTATCACAAAATATACTTTTGGGTATACCATGTAACCTAAAGATTTCTTTTATGAAAAGTTTAGCAACATGCAAAGTTGTATCAGCTTTCCTCATAGGAAGAAAATGTGCCATCATTGTAAGACCGTCCACAACAACAAAGATGGTATCATGCCCACTTCTGGTCACATGCAACTTTGTTATGAAATCCATCGAGATGGATTTCCATTTTGGATCAGGCACATCTAATGGTTGTAACATCCCAGGACTCCTTTTAAATTCGGCCTTAACCTGTTGACATTTCAGACATTCTTCTACATACCTCTTAATATCATATTTCATACGTGGCCAGTAATACGAAGCTCTCACTTTCGCATAAGTTCTAGAAAAACCTGGCTGTGCAGAGAAAGGTGCATCATGACAGTCATGCAGGATCTTTTCTTTCAAAACACATTCTGAAGAAATACATAAACAAGAATTACAATACAAATAATTATTTCTCAAATGAAATTTTCCCTGAAACACAGAACCTGGATTCATACCCAAAAATTTCAAGATTGCTGCATAAAATAAATCTTCTTTTAATTCTTTTCCAATATCAAAATCACAGGATAAAATAGAAATTGAACTACATAAGGGTTTACGACTCAAAGCATGGGCCACCTTGTTTTCTTTTCCTGCTAAGTATTTAATATCAAAATCATATTCACTTAGCAATTGGATCCATGGTTTTTGTCTATTGTTAAGTTAAGGTTGAGTAAGGCTCTGATGATCTGTTCTCAATTCAAACTTTACCCCAAGCAATAAGTGTCTCCGATGTTTAAGTGCATGAACAACTGCAAGCATTTCTAAGTCATGTGTTGTATAATGTAATTCATGTTTCCTTAATTTCCTTGACTCATAAGCCACTACCCTCCCTTCTTGTGAAAGTACGCATCCGGTCTGGCTTCCACTAGCATCACATGCAACAATAAAAGGCTTTCCCAACTCAGGTATCTTTGGCACACAATCTCTGATAACTTGCTGTTTTAATTCGTCAAACGCATCTAGACACTCATCGTTCCATGTGAACTCTCTATTTTTCTTTGTCAATTCTCTAAGAGGATTTGCAATTCGAGAAAAGTCCCTAATGTGTGCCCTCTCTTATTGTGCCAAACCAAGGAAGCTTCTCACATCTCTCACACATTTGGGTGTAGGCGAGTCAACTATGCTTTTAACTTTCTCAGGATCTATATGAATCCCTTCCTTAGAAACAACTCTCCCCAAATAAGTCACTTCACCTTTTGCAAAAAAACATTTACTCATCTTACCATATAGTTTATGCTCTCTTAGTTTTTGTAAAGTATTCCTGAGATGCAATGCATGTTCATCATCATCCCTAGAATACACAAAAATATCGTCAAGATAAACTAATATAAATTCATCGAGATATTCATGAAACACATTATTCATCAAACACATAAATGTTGCAGGAGCATTTGTCAATCCAAAAGGCAAAACCGTGAACTCATAATGACCATATCATTTTCTAAGAGCGGTTTTGGTTATGTCCTCAGACTTTACTCCAATTTGATGATATCCTGATCTTAAGTCAATTTTAGTGAATACTGTGGCACCACTCAATTGACTCAGTAGTTCATCTATGTGTGGCAGTGGATACTTGTTCTTAATGGTTTTCTTGTTCAAACCCCTATAGTCGATACAAAGTCTGTATGAACCATCTTTCTTTTTCTGAAACAAAACACCTGCTCCCCAAGGTGAAACACTAGGTCTTATCAACTCCTTCTTCAATAGATCATCCTGTTCGAGCTTCAACTCTTTCAATTCATCAATATTGAACCTATAAGGTGCTCTGGAATAAGGCTCACTTCCTGGATAAAGGTCTATAGCACGGTCAATTTTCCTAGGAGGAGGCATGCCTGGTAGATCATCAGGAAATACATCTGCGTACTCATCTAAAAGTTTTCTAACATATTTAGGTATTTCCTCTTCTTTCTTCTTCTCCTGAAGGTCATGCACATAAACCAAATATGTCTCACAACCCTGTCGAATACCCCTAATCAACTTTATTGCAGAAATAGGAGAAAAACTTGAATTACACTTGCCTTCAAGATGATGTTCCTTCCCTTCTATTTTCAAAATAAGGATCCCGCTTTCACAATCAATCACGACACTATTATGAACTAACCATTCCATTCCGATGATTACATCACATTCTCTCATTTCAATTACATCGAAGGTACCCAAAAACTTATGTTCTCCTAACATAAAATCAAGATTCTCAATACAGCCTCGAGTATAGTGTATCCTACCATTAGCCATCTGTACAGGTCTTTCAGTCTGCATCTCAATATGCAACCCTAAAGCTTCTGCCATCTTAAGTGAAAGGAAACAATTTGTACTACCCGAATCAATCAAGAAACTAACCTTAAGTGAGGATATGTCCCCCCTAATCCTAATCACTGATGCCCTTGAATGAGAAGAAGTTTTCATGCATTGAAGTCTAGGGCTAGAACACTTATCTTGATCATCCGCTTCCTCAATTGTCATGTTTTCTTCTTGTAGATGAGCTATCTTCGCTTGCATAGAACGGTTGATGGCCTTGTTTGGACATTCAAAAGTGCGATGTCCTTGCTCTCCACATCAAAAACAAAGTCCCAGTCTTTTAGCCCGCTCCAAGAAATAAGAATCACGTTGCCAGTGCACAACTTCTTGCTTCTTAAGTGTATCCGTTTGCTTCGGCTTAGTTTTTCCTCCTTGACCATTCATAGAGTTAGTCGATCTCTGTCCATTTTGATTTATTGAAATAGGTATTGGGGGTCGATGTCCTGTTGAGATAAACCTTGATTTGGATGCCTTTTTCATGGTGAAATTCTCCATCTTCTCAAAGTTCTCTGCTTTTGCAACCGCATCAAGAAAATCTACACATCCGGACCCGTTTACTTGATAGCGAAGCTCTTCCCGCAAACCCTCAATAAACTTGCTTTTTAGGGCATCTCCAAAAACTTCTACTGCATACTTATGTAAACACAAAAATTTCTCCTTATATTCTTCATCAGACAAGTTATACCTATCATCCTAATACTGCTTGAAAGAGTAGAATTCCATTTTCTTTTCCATCCGATAATGTGGAGAACAATAACGATTCTCTACTTGCTCTCGAAACTCTTTCGAGAGGATCGGACCTTCACGTGTTCTTGTCTGTATGTATGATTTCCAACATAGTTTTGCGACTCCTTGTAGATGCAGAATTGCCACCTTTGCTTTTGATTCCTCACTAAATACGTGCAGGTCAAAGAAATCTTCAAGATCCTCAATCCATGCTTCAAGATCCTCTCCAGTTTTCTTCTCACCATCAAATTCATTTAATTTCGTTCTTTTAAACACTTGCTTAAGTGCAAATTCACCTGCATCATCGTTCTCTTCAGGTTCACGTTATCGTCTAGCTCTACGTGCGTTCGATGTGCCCGCACCATTACCACCTTCATCATTGAGGTCCGTGGAAGCATTTGCAGTACCCTCTTTTTGTTTGTTGGATCTTTCTTTATGTAATTCTGCCTTCAATCTACGGATAAGCTCCTCTTGTTCTTCTATCTTCTTCTTCAAAGCCTGCATCTTGTCCCAGAATCCAACTCTACTCTGATACCACTTGTAACAAGTCTCCTAATCTTGAATCACAATCCCACACAGAATAATAGGCCTCGACACCACAAGATATAAAGAAGGAGAACAGAGTATATGCAGAACAAGAAGAGAGAGAATTTTATTATCTGTACAGATTTACAA
The DNA here is from genome assembly GCA_020310875.1 of Ceratopteris richardii. Lineage (NCBI taxonomy): Eukaryota > Viridiplantae > Streptophyta > Polypodiopsida > Polypodiales > Pteridaceae > Ceratopteris > Ceratopteris richardii. The sequence continues at coordinate 174,943,617 of CM035424.1, read as the reverse complement.
GTAGTACTGACCTGTGTTACAGAATCTATTAGATAGCTTCAATGTGAAGCCTCATCCACCCGACCACCCCCGAGCTGATCTCAATCCCAATCTCAATCATGATCACAATCTCAATCCCAATCTCAATCACAATTACAATCTCAATCTCAATCTCAATCTCAATCTCAATCTCAATCTCAATCGCAATTCCAGAAGCCGAAAAACGATCGTAATGACTGTACGACCATCCTCCTTTTCTATCTCTCAGTCTTCTTCTTTTTGGATCTCCACCTTTCGCCAGCGCACAACCAATCACGCCTTCCTAGACCCGCACTTTTAGAATCTGCATGCTCCAAGATAGCGTCTTTTCGCATGTCTCATGCAAGAGTTCCAGACCACCCATGCATCTACTTTTCATGTCCATCATCAAGAATCGTACCTGCAAAAATAGAGGTGATCCCTGCAACACACTCAGACAAACACGTCAATCACCCAAAAATAACCTATATACCCATGTGCGTTTTCTAAATCTGCGAACATGAATAAGATGAATGAATGAAGGCTTTTCTTTTTTTTTGTGTGTGTTGGAAAACGGCACTTTTCCAAGCCCTGTAACTCAAAAACGGTGAGGAATCAGCTTGAGCTTGTAAGAGACAAAATATTCAGTTCTTAAATCTGTACAATAGTGTTCGAGATGGCTCAGGTCCAAATCTGCTTCCAGATATCACTTTTGGGCCTTGCAAAATCAAAAATTCTAGAGAGAGATGAAAAAACATGAAAAATATCTTCATTAACCTATCTTCATGGAACCAAATGAGACATAAAACATAGGAGCTACAAAAAATTCAATCAGGTAGACTTTTTCTACTAAGAGTTCTCTACCTTTCTCTCATACAACACTTTTTCAGATTCCTTCATCTTCATGCTCGAAATAAACATACAAATTTTATGCGACAACTTTCTAGAGAGAGAATGTAAAAACTTATTGCTACAAAATTTTGCAGACATGATCAAAATATCCTAAACATAAAACTTCATTATTACCTACACATCTTTGTTTTTCGGGTGGAAAATCAATATGGCATGTTACAATTCTCCCCCTCTTTTAAGAACTCTGTCCTCAGAGTTGGAAAGAAGGATAATGTTCCATAAACTCATCTAAACCAACCCATGTTGAAGCTTCAACAGGATATGCAAACCACTTTACTAAAATTTCCACTATTTCGTGATTCCTAAGATGTCTAATTCTCCTATCCATTATAACTTGTGGTTCAAGCTTCAAAGTGGCATCTTCCTTCAACTTAGATTTGTCCTGCAAAACATGATCAGCATTAAGAACATACTTTTTAAGTAATCCAACATGGAAGACTAGATGAATTTTCAAAGTGTTAGGTAGGTCAAGTAAATATGCAACAAAACCAACTTTCTTTAAGATTTTGAAAGGACCAGCATAACGAGGAGACAATCAATGATCTTTGCCTAAAACCAGATTTGATTTAAAAGGACTCCCTTTAAAAAAGACCAGATCATTTGTTCTAAATTCCAAGGGTCTCTTTTTGAGATCATGATATAATTTCTGACGTTTCTGTGCATCTTTCATGTTTTTCCTTACCTTATTTAGCTCCAAATCCATGTTTTCAAGAATCTCTTTGGATATTTCAACCTGATTCTCTGAATTAAAAAGTGAATGCGGCAGCAAGCAATTATAACCATACATTGCTTCAAAAGGTGTCATCTTAATAGAGGAATGCCATGCACTATTATATGCATACTCAACCAAAGGCAAATATTCAGTCCAATTGTTTTGCTTGTCATTCACATACATGCGTAACATATCCTCAAGCACCCTGTTAACCCTCTCGGTCTCACCATCGGTTTGAGGATGAAATGCAGTACTCATGCTCAATTCTATTCCTATCAAAAATTAGATGTAAACCTTGCATCCCTATCGGAAATTATACTTTTGGGTATACCATGTAACCTAAAGATTTCTTTTATGAAAAGTTTAGCAACATGCAAAGCTGTATCAGTTTTCCTCATGGGCAGAAAATGTGCCATCTTTGTAAGATGGTCCACAACAACAAAGATGGTATCATGCCCACTTCTGGTCATAGGCAACTTTTCTATGAAATCCATAGAGATGGATTCCCATTTTTGATCAGGCACATATAATGGTTGTAACATGTCAGGACTCCTTTTAAATTCAGCCTTAAGGTGTTGACATTTCAGAAATTCTTCCATATACCTCTTAATATCATATTTCATACTTGGCCAGTAATACGAAGCTTTCACTTTTGCATAAGTTCTAGAAAAACCTGGCTGTGCAGAGAAAGGTGCATCATGACAGTCATGTAGGATCTCTTCTTTCAAAACAGATTCTAAAGAAATACATAAACGAGAATTACAATACAAATCATTATTTCTCAAATGAAATTTTCCCTGAAACATAGAACCTGGATTCATACCCAAAAATTTCAAGATTGCTGCATAAAATAAATCTTCTTTTAATTCTTTTCCAATATCAAAATTAGAGGATAAAATATAAATTGAACTGCATAAGGGTTTACGACTCAAAGCATCGGCCACCTTGTTTTCTTTTCCTGCTAAGTATTTAATATCAAAATCACATTCACTTAGCAATTCGATCCATCGTGTTTGTCTATTGTTAAGTAAAGGTTGAGTAAATATGTATTTAAGGCTCTGATGATCTGTTCTCAATTCAAACCTTACTCTAAGCAATAAGTGTCTCCAATGTTTAAGTGCATGAACAACTGCAAGCATTTCTAAGTCATGTGTTGTATAATTTAATTCATGTTTCCTTAATTTCCTTGACACATAAGCCACTACCCTCCTTTCTTGTGAAAGTACGCATCCGATTTGGCATCCACTAGCATCACATGCAACAATAAAACTTTGACACTCATCGTTCCATGTGAAATCTCTATTTTTCTTTGTCAATTCTGTAAGAGGATTTGCAATTCGAGAAAACTCCCTAATGTGTGCCCTCTCATATTGTGCCAAACCAAGGAAGCTTCTCACATCTCTCAGACATTTGGGTGTAGGCTAGTCAACCATGCTTTTAACTTTCTCAGGATCTATATGAATCCCTTCCTTAGAAACAAATCTCCCCAAATAAGTCGCTTCCCCTTTTGCAAAAAAAATTTTACTCATCTTACCGTATAATTTATGCTCTCTTAGTTTTTGTAAAGTCTTCCTGAGATGCAATGCATGTTCATCATCATCCTTAGAATACACAAGATTATCATCAAGAAAAACTAATATAAATTCATCGAGATATTCATGAAACACATTATTCATCAAACACATAAATGTTGCAGGAGCATTTGTCAATCCAAAAGGCAAAACCGTGAACTCATAATGACCATATCGTGTTCTAAAAGCGGTTTTGGGTATGTCCTCAGACTTTACTCTAATTTGATGATATCCTGATCTTAAGTCAGTTTTAGTGAATACTGTGGCACCACTCAATTGACTCAGTAGTTCATCTATGTGTGGCAGTGGATACTTGTTCTTAATGGTTTTCTTGTTCAATCCCCTATAGTCGATACAAAGTCTGTATGAACCATCTTTCTTTTTCTGAAACAAAACAGGTGCTCCCTAAGGTGAAACACTAGGTCTTATCAACTCCTTCTTCAATAGATCATCCAGTTGGAGCTTCAACTCTTTCAAGTCATCAATATTGAACCTATAAGGTGCTCTAGAATAAGGCTCACTTCTTGGGTAAAGGTCTATAGCATGGTCAATTTTCCTAGAAGGAGGCATGCCTGGTAGATCATCACAAAATACATCTGCGTACTCATCTAAAAGTTTTCTATCATATTCAGGTATTTCCTCTTCTTTCTTCTTCTCCTGAAGGTCATGCACATAAACCAAATATGTCCCACAACCGTGTCGAATACCCCTAATCAACTTTATTGCAGAAATAGGAGAAAAGCTTGAATTACACTTGCCTTCAAAACGATGTTCCTTCCCTTCTATTTTCAAAATAAGGATCCCGCTTTCACAATCAATCACGACACTATTATGAACTAACCAGTCCATTCCGATGATTACATCACATTCTCTCATTTCAATTACATAGAAGGTACCCAAGAACTTATGTTCTCCTAACATAAAATCAAGTTTCTCAATACAGCCTCGAGTATAGTGTATCCTACCATTAGCCATCCATACAGGTCTTTTAGTCTGCATCTCAATATGCAACCCTAGAGCTTCTGCCATCTTAAGTGAAACGAAACAATTTGTACTACCCAAATCAATCAAGAAACTAACCTTACGTGAGGATATGTCCCCTATAATCCTAATCACTGATGCCCTTGAATGAGAAGAAGTTTCATGCATTGAAGTCTAGGGCTAGAACACTTACCTTGATCATTCGCTTCCTCAGTTGTCATGTTTTCTTCTTGTAGATGAGCTATGTTCGCTTGCATAGAACAGTTGATGGCCTTGTTTGGACTTTCAAAAGTGTGATGTCCTTGCTCTACACATCGAAAAAAAAGTCTGAGTCTTTTAGCCCGCTCCAAGAAATCAGAATCACGTTGCGAGTGCACAACTTCTTGCTTCTTAAGTGTATCCATTTGCTTCGGCTTAGTTTTTCCTCCTTGACCATTCATAGAGTTAATCGATCTCTGTCCATTCTGATTTATTGAAATTGGTATTGGGGGTCGATATCCTGTTGAAATAAACCTTGATTTGGATGCCTTTTTTGTGGTAAAGTTCTCCATCTTTTCAAAGTTCTCTACTTTTGCAACCGCATCAAGAAAATCTACACATCCGGACCCCTTTACTTGATAGCGAAGCTCTTCCTGCAAACCCTCAATAAACTTGCTTTTTAGGGCATCTCTAGAAACTTCTAGTGCATACTTATGTAAACGCAAAAATTTCTCCTTATATTCTTCAACAGACAAGTTATACCTATCATCCTCATACTGCTCGAAAGAGTAGAATTCCATTTTCTTTTCCATCCAATAATGTGGAGAACAATAATGATTCTTTGCTCGCTCTCGAAACTCTTTCTAGAGGATCGAACCTTCATGTGTTCTTGTCTATGTGTATGATTTCCACCATAGTTTTGCGACTCCTCGTAGATGCAGAATTGCCACCTTTGCTTTTGATTCCTCACTAAATACGCGAAGGTCAAAGAAATCTTCAAGTTCCTCAATCCATGCTTCAAGATCCTCTCCAATTTTCTTCTCACCATCAAATTCATTTAATTTCGTTCTTTTAAACACTTGGTTAAGTGCAGATTCACCTGCATCATCGTTCTCTTCAGGTTTGCCTTTCCGTCTAGCTCTACGTGCGTTCAATGTGCCCGCACCATTACCACCTTCATCATTGACGTCCGCGGAAGCATTAGCATTACCCTCTTTTTGTTTGTTGGATCTTTCTTTATGTAATTCTGCATTCAATCTACGGATAAGCTCCTCTTGTTCTTCTATCTTCTTCTTCAAAGCCTGCATCTTGTCCCGGAATCCAACTCTGCTCTGATACCACTTGTAACGTCTCCTAATCTTGAATGACAATCCCACATAGAATAATAGGCCTCGACACCACAAGATATAAAGAAGGAGAACAGAGTATACGCAGAACAAGAAGAGAGAGAATTTTATTATCTATATAGATTTACAATTAGTACTGACCTGCGTCACAAAATCTATCAGATAGCTTCAATGTGAAGCCTCATCCACCCGACCACCCCCGAGCTGATCTCAATCCCAATCTCAATCACAATCACAATCTCAATCCCAATCTCAATCACAATCACAATCTCAATCTCAAACTCAATCGCAATTCCAAAAGCCGAAAAATGATCGTAATGACTGTACGACCATCCTCCTTTTCTATCTCTTAGTCTTCGTCTTTTTGGATCTCCACCTTTCGCCAGCGCACGACCAATCACGCCTTCCTAGACCTACACTTTTAGAATCTGCATGCTCCAAGATAGCTTCTTTTCGCATGTCTCATGCAAGACTTCCAGACCACCCATGCATCTACTTTTCATGTCCACCATCAAGAATCGTACCTGCAAAAATAGAGGTGATCCTTGCAACGCACTCACACAAACACGTCAATCACCCAAATATAACCTATATACCCATGTGCGTTTTCTAAATCTGCGAACATCAATAAGATGAATGAATGAAGGCTTCTCTTTTTTTGCTTGTGTTGAAAAATGGCACTTTTCCAAGCCCGATAACTCAAAAACGATGAGGAATCAGCTTGAGCTTGTGAGATACAAAAATATTCAGTTCTTAAATCTGTACAATAGTGTTAGAGAGGCCTCAGGACCAAATCTGCTTCCAGATATCACTTTTGGGCCCTGCAAAATCGAGAATTCCAGAGAGATGAAAAAACATGAAAAATCTCTTCATTAACCTATCTTCATGGAACCAAATGAGATATAAAACAAAGGAACTACAAAAAATTCAATCAGGTAAACTTTTTCTACTAAGAGTACTCTACCTTTCTCTCATACAACACTTTTTCAGATTCCTTCATCTTCATGCTCGAAATTAACATACAAATTTCATGCGACAACTTTCTAGAGAGAGAATGTAAAAACTTATTGCTACAAAATTTTGCAGACATGATCAGAATATCCTAAACATAAAATTTCATTATTACCTACATATCTTTTTTTTTCGGGTGGAAAATCAATGTGGCATCTTACAACTCTCCCCCTCTTTTAAGAACTCTGTCATCAGAGTTGGAAAGAAGGATAATGTTCCATAAACTCATCTAAACCAACCCATGTTGAATCTTCAATAGGATATGCAAACCACTTTACTAAAATTTCCACTATTTCACGATTCCTAAGATGTCTAATTCTCCTATCCATTATAACTTCTGGTTCAAGCTCAAGAGTGGCATCTTCCTTCAACTTAGATTTGTCCTACAAAACATGATCAACATTAGGAACATACTTTTTAAGTAATCCAACATGGAAGACTGATGAATTTTCAAAGTGTTAGGTAGGTCAAGTAAATATGCAACAGAACCAACATTCTTTAAGATTTTGAAAGGACCAGCATAAGGAGGAGACAATCGATGATCTTTGCCTAAAACCAGATTTGATTTAGAAGGACTCACTTTCAAAAAAACCAGATCATTTGTTCTAAATTCTAAGGGTCTCTTTTTGAGACCATGATATAATTTCGACGTTTCTGTGCATCTTATTTCAAAAAAACCAGATCATTTGTTCTAAATTCCAAGGGTCTCTTTTTGAGATCATGATATAATTCCTGACATTTCATGTTTTTCCTTACCTTATTTAGCTCCAAATCCATGTTTTCAAGCATCTCTTTGGATATTTCAACGTGATTCTGTGAATTAAAAAGTGAATGCAGCAGCAAGCAATTATAACCATACATTGCTTCAAAAGGTGTCATCTTAATAGAGAAATGTCATGCACTATTATATGCATACTCAACCAAAGGCAAACATTCAGTCCAATTGTTTTGCTTGTCATTCACATACATGCATAACATATCCTCAAGCTCCTTTTAAATTCGGCCTTAACCTATTGACATTTCAGACATTCTTCCACATACGTCTTAATATCATATTTCATATGTGGCGAGTAATACCAAGCTTTCACTTTTGCATAAGTTCTAGAAAAACCAGGGTGTGCAGAGAAAGGTGCATCATGACAATCATGCAGGATCTTTTCTTTCAAAACAGGTTCTGAAGAAATACCTAAGCGAGAATTACAATACAAATCATTATTTCTCAAATAAAAATTTCCCTGAAACATAGAACCTGGATTCATACCCAAAAATTTCAAGATTGCTGCATAAAATAAATCATCTTTTAATTCTTTTCCAATATCAAAATCAGAGGATAAAATAGAAATTGAACTGCATAAGGGTTTACGACTCAAAGCATCGGCCACCTTGTTTTCTTTTCCTGCTAAGTATTTAAAATCAAAATCATATTCACTTAGCAATTGGATCCATCGTTTTTGTCTATTGTTAAGTAGAGGTTGAGTAAATATGTATTTAAGGCTGTGATGATATGTTCTCAATTCAAACTTTACTCCAAGCAATAACTGTCTCCAATGTTTAAGTGCATGAACAACTGCAAGCATTTCTAAGTCATGTGTTGTAGAATTTAATTCATGTTTTCTTAATTTCCTTGACTCATAAGCCACTACCTTGCCTTCTTGTGAAAGTACGCATCCGATTTGGCTTCCACTATCATCACATGCAACAATAAAACGCTTCCCTAACTAAGGTATCTTTAGCACACAATTTTTGATAATTTTTTGTTTTAATTCCTCAAACGCATTTTGACACTCATCATTCCATGTGAACTCTCTATTTTTCTTTGTCAATTCTGTAAGAGGATTTGCAATTCAAGAAAACTCCCTAATGTGTGCCCTCTCATATTGTGCCAAACCAAGGAAGCTTCTCACATCTCTCACACATTTGGGTGTAGGCCAGTCAACTATGCTTTTAACTTTCTCAGGATCTATATGAATCCCTTCCTTAGAAACAACTCTCCCCAAATAAGTCACTTCCCCTTTTGCAAAAATACATTTACTCATCTTACCATATAGTTTATGCTGTCTTAGTTTTTGTAAAGTCTTCCTGAGATGCAATGCATGTTCATTATCATCCTTAGAATACTCAAAAATATCGTCAAGAAAAACTAATATAAATTCATCGAGATATTCATGAAACACATTATTCATCAAACACATAAATGTTGTAGGAGCATTTGTCAATCCAAAAGGCAAAACCATGAACTCATAATGACCATATCGTGTTCTAAAAGCGGTTTTGGGTATGTCCTCAGACTTTACTCTAATTTGATGATATCCTGATCTTAAGTCAATTTTAGTGAATACTGTGGCACCACTCAATTGACTCAGTAGTTCATCTATGTGTGGCAGTGGATACTTGTTCTTAATGGTTTTCTTGTTCAATCCCCTGTAGTCGATACAAAGTTTGTATGAACCATCTTTCTTTTTCTGAAACAAAACAGGTGCTCCCTAAGGTGAAACACTAGGTCTTATCAACTCCTTCTTCAATAGATCATCCAGTTGGAGCTTCAACTCTTTCAATTCATCAACATTGAACCTATAAGGTGATTTGGAATAAGGCTCACTTCCTGGATAAAGGTTTATAGCATGGTCAATTTTCCTAGGAGTAGGCATGCCGGGTAGATCATCAGGAAATACATCTGCATACTCATCTAAAAGTTTTCGAACATATTTAGGTATTTCCTCTTCTTTCTTCTTCTCCTGAAGGTCATGCACATAAACCAAATATGTCTCACAACCCTGTCGAATACCCCTAATCAACTTTATTGCAGAAATAGGAGAAAAACATGAATTACACTTGCCTTCAAGACGATGTTCCTTCCCTTCTATTTTCAAAATAAGGATCCCGCTTTCACAATCAATCACGACACTATTATGAACTAACCAGTCCATTCCGATGATTACATCACATTCTCTCATTTCAATTACATGGAAGGTACCCAAAAACTTATGTTCTCCTAACATAAAATCAAGATTCTCAATACAGCCTCGAGTGTAGTGTATCCTACCATTAGCCATTTGTATTGGTCTTTTAGTCTGCATGTCAATATGCAAGCCTAAAGCTTCTGCCATCTTAAGTGAAAGGAAACAATTTGTACTACCCGAATCAATCAAGAAACTAACCTTACGTGAGGATATGTCCCCCATAATCCTAATCACCGATGCCCTTGAATGAGAAGAAGTTTTCATGCATTGAAGTCTAGGGCTAGAACACTTACCTTGATCATCCGCTTCCTCAATTGTCATGTTTTCTTCTTGTAGATGAGCTATCTTCGCTTGCATAGAACCGTTGATGGCCTTGTTTGGACATTCAAAAGTGCGATGTCCTTGCTCTCCACATCGAAAACAAAGTCCCAGTTTTTTAGCCTGCTCCAAGAAATCAGAATCACGTTGCCAGTGCACAACTTCTTGCTTCTTAAGTGTATCCATTTGCTTCGGCTTAGTTTTTCCTCCTTGACCATTAATAGAGTTAGTCGATCTCTGTCCATTCTGATTTATTGAAATAGGTCTTGGGGGTTGATGTCCTGTTGAGATAAACCTTGATTTGGATGCCTTTTTCGTGGTAAAGTTCTCTACTTTTGCAACCGCATCAAGAAAATCTACACATCCGTACCCTTTACTTAATAGCAAAGCTCTTCCCGCACACCCTCAATAAACTTGCTTTTTAGGGCATCTCCACAAAGTTCTAGTGCATACTTATGTAAACGCAAAAATTTCTCCTTATATTCTTCAACAGACAAGTTATACCTATCATCCTCATACTGCTTGAAAGAGTAGAATTCCATTTTCTTTTGCATCCGATAATGTGGAGAACAATAACGATTCTCTGCTTGCTCTCAAAACTCTTTCCCGAGGATCGAACCTTCATGTGTTCTTGTCTGTATGTATGATTTCCACCATAGTATTGTGACTCCTCGAAGATGCAGAATTGCCACCTTTGCTTTTGATTCCTCACTAAATATGTGCAGGTCAAAGAAATCTTCAAGTTCCTCAATCCATGCTTCAAGATCCTCTCCAGTTTTCTTCTCACCATCAAATTCATTTAATTTCGCTCTTTTAAACACTTGCTTAGGTGCAGATTCACCTGCACCATCGTTCTCTTCAGGTTCACGTTATTGTCTAGCTCTATGTGCGTTCGACGTGCCCGCACCATTACCACCTTCATCATTGAGGTCCGTGGAAGCATTTGCAGTACCCTCTTTTTGTTTGTTGGATCTTTCTTTATGTAATTGTGCATTCAATCTACGGATAAGCTCCTCTTGTTCTTCTATCTTCTTCTTCAAAGCCTGCATCTTGTCCCGGAATCCAACTCTACTCTGATACCACTTGTAACAAGTCTCCTAATCTTGAATCAAAATACCACACAGAATAATAGGCCTCAACACCACAAGATATAAAGAAGGAGAACAGAGTATACGCAGAACAAGAAGAGAGAGAATTTTATTATTTGTACAGATTTACGAGTAGTACTGACCTACGTTACAAAATCTATCAGATAGCTTCAATGTGACGCCTCATCCACCCGTCCACCCCCGAGCTTATCTCAATCCCAATGTCAATCACAATCACAATCTCAATCCCAATCTCAATCACAATCACAATCTCAATCTCAATCTCAATCTCAATCGCAATTCTAGAAGCCAAAAAACGATCGTAATGACTGTATGACCATCCTCCTTTTCTATCTCTCAGTCTTCGTCTTCTTGGATCTCCACCTTTTGCTAGCGCACAACCAATCACGCCTTCCTAGACCCACACTTTTAGAATCTGCATGCTCCAAGATAGCGTCTTTTCGCATGTCTCATGCAAGACTTCCAGACCACCCATGCATCTACTTTTCATGTCCACCATCAAGAATCGTACTTGCAAAAATAGAGGTGATCCCTGCAACGCACTCACACAAACATGTCAATCACCCAAAAATAACCTATATACCCATGTGTGTTTTCTAAATCTGCGAACATGAATAAGATGAATGAATGAGGGCTTCACTTTTTTTTGTGTTGGAAAATGGCACTTTTCCAAGCATTGTAACTCAAAAACGGTTTGGAATCAGCTTGAGCTTGTGAGAGAAAAAAATATTCACTTCTTAAATCTGTTCAATAGTGTTAGAGATGCCTCAGGTCCAAATCTTCTTCCAGATATCACTTTTGGGCCCTACAAAATCAAAAATTCTAGAGAGAGATGAAACAACATGAAAAATCTCTTATTGCTACAAAATGTAAAAACTTATTGCTACAAAATTTTGCAGACATGATTAGAATATCTATTTCTAGAGAGAGAATGTAAAAACTTATTGCTACAAAATTTTGCAGACATGATTAGAATATCCTAAACATAAAATTTCATTATTACCTACACATCATTTTTTTTTCGGTGGAAAATCAATGTGCCATCTTACAATTCTCCCCCTCTTTTAAGAACTTTGTCCTCAGAGTTGGAAAGAAGGATACTGTTCCATAAACTCATCTAAACCAACCCATGTTGAATCTTCAATAGGATATGCAAACCACTTTACTAAAATTTCCACTATTTCACGATTCTTAAGATTTCTAATTCTCCTATCCATTATAACTTTTGGTTCAAGCTCAAAAGTGGCATCTTCCTTCAACTAAGATTTCTCCTGCAAAACATGATTAGCATTAGGAACATACTTTTTAAGTAATCCAATAGGGAAGACTGGATGAATTTTCAAAGTGTTAGGTAGGTCAAGTAAATATGCAACAGAACCAACTTTCTTTAAGATTTTGAAAGGACCAGCATAAGGAGGAGACAATCAACAATCTTTGCCTAAAACCAGATTTGATTTAGAAGGACACACTTTCAAAAAAACCAGATCATTTGTTCTAAATTCCAAGGGTCTCTTTTTGGGATCATGATATAATTTCTGACGTTTCTGTGCATGTTTCATGTTTTTCCTTACCTTATTTAGCTCCAAATCCATGTTTTCAAGCATCTCTTTGGATATTTCAACCTTATTCTGTGAATTAAAAAGTGAATGCGGCAGCAAGCAATTATAACCATACATTGCTTCAAAAGGTGTCATCTTAATAGAGGAATGCCATGCACTATTATATGCATACTCAACCAAAGGCAAATATTCAATCCAATTGTTTTGCTTGTCATTCACATACATGCGTAACATATCCTCAAGCACCCTGTTAACCCTCTCGGTCTCACCATCCGTTTGAGGATGAAATGTAGTACTCATGCGTAATTCTGTTCCTATGGATTGAAATGTTTCTTTCCAAAAATTAGATGTGAACCTTGCATCCCTATTAGAAATTATACTTTTGGGTATACCATGTAACCTAAAGATTTCTTTTATGAAAAGCTTAGCAACATGCAAAGCTGTACCAGTTTTCCTCATGGGAAGAAAATGTGCCATCTTTGAAAGACGGTCCACAACAACAAAGATGGTATCATGCCCACTTGTGGTCACATGCAACTTTGTTATGAAATCCATAGAGATGGATTCCCATTTTTGATCAGGCACATCTAATGGTTGTAACATGCAAGGACTCCTTTTAAATTCGGCCTTAACCTGTTGACATTTCAGACATTCTTCCACATACCTCTTAATATCATATTTCATACGTGGCCAGTAATACGAAGCTTTCACTTTTGCATAAGTTCTAGAAAAACCTGGGTGTGCAGAGAAAGGTGCATCATGATAGTCATGCAGGATCTTTTCTTTCAAAACAGATTCTAAAGAAATACATAAACGAGAATTACAATACAAATCATTATTTCTCAAATGATATTTTCCCTGAAACATAGAACCTGGATTCATACCCAAAAATTTCAAGATGGCTGCATAAAATAAATCTTCTTTTAATTCTTTTCCAAAATCAAAATCAGAGGATAAAATAGAAATTGAACTGCATAAGGGTTTACCACTCAAAGCATCGGCCACCTTTTTTTCTTTTCCTGCTAAGTATTTAATATCAAAATCATATTCACTTAGCAATTGGATCCATCGTTTTTGTCTATTGTTAAGTAAAGGTTGAGTAAATATGTATTTAAGGCTCTGATGATCTGTTCTCAATTCAAACTTTACTCCAAGCAATAAGTGTCTCCAATGTTTAAGTGCATGAACAACTGCAAGCATTTCTAAGTCATGTGTTGTATAATTTAATTCATGTTTCCTTAATTTCCTTGAATCATAAGCCACTACCCTCCCTTCTTGTGAAAGTATGCATCCGATTTGGCTTCCACTAGCATCACATGCAACAATAAAAGGCTTCCCTAACTCAGGTATCTTTAGCACACAATTTTCGATAATTCTCTGTTTTAATTCGTCAAACGCATTTTGACACTCATCGTTCCATGTGAACTCTCTATTTTTCTTTGTCAATTCTGTAAGAGGATTTGCAATTCGAGAAAACTCCCTAATGTGTGCCCTCTCATATTGTGCCAAACTAAGGAAGCTTCTCACATCTCTCACACATTTGGGTGTAGGTGAGTCCACTATGCTTTTAACTTTCTCAGGATCTATATGAATCCCTTCCTTAAAAAACAACTCTCCCCAAATAAGTCACTTCCCCTTTTGCAAAAAAACATTTACTCATCTTACCATATAGTTTATGCTCTCTTAGTTTTTGTAAACTCTTCCTGAGATGCAATGCATGTTCATCATCATCCTTAGAATACAGAAAAATATCGTCGAGGAAAACTAATATAAATTCATCGAGATATTCATGAAACACATTATTCATCAAACACATAAATGTTGGAGGAGCATTTGTCAATCCAAAAGGCAAAACCGTGAACTCATAATGACCATATCATGTTCTAAAAGCGGTTTTGGGTATGTCCTCAGACTTTACTCTAATTTGATGATATCCTGATCTTAAGTCAATTTTAGTGAATACTATGGCACCACTCAATTGACTCAGTAGTTCATCTATGTGTGGTAGTGGATACTTGTTCTTAATGGTTTTCTTGTTCAATCCCTTATAGTCGATACAAAGTCTGTATGAACCATCTTTCTTTTTCTGAAATAAAAAAGGTGCTCCCCAAGGTGAAACACTAGGTCTTATCAACTCCTTCTTCAATAGATCATCCAGATGGAGATTCAAGTCTTTCAATTCATCAATATTGAACCTATAAGGTGCTCTGGAATAAGGCTGACTTCTTGGATAAAGTTCTATAGCATGGTCAATTTTCCTAGGAGGAGGCATGCATGGTAGATCATCAAGAAATACATCTGCGTACTCATCTAAAAGTTTTCTAACATATTCAGGTATTTCCTCTTCTTTCTTCTTCTCCTGAAGGTCATGCACATAAACCAAATATGTCTCACAACCGTGTCGAATACCCCTAATCAACTTTATTGCAGAAATAGGAGAAAAACTTGAATTACACTTTCCTTCAAGACGATGTTCCTTCCCTTCTATTTTCAAAATAAGGATCCCGCTTTCACAATCAATCACGACACTATTATGAACTAACCAGTCCATTCCGATGATTACATCACATTCTCTCATTTCAATTACATGGAAGGTACCCAAAAACTTATGTTCTCCTAACATAAAATCAAGATTCTCAATACAACCTCGAGTATAGTGTATCCTGCCATTAGCCATTTGTATTGGTCTTTTAGTCTGCATCTCAATATGCAACCCTAAAGCTTCTGCCATCTTAACTGAAAGGAAACAATTTGTACTACTCGAATGAATCAAAAAACTAACCTTAGGTGAGGATATGTCCCCCATAATCCTAATCAGCGATGCCCTTGAATGAGGAGAATTTTGCATGCATTGAAGTCTAGGGCTAGAACACTTACCTTGATCATCCGCTTCCTCAATTGTCATGTTTTCTTCTTGTAGATGAGCTATCTTCGGTTGCATAGAACAGTTGATGGCCTTGTTTGGACATTCAAAAGTGTGATGTCCTTGGTCTCCACATCAAAAACAAAGTCCCAGTCGTTTAGCCCGCTCCAAGAAATCAGAATCACGTTGCCAGTGCACAACTTCTTGCTTCTTAAGTGTATCCGTTTGCTTCAGCTTAGTTTTTCCTCCTTGACATTTAATAGAGTTAGTCGATCTCAGTCCATTCTGATTTATTGAAATAGGTCTTGGGGGTTGATGTCCTGTTGAGATAAACCTTGATTCGGATGCCTTCTTCATGGTAAAATTCTCCATCTTCTCAAAGTTCTATGCTTTTGCAACCGCATAAAGAAAATCTACACATCTGGACCCCTTTACTTGATAGCGAAGCTCTTCCCACGAACCCTCAATAAACTTTCTTTTTAGGGCATCTCCAGAAACTTCTAGTGCATACTTATGTAAACCCAAAAATTTCTCCTTATATTCTTCAACAGACAAGTTATACCTATCATCCTCATACTTCTTGAAAGAGTAGAATTCTATTTTCTTTTACATTCGATAATGTGGAGAACAATAACGATTCTCTGCATGCTCTCGAAACTCTTTCCAGAAGATCGAACCTTCACGTGTTCTTGTCTGTATGTATGATTTCCACCATAGTTTTGCGACTCCTCCTAGATGCAGAATTGCCACCTTTGCTTTTGATTCCTCACTAAATACGCGCAGATCAAAGAAATCTTCAAGTTCCTCAATCCATGCTTCAAGATCCTCTCCAGTTTTCTTCTCACCATCGAATTCATTTAATTTCGCTCTTTTAAACACTTGCTTAAGTGCAGATTCACCTGCATCATCATTCTCTTCAGGTTCATGTTGTCATCTAGCTCTACGTGCATTCGATGTGCCTGCACCATTACCACCTTCATCATTGAGGTCCATGGAAGCATTTGCAGTACCCTCTTTTTGTTTGTTGGATCTTTCTTTATGTAATTGTGCATTCAATCTACAGATAAGCTCCTCTTGTTCTTCTATCTTCTTCTTCAAAGCCTGCATCTTGTCCCGGAATCCAACTTTGCTATGATACCACTTGTAACAAGTCTCCTAATCTTGAATCACAATCCCACACAGAATAATAGGCCTCGACACCACAAGATCTAAAGAAGGAGAACAGAGTATACGCAAAACAAGAAGAGAGAGAATTTTATTATCTGTATAGATTTACAAGTAGTACTGACCCGCGTTACAAAATCTATCAGATAGCTTCAATGTGAAGCCTCATCCACCCGACCACCCCCGAGCTGATCTCAATCCCAATCTCAATCACAATCACAATCTCAATCCCAATCTCAATCACAATCACAATCTCAATCTTAATCTCAATCTCAATCTCAATCGCAATTCTAGAAGCCGAAAAATGATCGTAATGATTGTAGGACCATCCTCCTCTATCTCTCAGTCTTCGTCTTTTTGGATCTCCACCTTTCGCCAGTGCACGACCAATCACGCCTTCCTAGACCCGCACTTTTAGAATCTGCATGCTCTAAGATAGCGTCTTTTCGCATGTCTCATGCAAGACTTCCAGACCACCCATGCATCTACTTTTCATGTCCACCATCAAGAATTGTACCTGCAAAAATAGAGGTGATCCCTGCAACGCCTCAGGTCCCCTATAATCGTAATCACCGATGCCCTTGAATGAGAAGAAGTTTTCATGCATTGAAGTCTAGGGCTAGAACACTTACCTTGATCATCCGCATCCTCAATTGTCATGTTTTCTTCTTCATAAACCTATCTTCATCGAACCAAATGAGACATAAAACATAGGAACTACAAAAAATTCAATCAGGTAAACTTTTTCTACTAAGAGTACTCTACCTTTCTCTCATACGACAGTTTTTCAGATTCCTTCATCTTCATGCTCAAAATTAACATACAAATTTCATGCGACAACTTTCTAGAGAGAGAATGTAAAAACTTATTGCTACAAAATTTTGCAGACATGATCAGAATATCCTAAACATAAAATTTCATTATTACCTACACATCTTTTTTTTTTTGGGATGGAAAATCAATGTGGCATCTTACAATTCTCCGCCTCTTTTAAGAACTCTGTCCTCAGAGTTGGAAAGAAGGATAATGTTCCATAAACTCATCTAAAGCAACCCATGTTCAATCTTCAATAGGATATGCAAACCACTTTACTAAACTTTCCACTATTTCACGATTCCTAAGATGTCTAATTCTCCTATCCATTATAACTTCTGGTTCAAGCTCAAAAGTGGCATCTTCCTTCAACTTAGATTTGTCCTGCAAAACATGACCAGCATTAGGAACATACTTTTTAAGTAATCCAACATGGAAGACTGGATGAATTTTCAAAGTGTTAGGTAGGTCAAGTAAATATGCAACAGAACCAACTTTCTTTAAGATTTTGAAAGGACCAGCATAACAAGGAGACAATCGAGGATCTTTGCCTAAAACTAGATTTGATTTAGAAGGACTCACTTTCAAAAAAACCAGATCATTTGTTCTGAATTCCAAGGGTCTCTTTTTGAGATCATGATATAATTTCTGACATTTCTGTGCATCTTTCATGTTCTTCCTTACCTTATTTAGCTCCAAATCCATGTTTTCAAGCATCTCTTTGGATATTTCAACCTGATTCTGTGAATTAAAAAGTGAATGTGGCAGCAAGCAATTATAACCATACATTGCTTCATAAGGTGCCATCTTAATAGAGGAATGCCGTGCACTATTATATGCATACTCAACCAAAGGCAAATATTCAGTCCAATTGTTTTGCTTGTCATTCACATACATGTGTAACATATCCTCAAGCACCCTGTCAACCCTCTCCGTCTCACCATCGTTTTGAGGATCAAATGCAGTACTCACGGTAATTCTGATCCTATGGATTGAAATGTTGCTTTCCAAAAATTAGATGTGAACCTTGCATCTCTATCAGAAACTATACTTTTGGGTATACCATGTAACCTAAAGATTTCTTTTATGAAAAGTTTAGCAACATGCAAAGCTATATCAGTTTTCCTTATGGGAAGAAAATGTGCCATCTTTGTAAGACGGTCCACAACAACAAAGATGGTATCATGCCCACTTCTAGTCACAGGCAACTTTGTTATGAAATCCATAGAGATGGATTCCCATTTTTGATCAGGCACATCTAATGGTTGTAACATGCCAGGACTCGTTTTAAATTCGGCCTTAACGTGTTGACATTTCAGACATTCTTCCACATAGCTCTTAATATCATATTTCATACGTGGCCAGTAATTTGAAGCTTTCACTTTTGCATAAGTTCTAGAAAAACTAGGGTGTGCAGAGAAAGGTGCATCAGGACAGTCATGCAGAATCTTTTCTTTCAAAACAAATTCTAAAGAAATACATAAACGAGAATTACAATACAAATCATTATTTCTCAAATGAAATTTTCCCTGAAACATAGAACCTGGATTCATACCCAAAAATTTCAAGATTGCTGCATAAAATAAATCTTCTTTTACTTCTCTTCCAATATCAAAATCAGAGGATAAAATAGAAATCGAACTGCATAAGGGTTTACGACTCAAAGCATCGACCACCTTGTTTTCTTTTCCTGCTAAGTATTTAATACCAAAATCATATTCACTTAGCAATTGGAGCCATCGTTTTTGTCTATTGTTAAGTAAAGGTTGAGTAAATATGTATTTAAGGCTCTGATTATCTGTTCTCAATCCAAACTTTACTCCAAGCAATAACTGTCTCCAATGTTTAAGTGCATGAACAACTGCAAGCATTTCTAAGTCATGTGTTGTATAATTTAATTCATGTTTCCTTAATTTCCTTGACTCATAAGCCACTACCCTCCCTTCTTGTGAAAGTACGCATCCGATTTGGATTCCACTAGCATCACATGCAACAATAAAAGGCTTCCCTGTTTAGGTATCTTTAGCACACAATTTTTGATAATTTTTTGTTTTAATTCGTCAAACGCATTTTGACACTCATCGTTCCATGTGAACTCTCTATTTTTCTTTGTCAATTCTGTAAATGGATTTGCAATTCAAGAAAACTCCCTAATGTGTGCCCTCTCATATTGTGCCAAACCAAGGAAGCTTCTCACATCTCTCACACATTTGGGTGTAGGCCAGTCAAGTATGCTTTTAACTTTCTCAGGATCTATATGAATCCCTTCCTTAGAAACAGTTGTCCCCAAATAAGTCACTTCCCCTTTTGCAAAAAAAAATTTACTCATCTTACCATATAGTTTATGCTCTCTTAGGTTTTGTAAAGTCTTCCTGAGATGCAATGCATGTTCATCATCATCCTTAGAATACACAAAAATATCGTCAAGAAAAACTAATATAAATTCATCGAGATATTCATGAAACACATTATTCATCAAACACATAAATGCTGTAGGAGCATTTGTCGATCCAAAAGGCAAAATAGTGAACTCATATTGACCATATCGTGTTCTAAAAGCGGTTTTGGGTATGTCCCCAGACTTTACTCTAATTTGATGATATCCTGATCTTAAGTCAATTTTAGTGAATACTGTGGCACCACTCAATTGACTCAGTAGTTCATCTATGTGTGGCAGTGGATGCTTGTTCTTAATGGTTTTCTTGTTCAATCCCCTATAGTCGATACAAAGTCTGTATGAACCATCTTTCTTTTTTTGAAACAAAACAGGTGCTCCCCAAGGTGAAACACTAGGTCTTATCAACTCCTTCTTCAATAGATCATCCAATTGGAGCTTCAACTCTTTCAATTCATCAATATTGAACCTATAAGGTGCTCTGGAATAAGGCTCACTTCGTGGATAAAGGTCTATAGCATGGTCAATTTTCCTAGGAGGAGGCATGCCTGGTAGATCATGAGGAAAATATGTGCGTACTCATCTAAAAGTTTTCTAACATATTCAGGTATTTCCTCTTCTTTCTTCTTCTCCTGAAGGTCATGCACATACACCAAATATGTCTCACAACCCTGTCGAATACCCCGAATCAACTTTATTGCTGAAATAGGAGAAAAACATGAATTACACTTACCTTCAAGACGATGTTCCTTCCCTTCTATTTTCAAAATAAGGATCCTGCTTTCACAATCAATCACGACACTATTATGAACTAACCAGTCCATTCCGATTATTACATCACATTCTCTCAATTCAATTACATGGAAGGTACCCAAAAACTTATGTTCTCCTAACATAAAATCAAGATTCTCAATACAGCCTCGAGTATAGTGTATCCTACCATTAGGCATCTTTACACGTCTTTTAGTCTGCATCTCAATATGCAACCCTAAAGCTTCTGCCATCTTAAGTGAAAGGAAACAATTTGTACTACCCGAATCAATCAAGAAACTAACCTTACGTGAGGATATGTCCCCCATAATCCTAATCACCGATGCCCTTGAATGAGAAGAAGTTTTCATGCATTGAAGTCTAGGGGTAGAACACTTACCTTGATCATGTGCTTCCTCAATTGTCATGTTTTCTTCTTGTAGATGAGCTATCTTCGCTTGCATAGAACAGTTGATGGCCTTGTTTGGACATTCAAAAGTGCGATGTCCTTGCTCTCCACATCGAAAACAAAGTCCCAATCTTTTAGCCCACTCCAAGAAATCAGAATCACGTTGCAAGTGCACAACTTGTTGCTTCTTAAGTGTATCCGTTTGCTTCAGCTTAGTTTTTCCTCCTTGACCATTAATAGAGTTAGTCGATCTCTTTCCATTCTGATTTATTGAAATAGGTGTTGGGGGTCAATGTCCTATTGAGATAAACCTTGATTTGGATTCCTTTTTTGTGGTAAACTTCTCCATCTTCTCAAAGTTCTCTGCTTTTGCAACCGCATCAAGAAAATCTACACATCCGGACCCCTTTACTTGATAGCGAAGCTCTTCCCGCAAACCATCAATAAACTTGCTTTTTAGAGCATCTCCAGAAACTTCTAGTGCATACTTATGTAAACGCAAAAATTTCTCCTTATATTCTTCAACAGACAAGTTATACATATCATCCTCATACTGCTTGAAAGAGTAGAATTCCATTTTCTTTTCCATCCGATAATGTGGAGAACAATAACGATTCTCTGCTTTCTCTCGAAACTCTTTCCAGAGGATCGGACCTTCACGTGTTCTTGTCTGTATGTATGATTTCCACCATATTTTTGCGACTCCTCGTAGATGCAGAAATGCCACCTTTGTTTTTTATTCCTCACTAAAGACGTGCAAGTCAAAGAAATCTTCAAGTTCCTCAATCCATGCTTCAAGATCCTCTCTATTTTTCTTCTCACCATCAAATTCATTGAATTTGCCTCTTTTAAACACTTGCTTAAGTGCATATTCACTGCATCATCCTTCTCTTCAGGTTCACGTTGTCGTCTAGCTCTACGTGTGTTCGATGTGCCCGCACCATTACCACCTTCATCATTGAGGTCCGTGGAAGCATTTGTTAGTACCCTCTTTTTGTTTGTTGGATCTTTCTTTATGTAATTGTGCATTCAATCTACGGATAAGGTCCTCTTGTTCTTCTATCTTCTTCTTCAAAGCCTGCATCTTGTCCCAGAATCCAACTTTGCTCTGATACCACTTGTAACAAGTCTCCTAATCTTGAATCACAATCCCACACAGAATAATAGGCCTCGACACCACAAGATATAAAGAAAGAGAACAGAGTATACGCAGAACAAGAAGAGAGAGAATTTTATTATCTGTACAGATTTACAAGTAGTACTGACCTGCGTTACAAAATCTATCAGATAGCTTCAATGTGAAGCCTCATCCACCCAACCACCCCCGAGCTGATCTCAATCCCAATCTCAATCACAATCACAATCTCAATCCCAATCTCAATCACAGTCACAATCTCAATCTCAATCTCAATTGCAGTTCCAGAAGCCGAAAAACAATCGTAATGACTGTACCACCATCCTCCTTTTCTATCTCTCAGTCTTCGTCTTTTTGATCTCCACCTTTTGCGAGCGCAGGACCCATCACGCCTTCCTAGACCCGTACTTTTAGAATCTGCATGCTCCAAGATAGCATGTTTTCGCATGTCTCATGCAAGACTTCTAGACCACCCATGCGTCTACTTTTCGTGTCCACCATCAAGAATCATATGTGCAAAAATAGAGATGATCCCTACAACGCACTCACACAAACACGTCAATCACCCAAAAATAACCTATATACCCATGTGCGTTTTCTAAATCTGCGAACATGAATAAGATGACTGAATGAAGGCTTCTCTTTTTTTTTGTGTTGGAAACTGGCACTTTTCCAAGCCCTGTAACTCAAAAATGGTGAGGAATCAGCTTGAGCTTGTGAGAGAGAAAAATATTCAGTTCTTGAATCTGTACAATAGTGTTAGAGATGCCTCAGGTCCAAATCTGCTTCCAGATATCACATTTGGGCCCTGCAAAATTGAAAATTCTAGAGAGATGAAAAAACATGAAAAATCTCTTCATTAACCTATTTTCATGGAACTAAATGAGACATAAAACATAGGAACTACAAAAAATTCAATCAGGTAAACTTTTTCTCCTAAGAGTACTCTACCTTTCTCCCATATAACACTTTTTCAGATTCCTTCATCTTCATGCTCGAAATTAACATACAAATTTCATGCGACAACTTTCTAGAGAGAGAATGTAAAAACTTATTGCTAGAAAATTTTGCACACATGATCAGAATATCCTAAACATAAAGTTTCATTATTACCTACACATCTTTTTTTTTCGGGTGGAAAATGTTCCATAAACGCATCTAAACCAACCCATGTTGAATCTTCAATAGGATATGCAAACCACTTTACTAAAATTTCAACTATTTCACGATTCCTAAGATGTCTAATTCTCTTATCCATTATAACTTCTGGTTCAAGCTCAAAAGTGGCATCTTCCTTCAACTTAGGTTTGTCCTACAAAACATGATCAGCATTAGGAACATACTTTTTAAGTAATCCAACATGGAAGATTGGATGAATTTTCAAAGTGTTAGGTAGGTCAAGTAAATATGCAACAGAACCAACTTTCTTTAAGATTTTGAAAGGACCAGCATAACGAGGAGACAATCGACGATCTTTGCCTAAAACCAGATTTGATTTAGAAGGACTCACTTTCAAAAAAACCAGGTCATTTGTTCTAAATTCCAAGGGTCTCTTTTTGAGATCATGATATAATTTCTGACATTTCTGTGCATCTTTCATGTTTTTCTTTACCTTATTTAGCTCCAAATCCATGTTTTCAAGCATCTCTTTGGATATTTCAACCTGATTTTGTGAATTAAAAAGTGAATGCGGCAGCAAGCACTTATAACCGTACATTGCTTCAAAAGGTGCCATCTTAATAGAGGAATGCCATGCACTATTATATGCATACTCAACCAAAGGCAAATATTCAGTCCAATTGTTTTGGTTGTCATTCACATACATGCGTAACATATCCTCAAGCACCCTGTTAACCCTCTCGGTCTCACCATCGGTTTGAGGATGAAATGCAGTACTCATGCGTAATTCTGTTCCTATGGATTGAAATGTTGCTTTCCAAAAATTAGATGCGAACCTTGCATCCCTATCAGAAATTAGACTTTTGGGTATACCATGTAACCTAAAGATTTCTTTTATGAAAAGTTTAGCAACATGCAAAGCTGTATCAGTTTTCCTCATGGGTAGAAAATGTGCCATCTTTGTAAGACAGTCCACAACAACAAAGATGGTATCATGCCCACTTCTGGTCACAGCCAACTTTGTTATGAAATCCATAGAGATGGATTCCCATTTTTTATCAGGCACATCTAATGGTGGTAACATGCCAGGAGTCCTTTTAAATTGGGCCTTAACCTGTTGACATTTCAGACGTTCTTCCACATACCTCTTAATATCATATTTCATACGTGGCCAGTAATACGAAGCTTTCACTTTTGCATAAGTTCTAGGAAAACCAGGGTGTGCAGAGAAAGGTGCATCATGATAGTCATGCACGATCTTTTCTTTCAAAACAGATTCTGAAGAAATACATAAATGAGAATTACAATACAAATCATTATTTCTCAAATGAAATTTTCCCTAAAACATAGATCCTGGATTCATACCCAAAAATTTCAAGATTGATGCATAAAATAAATCTTCTTTTAGTTCTTTTTCCAATATAAAAATCAGAGGATAAAATAGAAATTGAATTGCATAAGGGTTTACGACTCAAAGCATCGGCCACCTTGTTTTTCTTTTCCTGCTAAGTATTTAATATCAAAATCATATTCACTTAGCAATTGGATCCATCGTTTTTGTCTATTGTTAAGTAAAGGTTGAGTAAATATGTATTTAAGGCTCTGATGATCTGTTCTCAATGCAAACTTTTCTCCAAGCAATAACTGTCTCCAATGTTTAAGTGCATGAACAACTGCAAGCATTTCTAAGTCATGTGTTGTATAATTTAGTTCATGTTTCCTTAATTTCCTTGACTCATAAGACACTACCCTCCCTTCTCGTGAAAGTACGCATCCGATTTGGCTTCCAATAGCATCACATGCAACAATAAAAGGCTTCCCTAACTCGGGTATGTTTAGCACACAATTTTTGATAATTTTATGTTTTAATTCGTCAAACCTATTTTGACACTCATCGTTCCATGTGAACTCTCTATTTTCTTTGTCAATTCTGTAAATGAATTTGCAATTCGAGAAAACTCCCTAATGTATGCCCTCTCATATTGTGCCAAACCTAGGAAGCTTCTCACATCTCTCACACATTTGGGTGTAGGCCACTCAACTATGCTTTTAACTTTCTCAGGATCTATATGAATCCCTTCCTTAGAAAGAACTCTCCCCAAATAAGTCACTTCCCCTTTTGCAAAACAACATTTACTCATCTTAACATATACTTTATGCTCTCTTAGTTTTTGTAAAGTCTTCCTGAGATGCAATGCATGTTCAACATCATCCTTAGAATACACAAAAATATCATCAAGAAAAACTAATATAAATTCATCGAGATATTCATGAAACACATTATTCATCAAACACATAAATGTTGCAGGAGCATTTGTCAATCCAAAAGGCAAAACCGTGAACTAAAAATGACCATATGGTGTTCTAAAAGCGGTTTTGGGTATGTCCTGAGACTTTACTCTAATTTGATGATATCCTGATCTTAAGTCAATTTTAGTGAATACTATGGCACCACTCAATTGACTCAGTAGTTCATCTATGTGTGGCAGTGGATACTTGTTCTTAATGGTTTTCTTGTTCAATCCCCTATAGTCGATACAAAGTCTGTATGAACCATCTTTGTTTTTTTGAAACAAAATAGGTGCTCCCCAAGGTGAAACACTAGGTCTTATCAACTCCTTCTTCAATAGATCATCCAGTTGGAGCTTCAACTCTTTCAATTCATCAATATTGAACCTATAAGGTGCTCTAGAATAAGGCTCACTTCCTCGGTAAAGGTCTATAGCATGGTCAATTTTCCTAGGAGGAGGCATGCCTGGTATATCATCAGGAAATACATCCGCGTACTCATCTAAAAGTTTTCTAACATATTCAGGTATTTCCTCTTCTTTCTTCTTCTCCTCAAGGTCATGCACATAAACCAAATATATCTCACAAACCTGTCAAATACCCCTAATCAACTTTATTGTAAAAATAGGAGAAAAACTTGAATTACACTTGCCTTCAAGACGATGTTCCTTCCCTTCTATTTTCAAAATAAGCATCCCGCTTCCACAATCAATCACGACACTATTATGAACTAACCAATCCATTTCGATGATTACATCACATTCTCTCATTTCAATTACATGGAAGGTACCCAAAAACTTATGTTCTTCTAACATAAAATCAAGATTCTCAATACAGCCTCGAGTATAGTGTATCCTACCATTAGCCATCTGTACAGGTCTTTTAGTCTGCATCTCAATATGCAACCCTAAAGCTTCTGCCATCTTAAGTGAAAGGAAACAATTTGTACTACCCGAATCAATCAAGAAACTAACCTTACGTGAGGATATGTCCCCCATAATCTTAATCACCGATGCCCTCGAATGAGAAGAAGTTTTCATGCATTGAAGTCTAGGGCTAGAACACTTACCTTGATCATGCGCTTCCTCAATTGTCATGTTTTCTTCTTGTAGATGAGCTATCTTTGCTTGCATAGAACAATTGATGGCCTTGTTTGGACATTCAAAAGTGCGATGTCCTTGCTCTCCACATCAAAAACAAAGTCCCAGTCTTTTAGCCCACTCCAAGAAATCAGAATCACGTTGCCAGTGCACAACTTCTTGCTTCTTAAGTGTATCCGTTTGCTTCGGCTTAGTTTTTCCTCCTTGACCATTAATAGAGTTAGTTGATCTCTGTTCATTCTGATTTATTGAAGTAGGTCTTGGGGGTCGATGTCGTGTTGAGATAAACTTTGATTTGGATGCCTTTTTCGTGCTAAACTTCTCCATCTTCTCAAAGTTCTCTGCTTTTGCAACGGAATCAAGAAAATCTACACATCCGGACCCCTTTACTGTTGATATATTTAGGTAGTGATGTGTGTGAACACACTAGGACCGCCGGGGCACTTTTTTCCCTCTTTTGGAGGTTTTTTTCCCTCGGCTTGTATATAGGCCTATTGCCCTAATGGGCTACTTATCTTTGTACATTCTCTAGTAATACATTCAGTATTGTGTGTTGTGCTCCAAGCTTCTTCTTCTTCCTTTGTGCTGTTCATGTGCTTCCGCAGACGTCTAACTCCAACAGTTTGTATCAGAGCAGGTCGTCGCTTCATCTAGGGCGCCGTCGACACTCCTCCGTTTGCAGTCTCAGAATCATATGAATTTTGGTGAGTATACTCAGGGTGTTTTCGAGATCAAAACGGCTTCGCTCTGTGGTGCCGAAATCGCAATCTGAGCTCGTTTCGACCTCCGAACGCACTATGGTAGCGCTTGTGTAGGCTATTTTGTCTTTTTGTGCCAAAGGTATATACCTATTTTTGTTCGCCAGTATAAGCGTCTCGAAGTCTGCTATAGGTTTAGCAGAACTCGTCTGGGCAGTTTCGGTTCAACTTTTTGAGATACAGTCAATTTTCTGCATCAAGGTATTTTAGTCAGCGGCGATGGCTGAAAGCAATGATGTATTCCATATGTTGGCTGTTGAGGATAAGTTGGATGGTACCAACTACCCATTATGGGCTTATATGATGCGACATGTATTGGTTGCAAAAGGACTATGGAACATTGTGTAGGGTGTTGAAAGACGTCCTGTTACACCTGCAACTACAGGTACTGCAAATACAGGTGCTGGAGTTGATGAAGATGGTGTCGAAGATGATATTGTGCAGATTCCTGTTCGTGTTGTTGTTTCTGTTGCACCTACTGCAGAGCAGATTCGTTGGGATGGCAGAGATGCCCAGGCACATGCATTGATAGCTTTGTCTGTCAAACGTGCCATTATTCCTCATATTCGCTCTTGCAAAACAGCTAAGGATGCTTGGGATACACTTACCACATTGTACCAAGCTAGGAATGAGGATCGTGTTGCTTACCTCTGAAAATAGTTGGAGAGTGAGCACATGAATGAAGGTGATTCTATGGAAAGTTTCGTAATGAAGATCAAAGACTTGAAGGAACAATTGATTTCTGCTGATGAGGTTATACCAGATAGCTCACTTGTGCAGACCGTTCTGAATGGTCTTCGTGATTCATATCAGAGTTTTGCTTCTACTCTTCGGTTGATGATGAAAGGCAATCCAAATGCCTTATCATTTGAGGAGTTAGTCTCTGTTCTGTTGCAGGAAGATCAGTCCAGGCAAAACAGGTCCATTATGCGAGTTGCAGATCAAGCTTTCCTGGCTAGTCAGAAGGGCAAAGGAAAATGGAACTCTTCAACTAGTAAGCAAAAATCTGCTAATTCTGCATATTCGAAGAAGGAAGATAAAGATGAGAAGAAACCAAAAAAGCAGAAATTGTTTTGTAAGTACTGTAAAGGGAATGATCATATCATAAAGAACTGTCCAAAACTGGCTGCTAAAGAGGCAAAGAAGAAAGATGCTGGAATGGTTGTTGCAGAGGCCTCTACACGGAAAACAGAGTCTGCAAATCTTGTGCAGGAAGAAGAATGGGCGTTTACTACTGTCTGCAATTTTGACCCATCTTCTCATGAGCAGTGCATGTCTGTAGTAGACTCAGATGTTTGGTATTTTGACAGTGGGGCGACCAAACATATTACCTCGCAGTGCAGTTTCTTCTCTTCACTCGAGCCTGCCCCTATAGGGAATACTGTTACATGCGCCAACAACTCCTCTTATCTTGTTATGGGAGTTGGTAAGATCATCATTTGACTACTGCTGATGGTAGTTCTTTCACTTTGTCAGATGCTCTATTCGTGCCAGGGATAAAACAGAACCTGTTATTAGTTTCTGCATTAGCCAAGATTGGCTTGGTTGTGAAATTTGTTGATGACAGGTGTACAGTTCATGATCTGTCAAATGGCGATGTGATTATTGCTTCTGCATTTTATGTTGTGGGCTGTATAAGCTCATAGACTATGAAAGATCTGTAAATGATTTGGCATGTGCAGTAAATGATTCTCAGGCTATGTCAGATGCAAAGCTTTGACATGCACGCTTTGGTCATCTGAATTTTGCTAGTTTGCTACACCTGCAGAAATCTGAAATGGTGTCCTCATTGCCCAAACTTGAGGCGCCTGGAAAACATGTTTGTGAAGGCTTTATTTTGGGCAAAATGCAGCGTTCATCCTTTCCAAAAGATGGTTCAGTTCGGGCTACTCAGAAAATTGCAGCTTGTACATAGTGATGCCTGTGGTCCTATGCAGACACCTTCTTTTGGAAATTACCTTTACTTCGTGACTTTCATTGATGATTTTTCCAGGCATGCATGGGTTTATCCACTCAAAGCAAAGTCTGAGGTGTTCATGTTCTTTAAACAGTTTTTGGTTTTGGCTGAAAATCTGTCAGCATGTAAAATGGGCACCCTCCATTCTGATCGAGGGGGGGAATATATGTCTTCTGAATTTAATGCATTTCTGGTTGAACGTGGGATAAAACACTAGTGTACAGTGCCGTATACACCTCAACAGAATCGAGTTGCTGAACGAAAGAATAGGTCACTCATGGAGATGGCGAGGTGCATGGTCAAGAGGCAGGCTTTACCACATAGTTTCTAGCTTGAGGCTGTCTTGTGTGCAGCGTATGTACTGAATAGGTGTCCCACTAAAGCACTGCAATCTATCACTCCATATGAGGCTTGGCATGACCGCAAGCCATCTGTTGCTCATCTGTGTGTTTTTGGTTGTTTGGCATATGCACTAGTGCCTGAACAACATCATAGAAAATTGGATGATAAGGCAATAAAATGTATTTTTGTTGGGTATAGTTTTGAAAGTAAAGGCTATCGTCTGTATCATCCACATACTAAACGCATTTTGGTTAGCCGAGATGTTGTATTTGTGGAAGATGTTCAGCCATTTCTTTCATGTACGAAGGAGACATCTGTTAGCTCCAAAGGCATGTATGATACTTTGATGCCTCTTTTTACAGGTGGGCAGTCTAGTGCTGGTCCTAATGAGGCAACTTCTCAGCCTTTGCAGGTTTCATATGATGATGCAGATCATTCCATTTCTGATGCAGATTTACATGATGCACTTGTTGATGAGAGAGCTGATATTGAGCAGGCAAAAACTATGCCAAAATGGCTGGTGCAGACTTTGCGTGACAGCAAATTAGATGCACCTTTGTCATATCGTACTCGTTCAGGCTCTCATAGTGCCTCCTTTGCATCAGATTGCTATGCTATGGCTGCATCTAGTCTCTCTGATGAGAATGAGGCTGTTTCTTTTGATGAAGCACAGAATTCAGAGAATTGGATGGCTGCTATGCAATCTGAATATGATGCTATAATGAAGAATGGTACATGGTCTTTATGTGACTTGCCTCCTGGCAAGAAGGCCATTGGCACTAAGTGGATATACAAGCTGAAGCGTAAACCTGATGGTACACTTGACAGGTATAAGGCTAGGCTTGTTGCAAAGGGTTATGCACAGGAAAGAGGCATTGATTTTAATGAGACCTTTGCACCTACATGCCGTATGACTACTGTTCGGAGCATTTGTGCACTTGCAGCCCATCATGGTTGGAATGTACATCAGTTGGACATTAAAACAACATTTCTGAATGGTGACTTGCATGAAGAAGTGTATGTTTTTCAGCCCCGTGGCTTTGTGCAGAAAGGGCATGAAAACCACGTGTGCAGGTTAAAGAAGCCGTTATATGGTTTAAAGCAAGCACCACATGCTTGGTATGAGAAGATACATGCCTATCTGATTGCACATGGTTTTGAGAACAATCCAACTGAAAGCACCTTATATGTTAAGCATGCTAATGATGTGCTTCTGATCATTGTTATCTATGTTGACGACATGTTGCTCACTGGTCCTATTGAGAAGCATATTGCTGATTTTAAGGCTGATTTGCATGCCTCATTTGAGATGTCTGATTTGGGGCATTTGCATCACTATTTGGGCATTTAGTTTATGCAAGTTGATGGTGAAATGGCTTTGTGTCAAACGAAATATATTGACACATTATTGTAGCATTTTGGCCTTGAAGACTATAAGCCTATTGCCACTCCTATGGAGACAGGTTTACGATTGAGTCTTCATGATGCTGGAGATGCATTTGATGTTGTTCTCTATCAGCAGGCTGTTGGATGCTTGATTTACTTATGCATTACTCGGCCAGATATTCAGTTTTTTGTCTCACAGATGATCAGATTTATGCATTGCCGAGGAGTCACGCATTGGAAGGCAGTTAAGCGCATCTTTCGCTACTTGAGTGGTACTTGGCTACTTGGGTTGTTTTATCCCAAGGGGGGATCACTACTGCAAGATTTGCATGCTTTTTCTGACTCAGATTGGGCTGGTTGCTATGACACTCGTGTGTCCACCAGTGGTTTTTGCTTCATGCTTGATAGCTCATGTATATCTTGGTTGAGAAAGAAGCAGCCTACTGTGGCCACTTCCAGTTGTGAGGCTGAGTATAGGGGAGCTTTCACAGCGACTGTTGAGTGTGTGTGGCTCAGACGCCTTATGGCTGATTTGGGTGTTGGTCAGTCTTCTGCCACCACCATCTTCAATGATAGTCAGAGCGCATTGGCAATTGTGAGGAACCCTGTGTTCCATGCTCGCAGACATTGAGGTGCATTATCACTATGTCAGGGAGAGGTTCTCTGCAGGGGAGATCAGCTTGGCATATGTGCCCACACAGGAGAACATTGCAGACCTTTTCACAAAGGCTCTGCCTAGGGAGAAGTTTGAAGCTTTCCGCAAAGCTTTGGGCTTACTTCCTTTTGTGGAGTGATTTCCACATAGCTTGGCACTTCCTTATACATGAGTGCCAGCTCCTTGTTCACCGCATCACTCCCAGGGGGGGATTTGTTGATATATTTAGGTAGTGATGTGTGTGAACACACTAGGACCGTCGGGGCACTTTTTTCCCTCTTTAGGAGGTTTTTTTCCCCCGGCTTGTATAAACGCCTATTGCCCTAATGGGCTACTTATCTTTGTACATTCTCTAGTAATACATTTAGTATTGTGTGTTGTGCTCCAAGCTTCTTCTTCTTCCTTGTGCTGTTCACGTGCTTCCGCAGACGTCTAACTCCAACATTTACTTGATAGCGAAGCTCTTCCCGCAAACCCTCAATAAACTTGCTTTTTAGGGCATCTCCAGAAACTTCGAGTGCATACTTCTGTAAACACAAAAATTTCTCCTTATATTCTTCAACCGACAAGTTATACCTATCATCCTCATACTGCTTGAAAGAGTAGAATTCCATTTTCTTTTCCATCCGATAATGTGGAGAACAATAACAATTCTCTGCTTGCTCTCGAAACTCTTTCCAGAGGATCGGACCTTCACGTGTTCTTGTCTGTATGTATAGTTTCCACCATAGATTTGCGACTCCTCGTAGATGCAGAATTGCCACCTTTGCTTTTGATTCCTCACTAAATATGCGTAGGTCAAAGAAATCTTCAAGTTCCTCAATCCATGCTTCAATATCCTCTCCAGTTTTCTTCTCACCATCAAATTCATTTAATTTTGCTCTTTTAAACACTTGCTTAGGTGCAGATTCACCTGCATCATCATTCTCTTCAGGTTCACGTTGTCGTCTAGCTCTACGTGCGTTCAATGTGCCCGCACCATTACCACCTTCATCATTGAGGTCCGTGGAAGCATTTGCAGTACCCTCTTTTTGTTTGTTGGATCTTTCTTTATGTAATTCTGCATTCAATCTACGGATAAGCTCCTCTTGTTCTTCTATCTTCTTCTTCAAAGCCTGCATCTTGTCCCAGAATCCAACTCTGCTCTGATACCACTTGTAAAAAGTCTCCTAATCTTGAATCACAATCACACACAGAATAATAGGCCTCGACACCACAAGATATAAAGAATGAAAACAGAGTATACGCAGAACAAGAAGAGAGAGAATTTTATTATCTGTATAGATTAACAAGTAGTACTGACCTGCATTACAAAATCTATCACATAGCTTCAATGTGAAGCCTCATCCACCCGACCACCCCCGAGCTGATCTCAATCCCAATCTCAATCACAATCACAATCTCAATCCCAATCTCAATCACAATCTCAATCTCAATCTCAATCTCAATCTCAATCTCAATCTCAATCGCAATTCTAGAAGCCGAAAAATGATCGTAATGACTGTATGACCATCCTCCTTTTCTATCTCTCAGTCTTCGCCTTTTTGGATCTCCACCTTTCGCCAGCGCACGACCAATCACGCCTTCCTAGACCCGCACTTTTAGAATCTGCATGCTCCAAGATAGCGTCTTTTCGCATGTCTCATGCAAGACTTCCAGACCACCCATGCATCTACTTTTCATGTCCACCATCAAGAATCGTACCTGCAAAAATAGAGGTGATCCCTGCAACGCACTCACACAAACACGTCAATCACCCAAAAATAACCTATATACTCATGTGCGTTTTCTAAATCTACGAACATGAATAAGATGAATGAATGAAGGCTTCTCTTTTTTTTTTCTGTTGGAAAACGGCACTTTTCCAAGCTTTGTAACTCAAAAACGGTGAGGAATCAGCTTGAGCTTGTGAGAGACAAAAACATTTAGTTCTTAAATCTATACAATAGTGTTGGAGATGCCTCAGGTCCAAATCTACTTCCAGATATCACTTTTGGGCCCTGCAAAATTGAAAATTTTAGAGCGAGATGAAAAAACATGAAAAATCTCTTCATTAACCTATCTTCATGGAACCAAATGAGACATAAAACATAGGAACTACAAAATATTCAATCAGGTAAACTTTTTTTGCTAAGAGTACTCTACCTTTCTCTCATATAACACTTTTTCAGATTCCTTCATCTTCATGCTCGAAATTAATATAAAAATTTCATGCGACAACTTTCTAGAAAGATAATGTAAAAACGTATTCCTACAAAATTTTGCAGGCATGATCAGAATGTCCTAAACATAAAATTTCATTATTACCTACACATCTTTTTTTTTTCAGGTGGAAAATCAATGTGGCATCTTACAATTCTCCCCCTCTTTTAAGAACTCTGTCCTCAGAGTTGGAAAGAAGGATAATGTTCCATAAACTCATCTAAAACAACCCATGTTTAATCTTCAATAGGATATGCAAACCACTTTACTAAAATTTCCACTATTTCACGATTCCTAAGATGTCTAATTCTCCTATCCATTATAACTTCTGGTTCAAGCTCAAAAGTGGCATCTTCCTTCAACTTAGATTTGTCCTGCAAAACATGATCAACATTAGGAACATACTTTTTAAGTAATCCAACATGGAAGACAGGATGAATTTTCAAAGTCTTAGGTAGGTCAAGTAAATATGCAACAGAACCAACTTTCTTTAAGATTTTGAAAGGACCAGCATAACGAGGAGACAATCGACGACCTTTGCCTAAAACAAGATTTGATTTAGAAGGACTCACTCTCAAAAAACCAAATCATTTGTTCTAAATTCCAAGGGCCTCTTTTTGAGATCATGATATAATTTCTGACGTTTCTGTGCATCTTTCATGTTTTTCCTTACCTTATTTAGCTCCAAATCCATGTTTTCAAGCATCTCTTTGGATATTTCAACCTGATTCTGTGAATTAAAAAGTGAATGCGATAGCAAGCAATTATAACCATACATTGCTTCAAAAGGTGTCATCTTAATAGAGGAATGCCATGCACTATTATATGCATACTCAACAATTAGGCAAATATTATGTCCAATTGTTTTGCTTGTCATTCACATACATGCGTAACATATCCTCAAGCACCCTGTTAACCCTCTCGGTCTCACCATCGGTTTGAGGATGAAATGCAGTACTATGCATAATTCTATTCCTATGGATTGAAATGTTGCTTTCCAAAAATAAGATGTGAACCTTGCATCCCTATCAGAAATTATACTTTTGGGTATACCATGTAACCTAAAGATTTCTTTTATGAAAAGTTTAGCAACATGCAAAGCTGTATCAGTTTTCCTCATGGGAAGAAAAAGTGCCATCTTTGTAAGACGGTCCACAACGAAAATGGTATCATGCCCACTTATGGTCATAGGAAACTTTGTTATGAAATCCATAGAGATGGATTCCCATTTTTGATCAGGCACATCTAATGGTTGTAACATGCCAAGACTCCTTTTAAATTCGGCCTTAACGTGTTGACATTTCAGACATTCTTCCACATACCTCTTAATATCATATTTCATACGTGGCCAGTAATACAAAGCTTTCACTTTTGCATAAGTTCTAGGAAAACCACGGTGTGCAGAGAAAGGTGCATCATGACAGTCATGCAGGATCTTTTCTTTCAAAACAAATTGTGAAGAAATACATAAACGAGAATTACAATACAAATCATTATTTCTCAAATGAAATTTTCCCTGAAACATAGAACCTGGATTCATACAAGATTGCTGCATACAATAAATCTTCTTTTAATTTTTTTCCAATATCAAAATCAAAGGATAAAATAGAAATTGAACTGCATAAGGGTTTACGACTCAAAGCATCGGCCACCTTGTTTTCTTTTCCTACTAAGTATTTAATATCAAAATCATATTCACTTAGCAATTGGATCCATCGTTTTTGTCTATTGTTAAGTAAAGGTTGAGTAAATATGTATTTAAGGCTCTGATGATCTGTTCTCAATTCAAACTTTACTCCAAGCAATGTGTCTCCAATGTTTAAGTGCATGAACAACTTCAAGCATTTCTAAGTCATGTGTTGTATAATTTAATTCATGTTTCCTTAATTTCCTTGACTCATAAGCCACTACCCTCCCTTCTTGTGAAAGTACGCATCCGATTTGGCTTCCACTAGCATCACATGAAACAATAAAAGGCTTCCCTAACTCAGATATCTTTAGCACACAATTTTTGATAATTTTCTGTTTTAATTCGTCAAACGCATTTTGACACTCATCGTTTCATGTGAACTCTCTATTTTTCTTTGTCAATTCTGTAAGAGGATTTGCAATTCGAGAAAACTCCCTAATGTGTGCCCTCTCATATTGTGCCAAACCAAGGAAGCTTCTCACATCTCTCACACATTGGGGTGTAGGCAAGTCAACAATGCTTTTAACTTTCTCAGGATCTATATGAATCCCTTCCTTAGAAACAACTCTCCCCAAATAAGTCACTTCCCCTTTTGCAAAAAAACAGTTACTCATCTTACCATATAGTTTATGATCTCTTAGTTTTTGTAAAGTTTTCCTGAGATGCAATGCATGTTCATCATCATCCTTAGAATACACCAAAATATCGTCAAGAAAAACTAATATAAATTCATCGAGATATTCATGAAACACATTATTCATCAAACACATAAATGTTGCCGGAGCATTTGTCAATCCAAAAGGCAAAACCGTGAACTCATAATGACCATATCGTGGTCTAAAAGTGGTTTTGGGTATGTCCTCAGACTTTAATCTAATTTGATGATATCCTGATCTTAATTCAATTTTAGTGAATACTGTGGCACCACTCAATTGACTTAGTAGTTCATCTATGTGTGGCAGTGGATACTTGTTCTTAATGGTTTTCTTGTTCAATCCCCTATAGTCGATACAAAGTTTGATGGAGAGTGTTAATCTCCAAAAGAACAACCTACTCTTGAACTTAGAACACCTCTATATCAAGAGTAAGTCAAAACCTTCACCAATTTAAGAGATCTATGACCAAATATCAAATTCTTGAACAAACTGTGAAAAAGGAAATTATTCAGAAAGTCTGCTGCATATATCTTTCTCATTGACTGAGTAAATGTGTAAAGTTTTTTATGAAACTTTGCACAAGGTGTCACCTAAAGATTTCGCACCTCCTCCAAGTCAAATCACTCCAAAAGATTCAGTAGATCTTGAGAAATCTACTTCACAAGTTACCTATGTCTAAATCTACATTTCTAAGAAGTCGATTTGGACACCCCTAACTTCTTAGCTTTAGTTCTCACAATGTCAAACCTGTTTTATCAAATCCTTTTGGCTGTCGATAGCTTATCTCTCAACTTAGATTTTGAGCTATCATATGTGTAAAACTTTACACTGTGCACTGAGCACTACTCATTTCATTGAACTTGAAATCTGCGCCTGTTTCAGGAGACTGTGAACATTCTTTACATATGAATGTTCCTACACACAATTCTCTTAGTCTGATCACAATTGGAAGCTAAAACTTTATACAGAGATCTATCAACTCTAGACTTAGACTTGTACAAAAGCATTCCACAAAAGCTTTACCACAGAAGGAGAAGACACGAAAACTTCGGCGCAACTTTTCTTCTATTCCTCAGGAAATGAGAATTGAGTTGTGAGAGAGACTTCTTCACATTCCTATGAACTCTAATGAGTCTTACAACTTACAAATGCACTATTCTCATACTCTCCTATTGTCTTCTCATTTGCCTCGACATTTTTCCAAAGTATTTATAGGCAAATATGTACAAACTTATAACTAGACAAAAGTATAAGTGATCTATGTCTTCACTAATGTACATATGTGTACATATCATTCATCCTGTGAATGTAACCACCTTCTTTGCTTCAAGACTTGATCTTATCTCCATCTTTTTGTCTTCCAAACTTCAATTGGTGATTGGTCTGCACCAACAGCTCCCCCTCAATCATCA
This sequence comes from Ceratopteris richardii, assembly GCA_020310875.1. NCBI lineage: Eukaryota > Viridiplantae > Streptophyta > Polypodiopsida > Polypodiales > Pteridaceae > Ceratopteris > Ceratopteris richardii. The sequence goes on along the minus strand of CM035424.1, from coordinate 174,906,067 downwards.
ATTGAGGTTTCTCTTATCTTCTTTATGCCTGCCATGTCTTTGAACTTCTGTAACTTTGGTCCATCTAAACTTTTTGTAAGCATATCAGCTATCTGATCTTTTGTTGAAGTATGTATAACTTCAATCTCCTTATCCATCACCTTCTCTCTTAGAAAGTGATATTGTATCTCAATGTGTTTGGTCCTGGCATGAAAAACAGGATTAGCAGCTAGATATAATGAACTCATGTTATCACCATAAATGATAGGTATGCTCTGTATAGTATCAAAACTCTTCATGAGAGTCTTAAGCCATATCACTTCTTTTGCAGCTTCAACCATGCCTTTGTACTCTGCTTCTGTAGATGACAAAGCAATTGTATGTTGCTTCTTTGAGCACCAAGAGATTAACTTATCTCCCACATAACACATGTATCCATAAGTTGACCTTCTATCATCTGGATTACCTGCCCAATCTGCATCACTATAGATCTTGATATTTGTATCTGATGTAAAACCATAATACAAACCTTCCTTGAGTGTACCCTTAATGTACCTCAACACTCTTTGACCTGCAATCCAATGCTCTTTCCTAGGACAATGCATAAATTGAGACAACACCCCAACTGCATATGATAAATCAGGCCTAGTTAATGTAGCATAGATAAGACTACCAACCAAACTCTGATATTGCTTCATGTCCTTGAACTCTTCACCTCCAAATCTACTTAATTTGTGATTCACCTCCATTGGAGTAGGTGCTACTCTGCAATCATTCATTTTAAACTTGGTTAACAAATTCTTCAAATACCTCTCTTGAGTCACATATACTCCATGTTGAGTGTATGAAATCTCCATGCCCAAGAAGTATGACAAATCTCCCCAAGTCACTATTTTTGAACTCTTTCTCCATTTGCTTCTTTAGGCTTTGTATATCTTTCTCATCTGTACCTGTAAGAATTATATCATCAACATATATACATATGTAAATGAACCCATCATCACTTGCTTTAACAAGCAAGCTACTATCTGCTTTAGATACTTGAAATCCAAGTTCCTTTAAGAACTTTACAAGCCTATAGTTCCATGCCCTTGGGGCCTGCTTCAAGCCATATAAAGCTCTCTTGAGCTTACACACATGATCTGGATATCTTCCATTTCTAAATCCTTGAGGTTGCTCCATGAAAACATCATCTGAAATATAACCATTCAAAAAAGCATTCTTCACATCTAATTGACACAATTTCCAACCTTTGCATGCAGCAATTGCTATGAGTGTTCTGATGGTTGTCATCTTTGCCACTGGACTATAAGTCTCATCATAGTCAATACCATATGTCTGAGCAAACCCTTTTACAACAAGTCTAGCTTTGTACCTAGACACACTTCCATCTGCAAATCTCTTTGTCTTATAGACCCACTTGCATCCAATGATCTTCTGACTATTTGGTTTTGGAACCAAATCCCATGTTTGATTCTCCATTAATGCATCATATTCTTCCTGCATAGCTTTTTCCCAAATCTCTTTACGTTTTGCCTCTTCATATGTAGAAGGGTCTTCATCTGCTTTAATCATGTAAGCATAATCCTTAGTAGTCAAGAATGAAGTATCATAGCTATACCTTGTAGGTTGCCATTTGTTCCTTGTAGACCTCCTAAGTTCTCCACTTCTTGAGGTTTCTGGTTCTTCACATTCAAGATCAAATCTTGGTGTTTCTTCCACTTCAACTTGCACTTTCATTATTCTCTTGCTCATCAAATATCTGAACCTTTGATTTACCTTTCCTTTGGCTCACAATTTCTTCATCATCTGTATTAATATTGATAGTACCTTAATACCGAGTACCTTGCTCATCAAATGTAACATCTTTTGATACAAGAAAATGTTTTGTGGATGGATTCCACAACATGTATCCCATCTGCTTATCATCATAACCAATAAACACATATTCTTCAGCTTTAGGTTCCAATTTGTGCCTTAATTGTGATGGCACATATGCATAGGCCAAACATCCAAATACTTTGCAATGGTCTAGTGTAGGTCTCTTACCCCACCATGCCTCATATGGTGTCATACCCTGCAAGGCTTTACAAGGTAGCCTATTGACCAAATAAGTAGCTGTATTTACAGCCTCAGCCCACAAATAATTTGGGCAAATTTTCTCCTTCATCATGGATCTTGCAAACTCAACAAGAGTCCTATTCCTCCTTTCTGCTACACCATTTTGTTGAGGAGAGTACCTGCAAGTAACCTCTCTTTTTATACCTGCATTCCACAAGTAATCACTGAACTCATTAGAGAAATACTCTCCCCCTCCATCTGACCTTGGTCTCTTCAACTTATGTCCTGTAATTCTCTCTGCATACATATGATAATGTTTGAAAGTATTGAATACTTCTGACTTATCTTTGATCACATAGATAGTGATCCATCTGGTAGCATCATCAACATAAATCACATAATACCTTGAGCCATTGATACTGAAGTCCTTTGATGGTCCCCACACATCTGTGTGTACCAACTCAAGTTTCTTTGAATACATAAACCCATGCTTAGAATAGGGTTGCTTATGAGCCTTACCTAATTGACATGCCTCACATCTGTATGTCATATGTTGACCTGCAACATTAGGCAATCCAAGCACTGAACCATTATTAATCATGTCTTTAATACCTCTTTCATTGAAATGTCCAAGTCTCTTGTGCCAAAGATCTAACTCAGAAATCTTATGTCCTTTATAAGTGAACAAGGCATGACCAACATTACCTTGAACCTTCAATGTGAACAATCTTCCTTCTTTCTTCCCTGAAACAATTTGTTTATACCCATTGCTAGGGTCTTCCACAAACACTCCTTCATTAGTGAACCTTACTTCATAACCTTTTTCCAAAATTTTTCCTACACTTATCAAATTCTTAGGAATTGTAGGAACATACAAGACCTTACTCAATAAGGTGCTACCATCCTTGGCTCTCACTGATCCAATTGACTTCACATTGTGCTTTGTGTTGTCACCTGTTTGAACAACATGATTAGATACCTTATTCTCCAAATCACTCATCAAGGCTATATTACCACTCAGGTGATTGCTACACCCTGAGTCAATGTAGAAGACTCTTTGATCTTCATTCAGCCTTTCACAAGTTGCATTCATTATCAATGTTGAATCTTCCTTCTGATCTGAAGCATAATTGTAGTAGGTATTGTTATATTGTTGACTTTGGAAACCTCTACCTGCATTTCTTCCAAAGTAACCCCTATTACCTCTACCTCTGAAATTACCTCTTTGATTTCTGCCACCTCTTCCTCTTGAATTATAGTTCTGATTGTATCCTCCATTACTTTGAGTGTTATGCCAACAATCATTGGCTAAATGATTTGTCTTACCAAAAATCCAGCAAGCTTTGGATCCATCTTTATTACTCCTGCCTCTTCCTCTACCTTTGCCACCTCCTCTTCCTCTTAGGAAGTTGGCTTGACTAGTTGTGCCTTCTTCTTCATTTGCTTGTTGCTTTCCTTTCTTAGTTTTCTTCTTGTCTTTAGAGTACATTGCATGACCTGCACTCTTGTCAACATCTCCTTTGATATCATTCTCAAAAGTTAGCATATGTCCTAACAATTGGTTCAAATCAGGATTGAAATGATCCAATGGAAGTTCTGTGGACAAAATAAAAGGTTTCCACTTCTCATCACCTCTTAGTCCTGTGAGAATTTGCCTTACCAATTTATCTTCTTCAATGTCTTCATCCACTGCTCCTAATGCATCTGCAATGTCCTTCATCTTTGTCACATAATCAGATATTGATTGTGAAGCCTTCTTCTTGAAAGTAGTAAACTCTGCCCATAAAGATGCCTTTCTTGACTTTGTAGTGTTTTGGAAATGCTCCTCCAAAGCATTCCATATCTCACTTGCACTTTCAAGACCTCTAATGTGAGGTAGCAAGTAGTCATTGACTGCCATATAGATTATGCTCCTAGCTTGAGCATCTCTTTTCATCCAATTCTTCAAATCTGATAGTTCTTCCCTAGTTGGAACACTAGGATCTCTGAATTGTGGCTTTTCTTCTTCTCCTGTAATGTAAGCTATCAAATCTTTGCTCATTAGATGAGCTTCCACCCTCATTGACCATGCAGGATAGTTTTCTCTATCCAATTTCTCTATCTGAAGAGAATCTCCCATCTTCATTCACCTGTATTAACAGATCTTTAAACTTTATGAAGAATAAGTGTACCTTGACTTCGAATATTACTTCTTCTGATCCTTTTGACAACTTCAATGTGTCTTCCTTCAAGCTTTCTTCAATCTTTGTCCTTTTGGTCCTTCAAGTTGTAAAGTTTGTATTTTTGCAGTAGTCAGAGTCTCCCTTTCCTTGATTCTGATGCTTCCTGCTTTGATACCACTGATGGAGAGTGTTAATCTCCAAAAGAACAACCTACTCTTGAACTTAGAACACCTCTATATCAAGAGTAAGTCAAAACCTTCACCAATTTAAGAGGTCTATGACCAAATATCAAATTCTTGAACAAACTGTGAAAAAGGAAATTACTCAGAAAGTCTGCTGCATATATCTTTCTCATTGACTGAGTAAATGTGTAAAGTTTTTTATGAAACTTTGCACAAGGTGTCACCTAAAGATTGTGCACATCCTTCAAGTCAAATCACTCCAAAAGATTTAGTAGATCTTGAGAAATCTACTTCACAAGTTACGTATGTCTAAATCTGCATTTCTGAGAAGTCGATTTGGACACCCCTAACTTCTTAGCTTTACTTCTCACAATGTCAAACCCGTTTTATCAAATCCTTTTGGCTGTAGATAGCTTATCTCTCAACTTAGATTTTGAGCTATCATATGTGTAAAACTTTACACTGTGCACTGAGCACTACTCATTTCATTGAACTCGAAATCTGCGCCTCTTTCAGGAGACTGTGAACATTCTTTACATATGAATGTTCCTACACACAATTCTCTTAGTCTGATCACAATTGGAAGCTAAAACTTTATACAGAGATATATCAACTCTAGACTTAGACTTGTACAAAAGCATTCCACAAAAGCTTTACCACAGAAGGAGAACACACGAAAACTTCGGGCGCAACTTTTCTTCTATTCCTCAGGAAATGAGAATTGAGTTGTGAGAGAGACTTCTTCACATTCCTATGAACTCTAATGAGTCTTACAACTTACAAATGTACTATTCTCATACTCTCCTATTGTCTTCTCATTTGCCTCGACATTTTTCCAAAGTATTTATAGGCAAATATGTACAAGCTTATAACTAGACAAAAGTATAAGTGATCTATGTCTTCACTAATGTACATATGTGTACATATCATTCATCCTGTGAATGTAACCACCTTCTTTGCTTCAAGACTTGATCTTATCTCCATCTTTTTGTCTTCCAAACTTCAATTGGTGATTGGTCTGCACCAACAAAGTTTGTATGAACCATCTTTCTTTTTTTGAAACAAAACAGGTGCTCCCCAAGGTGAAACACTAGGTCTTATCAACCCCTTCTTCAATAGATCATCCACTTGGAGCTTCAACTCTTTTAATTCATCAATGTTGAACCTATAAGGTGCTCTGGAATAAGGCTCACTTCCTGGATGAGGTTCTATAGCATGGTCAATTTTCCTAGGAGGAGGCATGCCTATTAGATCATCAAGAAATACATTTGCGTACTCATCTAAAAGTCTTCTAACATATTCAGGTATTTCCTCTTCTTTCTTCTTCTCTTGAAGGTCATGCACATAAACCAAATATGTCTCACAACCCTGTCGAATACCCCTAATCAACTTTATTGCAAAATTAGGAGAAAAACTTGAATTACACTTGCCTTCAAGACGATGTTCCTTCCCTTCTATTTTCAAAATAAGGATCCCGCTTTCACAATCAATCACGAAACTATTAAGAACTAACCAGTCCATTTTGATGATTACTTCACATTCTCTCATTTCAATTACATGGAAGGTACCCAAAAACTTATGTTCTCCTAACATAAAATCAAGATTTTCAATACAGCCTTGAGTATAGTGTATCCTACCATTAGCCATCTGTACAGGTCTTTTAGTCTGGATCTCGATATGCAACCCTAAAGCTTCTGCCATCTTAAGTGAAAGGAAACAATTTGTACTACCTGAATCAATCAAGAAACTAACCTTAAGTGAGGATATGTCCCCCATAATCCTAATCACCGATGCCTTTGAATGAGAAGAAGTTTTCATGCATTGAAGTCTAGGGCTAGAACACTTACCTTGATCATCTGCTTCCTCAATTGTCATGTTTTCTTCTTGTAGATGAGCTATCTTTGCTTGCATAGAACGGTTGATGGCCTTGTTTGGACATTCAAAAGTGCGACGTCCAGAAATCAAAATCACGTTGCCAGTGCACAACTTCTTGCTTCTTAAGTGTATCCGTTTCCTTCAGCTTAGTTTTTCCTCCTTGACCATTAATAGAGTTAGTCAATCTCTGTCCATTATGATTTATTGAAATAGGTCTTGGGGGTCAATATCCTGTTGAGATAAACCTTGATTTGGATGCCTTTTTCGTGGTAAACTTCTCCATCTTCTCAAATTTCTCTGCTTTTGCATCCGCATCAAGAAAATCTACACATCCGGACCCCTTTACTTGATAGCGAAGCTCTTCAGGCAAACCCTCAATAAACTTTCTTTTTAGGGCATCTCGAGAAAATTCTAGTGCATACTTATGTAAACACAAAAATTTCTCCTTATATTCTTTCAACAAACAAGTTATACCTATCATCGTCATACTGCTTGAAAGAGTAGAATTCCATTTTCTTTTCCATCCGATAATGTGGAGAACAATAACGATTCTCTGCTTGCTCTCGAAACTCTTTCCAGAGGATCGGACCTTCACGTGTTCTTGTCTGTATGTATGATTTCCACCATAGTTTTGCGACTCCTCGTGGATGCAGAATTGCCACCTTTGCTTTTGATTCCTCACTAAATATGCACAGGTCAAAGAAATCTTCAAGTTCCTCAATCCATGCTTCAAGATCCTCTCCAGTTTCTTATCACCATCAAATTCATTTAAATTCGCTCTTTTAGACACTTGCTTAAGTGCAGATTCACCTGCATCATCGTTCTCTTCAGGTTAACATTGCCGTCTAGCTCTACGTGCGTTGGATGTGCCCCCACCATTACCACCTTCATCATTGAGGTCTGTGGAAGCATTTGCAGTACCCTCTTTTTGTTTGTTGGATCTTTCTTTATGTAATGTTGCATTCAATCTACGGATAAGCTCCTCTTGTTCTTCTATCTTCTCCTTCAAAGCCTGCATCTTGTCTCGGAATCCAACTCTGCTCTGATACCACTTGTAACAAGTCTCCTAATCTTGAATCACAATCCCACACAGAATAATAGGCCTCGACACCGCAAGATATAAAGAAGGAGAACAGAGTATACGCAGAACAAAAAGAGATAGAATTTTATTATCTGTATAGATTTACAAGTAGTACTGACCTGCGTTACAAAATCTATCAGATAGCTTCAATGTGAAGCCTCATCCACCCGACCACCCCCGAGCTGATCTCAATCCCAATCTCAATCACAATCACAATGTCAATCCCAATCTCAATCACAATCACAATCTCAATCTCAATCTTAATCTCAATCTCAATCTCGATTCCAGAAGCCGAAAAACGATCGTAATGACTGTACGACCATCCTCCTTTTCTATCTCTCAGTCTTCGTCTTTTTGGATCTCCACCTTTCGCCAGCGCACGACCAATCACGCCTTCCTAGACCCGCACATTTAGAATCTGCATGCTCCAAGATAGCGTCTTTCCGCATGTCTCATGCAAGACTTCAAGACCACCCATGCATCTCCTTTTCATGTCCACCATCAAGAATCATACCTGTAAAAATAGAGGTGATCCCTGCAACGCACTCACACAAACACATGAATCACCCAAAAAAACCTATATACCCATGTGCGTTTTCTAAATCTGCGAACACGAATAAGATGAATGAATGAAGGCTTCTCTTTTTTTTTGTGTGTTGGAAAACGGCACTTTTCCAAGCCCTCTTACTCAAAAAAGGTGAGGAATCAGCTTGAGCTTGTGAAAGACAAAAATATTCAGTTCTTAAATCTGTACAATAGTGTTAGAGATGCCTCAGGTCCAAATCTGCTTCCACATATCACTTTTGGGCCCTGGAAACTTGAAAATTCTAGAGAGAGATGAAAAAACATGAAAAATTTCTTCATTAACCTATCTTCATGGAACCAAATGAGACATAAAACATAGGAAGTACAAAAAATTCAATCAGGTAAACTTTTTCAACTAAGAGTACTCTACCTTTCTCTCATACAACACTTTTTCAGATTCCTTCATCTTCATGCGAAATTAACATACAAATTTCATGTGACAACTTTCTAGAGAGAGAATGTAAAAACGTAATGCTACAAGATTTTGTAGACATGATCAGAATATCCTAAACATAAAATTTCATTATTAACTACACATGTTTTTTTTTTAATTCGGGTGGAAAATCAATGTGGCATCTTACAATCCTCCCCCTCTTGTAAGTACTCTGTCCTCAGAGTTGGAAAGAAGGATAATGTTCCATAAACTCATCTAAACCAACCCATGTTGAAAATTCAATAGGATATGCAAACCACTTTACTAAAATTTCCACTATTTCACGATTCCTAGGATGTCTTATTCTCCTATCCATTATAACTTCTGGTTCAAGCCCAAAAGTGGCATCTTCTTTCAACTTAGATTTGTCCTGCAAAACATGATCAACATTGGGAACATACTTTTTGAGTAATCCAATATGGAAGACTGGATGAATTTTCAAAGTGTTAGGTAGGTCAAGTAAATATGCAACAGAACCACTTTCTTTAAGATTTTGAAAGGACCAGCATAACGAGGAGACAATCAACGATATTTGCCTAAAACCAGATTTGATTTAGAAGGACTCAGTTTCAAAAAAACCAGATCATTTGTTCTAAATTCCAAGGGTCTCTTTTTGACATCATGATATAATTACTGACGTTTCTGTGCATCTTTCATGTTTTCCCTTACCTTATTTAGCTCCAAATCTATGTTTTCAAGCATCTCTTTGGATATTTCAACCCGATTCTGTGAATTAAAAAGTGAATGCCGCAGCAAGCAATTATAACCATACATTGTTTTAAAAGGTGTCATCTTAATAGAGGAATGCCATGCACTATTATATGCATACTCAACCAAAGGCAAATATTCAATGCAATTGTTTTGCTTGTCATTCACATACATGCGTAACATATCCTCAAGCACCCTGTTAACCCTCTCGGTCTCACCATCCGTTTGAGGATGAAATGCAGTACTCATGCGTAATTCTGTTCCTATGGATTGAAATGTTGCTTTCCAAAAATTAGATGTGAACCTTGCATCCCTATCAGAAATTATACTTTTGGGTATACCATGTAACCTAAAGATTTCTTTTATGAAAAGTTTAGCAACATGCAAAGCTGTATCAGTTTTCCTCATGGGAAGAAAATGTGCCATCTTTGTAAGACGGTCCACAACAACAAAAATGGTATCATGCCCACTTCTGGTCACAGGCAACTTTGTTATGAAATCCATAGAGATGGATTCCCATTTTTGATCAGGCACATCTAGTGGTTGTAACATGCCAAGACTCCTTTTAAATTCGGCCTTAACCTGTTGACATTTCAGACATTCTTCCACATACCACTTAATATCATATTTCATACGTGGCCAGTAATACAAAACTTTCACTTTTGCATAAGTTTTAGAAAAACCAGGGTGTGCAGAGAAAGGTGCATCATGACAGTCATGTAGGATCTTTTCTTTCAAAACAAATTCTGAAGAAATACATAAACGAGAATTACAATACAAATCATTATTTCTCAAATGAAATTTTCCCTGAAACATAGAACCTAGATTCATACCCAAAAATTTCAAGATTGCTGCATAAAATAAATCTTCTTTTAATTCTTTTCCAATATCAAAATCAGAGGATAAAATAAAAATTGAACTGCATAAGGGTTTATGACTCAAAGCATCGGCCACCTTGTTTTCTTTTCCTGCTAAGTATTTAATATCAAAATCATATTCACTTAGCAATTGGATCCATCGTTTTTGTCTATTGTTTTCTCATTTTGTCACTAAATAATTATGTTCAACCATAGTAAGACATCTACTATCATATTAAATATATCTAAACCAAGATGACCTCTCTTCTACAGTAAGGCTAAATAAATAGCAATATCTGAGGCATCAACAAAAACATGGAAAGGTTGAGAGCAATCTGGAGCCTAAAGTCTGAGTGCCTGAGTGAGAAGTGTTTTTAATAATCGAAAAGCTCTATCACAATCCAATGTCCATTTAAAAGGTGTAGGGTTACCATGAGCGAGAGCATTCAGAGGCATTGCGATATGAGCTAAACAATGTAAATCCTAGTCTTGTTAGTGAATTTGGCCCCAAAACCATCATATCTCTTTAGGAGAACATGGAGGGGGTACCTCCAAAACTATCTTAACTTTGTGGGGATCTGGTGGAGAGTATTAATCTCCAAAAGAACAAGCTATCCTTGATGTTAGACCACCTCTATATCAAGGATAACTTTAAACTCCAACCAATTTTGGAAGACAAGTACCAAACTATCAAGAATTTAGCTAACTGTGAAGAAAGTCATTTCACAAAAAAGTCTGCTGCACATTATTGACTCATTGATTGATCATTTGTGTAAAGTTTCTGACAAAACTTTGTAGGATATGTTGCCTAGAGTTTGCACACCTGCTCCAAGTTAAAACACTTCAAAAGCTTAAGTAGATTATGAGAAATGTTTCAAACAATCTACCTATGTCTGAAACTGCCTTCTTGTAGAGTCGACTTTGACACCTGCAACTTCTAACACATGGTTCTCCCAAAATAGAATGCGTTTAAGCGAATGCTTTTAGCCATAGATAGCTTACCTTCCAACTTAGATTTTGACTCCTCATTTGTGTAAAACTTTACACTGTGCACTGAGACCTGACCATTTCTTTGACCATCAGGATTGCGCCTATTTTAGAAGACACTCAACACTTTCTCACATATAGATGTTCCTACACAAAATTCTCTTAGTCTGTTTGCAGTTGAATTGTCAACCTTTAACCAAAGATAGATTAACTATGGACTTAGATGTCTACAAAAGGATTTCTGATAAAATCAAACACAGAAGGAGAACTAGAGAAAAGATCGACATGCAATTCTCTGAACATTCTTTCTATTCAACTCTTCATACATCTCATGGATGATACATCCAATACTCATCATCTATTCATCTATATTTCATCTCTCTCTCATAATATGACTATCTACAAGTATATATATATATATATATACATATGAGTATTGATTCGTCACTACTTCAAGTATTTTGAAGTATTTACGAAACTAATGTACATATGTTTAGAGAATTTTTGTTCCTGAACCTTCACTTCTCTTCATGAAGTTGAACTTCAATCTTTTCTTCATATCTTTATTTCTAGGCTTCATATAATCACCAATTGTTGATTGTCCTGCTCCAACAGCTCCCCCTCAATCATCAATTGTGATTACCTACATCTTCTTTATTCCTGCCATATCTTAAACCTCTACAACTTTGGTCCATCCAAGCTTTTTTTCATCATATCTGCAAGTTGATCTTTTGTAGGAGTATGCATAACTTCTATTTCTTTATCAACAACCTTCTCTCTCAAAAAATGATACTGAATCTCAATATGTTTAGTTCTAGCATGGAATAGAGTATTTGCTGCCAAATATAAAGAACTTATATTGTCTCCACAAATGATAGGAGTACTCTGAACAATATCAAAACTCTTCATAAGAGTCTTTAACCATATTACTTCCTTTGCAGCTTCTACCATGCCTTTGTATTCTGCTTTTGTAGATGACAAAGCAATTGTATGCTGCTTCTTAGAGCACCAAGAAATTAGCTTGTCTCCCACATGACACAAATATCCATGTGTTGATCTTCTATCATCAGAATTACCTGCCCAATCTGCATCACTGTATATCTTGACTCTTGTATCTGAAGTAAATCCATAATACAGACCTTCTTTAAGTGTGCCCTTAGTGTACCTAAGTACTCTTTGTCTTACAATCCAATGTTCCTTTCTAGGACAATGCATGAATTGAGATAGAACTCCAACTGCATATGATAAGTCAGGTCTTGTTAATGTAGCATAAATCAGGCTACCCACCAAACTCTTATAGAGCTTCATATCTTTGAATTCTTCTCCTCCATATCTACTCAATCTATGATTCACTTCCATTGGAGTTGGTGCTATCCTGCAATCTTCCATTTTAAATTTGATTAGCAAATTTTTCAGATAACTTTCTTGAGTTACATATACTCCATGTTGAGTATATGAAATCTCCATTCCCAAAAAGAATGACAAATTTCCCAAATCACTGATTTTGAATTCTTTCTCCATCTGCTTCTTAATCATGTGTATACCTTTGTCATCTGTTCCTGTAAGTATTATGTCGTCAACATAAATACAAACATAAATAAATCCATCCTCACTTGCTTTGACTAGCAAGCTACTATCTGCCTTTGATGCTTAAAATCCAAGTTCCTTTAAGAACTTTACAAGCCTATAATTCCATGCCCTTGGGGCCTGCTTCAACCCATACAAAGCTCTCTTGAGCTTACACACATAACTTGGATACACTTGGTCTTTGAAACCATCTGGTTGTTCCATGTAGACCATCTGAAATATAACCATTCAAAAATGCATTCTTTACATCTAATTGAGATCATTTCCAACCTTTGCAAGCAGCAATTGCTATGAGAGTCCTTATGGTTGTCATCTTTGCAACAGGACTATAATTTTCATCATAATCCACACCATATGTATGTGTATATCCCTTTACAACAAGCCTGGCTTTGTCCCTAGATACACTTCCATCTGCAAACCTTTTTGTTTTGTAGACCCATTTACATCCAATGATCTTCTGACTATTTGGTTCAGGAACCAAATCCCAAGTCTCATTTTCCATCAATGCATCATATTCCTCCTGCATAGCTTTTTCCCAATTCTTCTTCCCTTTGGCTTCATCATATGTGGATGGATCTTCATCTGCTTTTAACATGTAAGAATAATCTTTAGTAGTCAAGAATAAAGTATTATAGCTATACCTTGTAGGTTTCCATTTGTGCCTAGATGACCTTCTGAGTTCTCCACTTCTTGAAGTTTCTGGTTCATCACATTCTGGATCAAACCTTGGCACTTCTTCAACTTCAAGCTATACTTCATTGTTCTCCTCTTCATCAAATATCTGAACCTTTGATTCACCTTTCTTTTGATTCACAACTTCTTCAACATCTGCATGAACATTAAGTGTACCTGCATACCAAGTACCTTGCTCATCAAATGTAACATCCTTAGACACAAGGAATTGCTTTGTGGAAGGACTCCACAACCTATAACCCATCTGCTTCTCATCATAACCAATGAATACATACTTCTCTGCTTTAGGTTCCAATTTATGCCTCAATTGTGATGGCACATATGCATATGCCAAGCATCCAAATATTTTACAATGATCCAAGGTAGTTCTCTTACCCGACCAAGCTTCATATGGTTTCATACCTTGCAAAGCTTTACATGGTAACCTATTGACCAAATATGTGGCTGTGTTTATAGCCTCAGCCCACAAATAATTAGGGCAATTTTTCTCCTTCATCATGGATCTTGCAAACTCAACAAGAGTTCTGTTTCTTCTTTCTGCTACCCCATTTTGTTGAGGAGAGTACCTGCAAGTAACCTCTCTCTTTATACGTGCATTCCACAAATAATTACTGAACTCATTAGAGAAATACTCTCCCCCTCCATTTGACCTTAACCTCTTCAATTTTTGACCTATAAATCTTTTTGCATATGCATGATAGTGTTTAAATGTATTAAACACTTCCGAATTGTCTTTGATCACATAGATTGTGATCCACCTGGTAGCATCATCAACATATATGACATAATATCTTGAACCATTTATACTGAAATCCTTTGAAGGACCCCACACATGTGTATGTACCAATTCAAGTCTTTCTGAATACATAAAACCATGCTTATTATATGATTGCTTATGAGCCTTACCTAACTAACATGCTTCACATATGTATGTCATGTGTTGACTTGCAACATTAGGCAATCCAAGCACTGAACCATTGTTAGCCATTTCTTTGATACCTCTTTCATTAAAGTGTCAAAGTCTTTTATGCCAAAGATCCAATTCAGACACCTTTTGCTCTCCATATGTAAACATAGCATGTAAAATATTACCTTGTATCTTTAATGTGAAGCCTTCCTTCCTTCTTTCTTGTGACAATTTGTTTATACCCTTGACTAGGGTCTTCAACATAAACTCCATCATTAGTGAACCTTACCTCATATCCTTTTTTCACAATTTGTCCTACACTAATCAAGTTCTTTGGAATTGTAGGAACATACAGAACCTTACTCAAGAGAGTACTTCCATCTTTGGCTTTAACTGAACCAATTGACTTTACTTTGTGCTTTGTATTATCACCTGTTTGAACTATATGATTGATTGCCTTATGATCTAGATCAGTCATCAAAGCAATGTTTCCACTCAAATGATTGCTACACCTGAGTCAATATAAAATACTCTCATGTCTTCATGTGAGGCTTCACATGTTGCATTCATAATAAGAGTTGAATCTTCTTTCTGATCTGATTCATAATCATAGTAGGTGTTATTATAAGATTGATTTTGGAAGTTTCTTCCTCTACTTCTTCCAAAAGAATTCCTACCACCTTTGCTTCTGAAGTTTCCTCTCTGATATCTGCCACCTCTTCCTCTTTGACTAAAATTCTGATTAAAATTACCATTGCTTTGATTATTATGCCAACAATCATGAGATAGATGATTGGTCTTACCACATATCCAACAACCTCTAACATTATCTTTGTTATTTCTGCCTCTTCCTCTACTTCTGCCACTTCCTCTTCCTCTTAGGAAGTTTGCTTGACTTGGAGTACCTTCATCTTCAACTGATTGTTGCTTTCCTTTGCTAGCTTTCTTCTTGTCTTTAAAATACATTGCATGACCTGCACTCTTATCAACATCTCCTTTGATATCATTCTCAAAAGTTAGCATATGTCCTAACAATTGCTTCAAATCAGGAGTGAAATGATCTAATGAAAGTTCTGTAGACAACATAAAAGGCTTCCACTTCTCATCTCCTCTTAGCCCTGTGAGAATTTGTCTTACCAACTTATCTTCTTCAATATCTTCATCAACTGCACCTTCTTAAATGAAGTAAACTCTGCCCATAATGAAGCTTTTCTTGATTTGGTTGTATTTTGAAAATGCTCTTCCAAAGCATTCCATATGTCACTTGCACTTTCAAGTCCTCTAATATGAGGAAGCAAATAATCATTTACTGCCATGTAGATTATGCTCCTTGCTTGAGCATCCTTCTTCATCCAAATTTTTATATCTACAAGCTCTTCCCTAGTTGGAACACTAGGATCTTTAAAATCTGGCTTTTCTTCCTCTCCTGTGATGTATTCCATCAGATCTTTGCTCATAAGATGAGCTTCCATTCTCATAGACCAAGCTGGATAGTTCTCTCTATCCAACTTCTCAATTTGGAGACTATCTCTCATTCTTTCTTCACATGTACTATCAAATCTTTAATCCTTATAAGGAATGAATGTACCTTAGCTTTGAATGTTGCTCCTTTTGATCCTTTTGATAGCCTTTATGTGTCTTCCTTCAGTCTTTCTTCCACACTTTATCCTTTTGAACCTTCAAGGTGTGAAATTTGTATATCTGTAGTAGTCGAGGTCTTCCTTTCCTCAATTTTGATACTTCCTACTCTGATACCACTGATGGAGAGTATAAATCTCCAAACGAACAAGCTATCCTTGATGTTAGACCACCTCTATATCAAGAATAACTTTAAACTCCAACCAATTTTGGAAGACAAGTACCAAACTATCAAGAATTTAGCTAACTGTGAAGAAAGTCATTTCATAGAAAAGTCTGCTGCACATTATTGACTCATTGATTGATCATTTGTGTAAAGTTTCTAATGAAACTTTGTAGGATATGTCTCCTCGAGTTTTCACACCTCCTCCAAGTTAAAAAACTTCAAAAGCTTAAGTTGATTATGATAAATATTTCAAACAATCTACCTATGTTTGAAACTGCCTTCTTGTAGAGTCGACTTTGACACCTGCAAGTTCTAACACATGGTTCTCCCAAAATAGAACCCATTTAAGCGAATGCTTTTAGCCATAGATAGCTTACCT
Source organism: Ceratopteris richardii (assembly GCA_020310875.1). Lineage (NCBI taxonomy): Eukaryota > Viridiplantae > Streptophyta > Polypodiopsida > Polypodiales > Pteridaceae > Ceratopteris > Ceratopteris richardii. The sequence continues at coordinate 174,889,787 of CM035424.1, read as the reverse complement.
TCCAACTTAGATTTTGACTCCTCATTTGTGTAAAACTTTACACTGTGCACTGAGAACTGACCATTTCTTTGACCATAGGGATTGCGCCTGTTTTAGAAGACACTCAACACTTTCTCACATATAGATGTTCCTACACAAAATTCTCTCAGCCTGTTTGCAATTGAACTCTCAACATTTAACCATAGATAGATTAACATGGAATTAGATGTGTACAAAAGGATTTCTGATAAAATCAAACACAGAAGGAGAACTAGAGAAAAGATCGACACGCAATTCTCTAAACATTCTTTCTATTCAACTCTTCATACATCTCATGGATGATACATCCAATAGTCATCATCTATTCATCTATATTTCATCTCTCTCTTCTAATACAACTATCTACAAGTATATATATATATATATGTATATACATATGAGTATTGATTCGTCACTACTTCAAGTATTTTCTTCATATCTTTATTTCTAGGCTTCATATAATCACCAATTGTTGATTGTCTTGCTCCAATAGGATCCACCATAATTCCAATACTAGAAATCACATCACCAAGTAATTTCCATTATTTTACTTTGAAAAATGATTTAGCTGGATTTAGACTTAAGTGTACTTCTCTACACTTAGTGAAGCACAACTGGAGATGTTGCACATGATCAACTTGTGGTCGAGATACTAAAAAATTATCCACAAAGACGTGCATAAAATTGGTTACATACGGGGGAAAAATTTATTGTATACATCATTGAAAAGTACTAAAAGCATTCTGTAATCCTAACCACATCACTCTACATGCAAATACTCCCTATTTAGTAATAAAAGCTATTTTCAATATATAGGATTCTAACATCTAGACCTAATTGTATCGAGTAAATCCATCTAAAAATGAGTACATTTCCCTGCGTGTAAATTCATCAAGCATTGTATCCGAAAAGGGTAGTGGAAATGGGTATCAAATTATTGCTGCATTGAATTTGGGGTAATCTACACAAATTTGTAGGCGCGTGTTCTTGTTAGGCACTATTACAATAGGAGATACCCATTCCAAATACTCAATAGGCATGATAAAACCGACCTTGAGTAACCGATCGAGTTCTTCCTTAACCAGTTTAGCAAAATTTGGGTTCATACAATTTCATTGTTGAATTATCATAGAAGCATCAGGTTTTAATACAATCTTATGCTAATAAAATTTTGGATCGAGTCTACACATTTCATAGTGATTCCAAGCAATAACATCTTTAAATTAAGACAAAATCATAAGTAATTCCTTTTGAATTCCTTCTCGTAAATTGGCACCTATTTTTACCTTTTTAGGTGTACTATAAGATCCTAAATTTACCCGTTTGATTTGATCTTCTTGAATGCAGACACTACTCTGAGTAAAATCCTCCTCCTTAGAAAGCCATGATGTCTCCCCTTCAAAATATAAGTGCTTACATTCAAGTTGTACGACAAATATTATAGGATCTTCACAAAATTTTGTCAATACTTTGGGTATATCAATTAATCCTACTGGCCACAGATCTTTGTTATCTTCTAGAAATTGAAACTCTTTATCTTCATCTAATCTTGCCATCATATGTGGTGGTTCTACAATTCAGGGTAATTGAGCCTTAGGATAATGTTTTTTGTCCTCTAAAGGAATAGAATATTGTTTATGTCCTTTCTTGAAGGTAATACCTTGAGATGCCCAATCTTGCTACACTTTTGCCTACTTCAACCATGGTCGTCCAAGTAACAGATTATAATTGTTACTCTTACCAACTAGTTCAATTACAACAAAAGTAACTTTTAATGGAACATCCTAAATCTTGATAGATGCATCCTTGATAAGACCAATGGGGTGCACATGTAATTGATCCCCCTTCGTATATAAAATGTTTTATATCTATCCATCCTAGTTGTCTACAAATAGGCAAATTAGCAATGTTCACTCTAGATCCTCCATCAATGAGTACTCTAGGAATGTCTTGTTTTTATACCATACCAGAATTTAAGGTATAGCATAATCTACCAATTCATCATGAGCTATTTCTATTGTATTCACTTGACCTTGCTCTTCATTAGTCTAAGTATGGCTTTGCTTGTGCTTCTTTCAACAAATTTTCCCAAAAAGCAAGTACTAATTCCAAACAGGCACCAAGAGGTAAGTGTATTGTAGATTTACAAAAAATCTGCCAAGGATGTGCTACACTATTACTAGTCTCCACAATATTGGAAACCGAAGATTGAGTGATTGGTGTCTGATTCAGGATAGTACTTTCTATTGGTGATGTTAGTTGAATTGATGTGGTCTCTTTACTTATCCCTTCCATTACCTGATTATTTTGTCCAATTTGATCTTGCCTATTAGAACTCGCTTCCAAAAATTGGATTGAAGCTTGCTTATCCCATCCAATCGCTTGATCATAAATATGATGATGTGTAGTAACATCTAGAGCTAATGTGATATTAACTCTATTATGAAGATTTCTAGATCGAGTAACTATCGGAGCTACTGGATCCTCAAAGTTTAACATTACGATATTAGTCATTAGGGCTTTAAATCTTACTTCTTGCTTTCTCGTATCATAGTCTTGTGCATCTTGACAATCAGCACAAATATGCCCAAATTCTAGACCAAACCTACGTTGCAGTCTTTTACCTTCCTTTTGGTATTCTCCTTCATCCCTATTATATCTATTGAAGGGTCTACATCCTCGCCCATATCCTTGGTATTTTGTCCGAGTTTGACCCTTATTTCTAAAAATAATTGGTTCTTTCATATGTCAAAGATTTCCTGAATATTTCTATAGAATATTATGTATAGAGGTTGTTGAATACCATTGACCATTATATGGAGGTTTTGGTTGAATCTGATTGGTTGTTGCTACTTGATTTCTAGTGTAATATCTACATTGATCCGTATTCTGATTCATAATATTACAAATGGTGCAATATACTTGATTTAAGGCACAATTGGCTGCTATATTTCCTCAATTTCTACATTTTGTACAATAAAATTGAGCATGCAGATCAGTTGCTACCAAAGTATTTGAAGTTATCATATTTATGGCCTCTAGAGAGCATTGCCAAATAGGATTGGTGGCCTTTAAGTTCCATTCCAATTGTTCTATAGCATCTATAATTTGATCCAAAGATCTAGTACCATCTAATGCAAATTTTTCACCTTTAATAATAAGAATTATTCCATCCATAAACCATCGATGTACCACGCCATCTGAAGGATGCTTTACCTCTTGATTCTGAAGCAGGGTACTCCAAAATAAACAAGCATCATCTACAACCATTTGAGTTGGGACTTGCACTTGTAAAGTAATAAATAACTAACTCGTAGTTTTGTCCTTCATTAAACTGGTGTTTTCATTGCATCATAGGTTGCAAAATGATTTGGAGCAAATTTGGTTAGCGATCAAATGGATTCTCCTCCATGGATTGCCTGAGACACTTGACATTTGCTAGCATCATCTAGATTTCCTCCCAGCAAATCATATTGTGTATCGAAAAGACAAACATGTACATTAGAATCATCATCAATTCTTTTATTGAACCAACTAAAATGCATTTCGCTAGTTTGATGAATTTGGTTTGTCATGTTACTCGGGACTTGCCAACACTTCCACTCTTTGTCAGTAGGTACCCATGGAAATTCATCTTCTTCAATCTTTATTCCTTCTTGGGACTCTGTCTTGAATATGACGCCAACTGCCTTCATAGTACCATCAGCTTTTCTCCCAACTTGTCTGTCCAAACTAAATCCAAAAGGCACAACACCACACTTGAATCCTAGGATCTTCTCTCTCGTTCCTTGTCTTATTCCACCTTGACTTTCCATCCTTCTACTTTGTGTGCTTACAACTTCACTGCCTCGAAAGCCACCTCCACCTCTAGCAATTGTTTCAACAATGGGTATGGTATTACACCTTTGTCCACCAAGGCACATAATTGTTCAGATATGTAGTCACTTCCAGAATTTCCACCATTGATAGTATCCATATATTTTGAATTAGATGATTCTGTCACTCCAAATGTTGCTTGTTGTTCTTGGTATTTTAAAACCACTTACCTGAATGTATTGGCATGATCCTTCTCCATTGCAGTGAATATCCTCTCTTCTATACTCATCTGCTTTTATTGCCCTAGCCATTGCTTCACTTCACCAAGCATTGTTGATGATATCCTATCCCATCATGGTTGCCAAAGGTTTTTTGAAAATATCTTTCATAGAAAATGAAGAGTTTGGGGAATTGGGGATTGCCAAATACATCCAGTGTATTTCTATTACCTAATTAGAGAGAATATGTGAAGTATACGAAATGAAATATTCAAATACATAGATTTAGGAACAGAGACACAAGGAATAGGATAAAAAGATCCGAATTTCATTACTAAGCAGAAATACATCAAGTTAACAAAGAGAGTAGAGTTGAAGCTACAAATTGTGTGCTAGGATTTGTACAAATGCTGCTAGACTTCTACCTCAGCATCTCTAAGCTCTTGCATCTCTCTCTTCTGCTACAGTGTCCCTGTGTGCCTCTCTTCCTCGGACTCACTCTTTATATTCTTCATAAATCAGTTACAAGGCACACATGCTTTCCTAATGGTTAATATTCTTTTGAATTCTATAAAATTTAATATTTACAATATTCAAGAAATACAAAATTTGGGCGTCAAACTGGTGGCAGCCTAACAGTTCCCATTTTACATGACATATTTTCAGCCATGACCAAGAATTGTTTAAAGCATATTAAAAATCTTGGACTTTGACTTGACTTATAGATCCATGCATGCCTAGAAAATTCATGTATAAAAGTCATAAAATATAGATAATTTCTAGAAGAATGTGTTTGTATGAGACTGCAAACATCACTATGAAAAGCTGCAATCTACAATTGGCTCTTACCTTATCATCTTTAGGAGATTGAAGAGTGCTACATTTTACCCAAAATTCAGTCCTCATATTTATGTTTATATGGTGTACTATGTGTAGATAAAGAGGGCACCATATCATACTTTTACATGTTTTAGGCTACAATCAAGTAGCTCGTACTTGTTGGAAGCCTATTAAAAAATATTTCTTTTGGGTTGATACTTTGGCAAGAATATTCCTCTGGGGTGGAAATGCTCATTCCACAAAGATTCCTAAAGTGACTAGACACATTTTTTGACCTTCAAAAAATGACGGTGGTATTGGTGTTCTCAATCCTATGAAAATGACAAAAACATGGTAGCAAAGAGGATATATGCATATGTAAATCACATGAACTATTGCGCATAGCTTGATTAAAAGGAAATTTAATATTTTTAATATGACATGGAGGACGCACAATTTGTGGGATATTTTAGCTTCTCATCATACTTACTCTCCTATTTGAAGTTCTCTCACATGTCACATGCGGAATGCCTAGATAGAGGTGAAACATATTTACTGCAATCAAAAAATATGAATGCCAAAAATATGGCTTCTCGAATTGAAATGATCTTCTGAAGTTATAAGAAAAAGAGAGGCACAATAATTAGTATTGTGCCCAAATTCAACATTAGATGGATGGCAAGTTAAATCAAGGTGCAATGGAAGTACACATTTGGATGTGATCGGGCCTTTCATTACAATATCAAGGACTCAATTCTTCAATGGGCTTTTTCTCCAAAATGGGCTTTGATTTGGAAATAATGCAAAGAAATTTGGGATTCATGAAGGGCTTTGTTCTTTGTGTGGGATTGTTGAAGATCCAATCACCTTTCCTCTTGTCTAGGATAGCTAAAATTTTTTGGAGATTTCTTAATGGTTGCTTCAAATTAATTTACATTCACACTCTAGGTTTCATTGGAATTTTTCTTGGATCATGTTCCATTTAAAAATTGCCTCTTGCATATTTAGGGAGGAAAAATATTTTTGGTGAATATGAAATACCCAAATTCTTTTTGACAATGATGTACAAACTCGTACTCTCCTTGTCTCTTAGTTCAAGAACTTACTTTCCATTTTCTCGTGACAATGGTTATAGAGAGTTTTACTTTTCTTTTCTCTTGGCTTTGAGAAGGTTTTGAATTTTTGTAGAGGTGAGGTCCAGGAAAACTTTTCAAATAGAGTTCCCAGTAATCCTACTCAAGGGGGTTTCTTCCTTAGGGAAGTATACCTTATAACATGTCTGTGTGCAGGAGGATGATTTGCCATTGAAGAATACAATGATAAGAGAACCACAAGAATACACCGATGAGAAAATCACACAATTTTAAGACTCATAATGGTTCTTATAAGATCAAAATAAACTAATGAGAATTACAAGCAAGCTAGTTATCATTTAGGAAACAATATTGATCATACAAGAGCAATAACAAAAGTGCTTGAAACAACAAGATGTACTCTATGATTGAAATACAACTAGCTTCGCAACTGAGGCACACTAACCAAGACTACCCAATTACACTGGCAAGCTATCTACCACACAACTGGGAGGCTAAGACTTTTGTATAATTACCACAGAGTTGCCTCAACAAATAGTGAGAAGAGTCCCCATAATGTATAGTGAGCGGACAAAGAGATAGCTTAGAATGGGAGTACAACTTAATCAAATAGACACGAGAGAGTAGGCAATGAGATAAAATCATTAGTTAGGGAAAATGAGTCCCAAATTCCTTTTTATATAAACTCTATAGGGCCAATTTGAATGGTAGCTACTTCTAATCATTAACTATTGTGTACTTCAAAATGACGTGACTGGTGGCAGAGATGAGTTATTTCTAGCATTGAGCAAGAATCACGTTTAGGCCTTTCCTGAGTGTAACTAACATCCGTATAGCCTTGCGGTGGCTTCTTTTGTAATTATTAACCCTTTTATCTCTTACTGGAAAGTCTTGAAAGAATTCACTCTTTATCACATGCCATGTGAGATTTGGGTGGTCACATTGTCTTCTCATGGTGGTCATGCCAAAAATAGGTAGAGGAGATGCCTTGATTTGGAAGTGCCAAAAATAGGTGGAGATGATGCATGATTTTGGAAGTGCACTTTTGGGGCTTCATGTAGCCTTGATTTGAAAGTGCCAAAAATAGGTGGAGATCATGCTCTATTTTGGAAGTGCACTTTTGGGGCGTCATGTAGCCTTAATTGGAAGTCCGCATTCCCATGAGTCTACCATGTGGTCACCATCATATATTTAGCCTTGCTTGTGAGTGTATCATCCTGAATACTTAGGACCCTTCTCGTAAATTCACCTTATGAGTGCAGAGCAATAGTTTCCCTTAACTTGCTTTATCTTACTTGAGATCTAGGTTGCATTATTCCTTATTTGAAAATTCGTTTATTTGTGAATGGAATTTTATGCCGATCCCTTATTATTCGATCAAATTATTCGATGCCACATCACTTTATTCGGGCATGACTGAATACTTTTTGCACAGTAATTTGGTGCTTTTTGATCGAAAGCACTTTTGATCAAAAACCTTTTCAATCAAAAATTGTTGGATCAAAAAGCTTTTAATCAGATAATTTTTTGATAAAAAACAATTCAAATATTGTATCATAAAAAACACACTTTGAATCATTTTTCATAAGAGTTACTTTGTTTTTTACGAACTTACAGTGTTGTACAAAGAACAAGCTATAATCCCTTCTTAAAAATATTAAGTATTTTAGTATTAAGATTAAAGAAAAATATTTTTGTCTATGAGTTAAAAACTACTGTGATTGTTTGAATCAACATTGATTTTTACTTCACAATAGTATATGTATGTGTGTCTATGATGTTGAGTAAAATTATATTGTGATTGTTTGAACCAATATTGATTCTTACTTCACAATAGTACATGTATGTGTATGTGTGCATATGTCTTATGCTTGTGAGTGAAAATCTAATGTGATTGTGTATGTGCATGTGTATGTGTGTGTATGATTGTGGTAGGAAAACCAATGGATTTATTGGAAAAGGTTTTATCTTCTTTTTTATAGTTCAACATTTGAGAAGGTGTTAATAAGTGAACTAGAATTTTATAGGTCTCTCGATGGCTTTGTCTTGTAGGCTTATTAACGCCTTCTTAGAACCTTGAATTGTAGAGGGATCCAACAAAGTTTCATTCGATAGCATGTGTATGTGCATACGAGTGTATAATTGTGAATGAAAATCTATTGTGATTGTTTGACTCAACATTGATTCTTACTTCACAATAGTATGTGTAAGTGTATGTGCATATGATTGAGAATTTAGAATCTATTGTGATTGTCTGACTCAACATTGATTCTTACTTCACAATAATATGTGTAAGTGTATGTGCATATGGTTGAGAGCTTAAAATCTATTATGATTGTTTGACTCAACATTGATTCTTACTTCACAATAGTATGTGTAAGTGTATGTGAATATGGTTGAGAATTTAAAATCTATGGTGATTGTCTAGCTCAACATTGATTCTTACTTTACAATAGTATGTGTAAATGTATGTGTATATGATTGAGAATCAAACTATTGTGATAGTTTGACTCAACATTGATTTTTAATTCACAATAGTATGTGTCAATGTGTGTGTATGATTGAGAATTAATGTTTATTGTAATTGTTTGACTCAACATTGATTTTTAATTCACAATAGTATTTGTAATTGTATATGGGTGTATGATTGAGAATTAAAGTCTATTGTAATTGATTGATTCAACATTGATTCTTATTGGCATGGTGAGTGATGAGAGGATCCAACATTGATTCTTATTGGCACAATTTTGTTTGTGCTCACTTTCAAGGTTTGTCTTTGCCTGTGTTTGCAAGGTATGAAAATAATCCTAAAAAGAGAAAGAAGACACAGACAAAAAAGACAACTGTCATGATTGGACGTGGGGGGGTCTTGAATCCCATTGTCGGTCCTAGTGTGTGTGAAATTTGGTCCTCGCATCCATAGCTGGAGCTTTCCCTTCATTGGTGATTAGGAATGTGGGCCTTTCGATGAAGGATGGCTCATTGTTGCCCTCGAGGAGTCGTTTGATGTCTAACCTCCTATCTTTTTGCTTAAAAGGGAGGATATTTTAGTGAAACGGGAAGAATTAAAGAAAATCTGTCTCATCAAGCAAATGTTTGGCCCAAGACCCCCCCTTGAGTCCCTTCATCTTTGGTTTCATAAGGAGTGGTTTCAGCACAACTTGATTGTGACAAAAGGTTAATTCTTGTCGGCAAATCATGTGCTTTTGGTCTTTGAGAATGATGAAATGGCATTTCAAGCATTGCAAGTTGGCACTTGGTAGATTTGGAGATCAACCCTTTGCCTCTTTAAGTGGTTCCATGACTTTGTTCCTACTAAGACCAAACTAGTTTGCTACTTGCTCTAGGTAGAGCTTCCTAACCTGCCCTTCTTCTTGTACGGCTTCTTAAGAGAAATTTTGGCACCCATTGGCCTTGAGAGAGGACTCGGGGGCCTCATCTGTGAAGGCTCAAAACATTCACTCAATGCAAGATAGCACTCGCAAATTTGCATCAAAACAGATCTAACTAAGTTTCTCCCTACAAAGATTTCCATATACATTGGTGAAGGAGATGCGTGGGAGCAATAGATCATATACAAAATTTCACCAAACACATGCTTTCACTATGGGCTTCAAGGACACATGATAAAAGAGTGCTTATCGAAACAAAACTCCTCTAAGAATAACCAAAACCAAGAAGCAATCAATGTTGCAAAGAGCCAAGTCAGGACTCAAGGTCATCCTCTAAAGTCTAAACATTGGGGAAGAGAAAGAAACTCAAGTCATGGTGACAGACTCTGAGGGGTTCATAGAAGTAAGAAGAAGGAGGAAAAGAAGCCCTAAGGGGACAATTGAAAGGAGCCCCTTTGGTGCAGCTACACTAAGGAACATCTACTACAACTTGGAGAAAGAGATCAACAAATTTGATTACGCAGGGGGGGAGAACCAATGTGACATGGACACTGAAGGGAAAACCTTGGAGGATCCCACCAGTAAAGAAGATAACCAAGAGCGCTACACCACTAGTAAAGAAGATGGCTTCACCATTAAAACGATGATAGTGAAAGGTCCATCATTGGATCCACAATTCGTGAGGAGACTCCGTGTTCATTCCCAAAGAAGGCATCCCATAGTCTTTTCAACACCCTTGAAGATCAGAATCATCGCTGGATTGCTGCATCCTTGAGAGACCCTTTGCATTTCACCATTGTTTCCATGTATCTTCCCAAATGGGAGATAGAGAGGATTTTGACCTGGGGTTCTTTGGTCTCTCTTTCCCACAATGTTGTGCTTTGTGGGGATTTCAACATGGTGGAGGATCCTTCGAACCACTAGGGAAGTAGAGCGAGAATCATAGATGGTCAGGAGAAAGATGCTTGGGATAAAATCAAACTCCACTTGGATCTTGTGGAGGTTAAAGACAAGACCCGTTTCTGTTGTTCAAACCTCCAATTGGGGAAAATTTCAGGAAAAGCCCGCATCCCGGCGGCCTTACCAATGAGCTTTTCAACGCCTTCAAACAGGTGGTGGCCACTCCCCTCCACCTGGTATGGCAAGAGGCATTGTCTTTTGGTGCACTACCCAAATGTCTAAACAAAGGTGTCATCAAGCTCATTCACAGAAAAGGAAACAAAAACATGATAGAGAATTGGTGTCGGATCATGATGCTACAAACGAGTTACAAGATCCTTGCTAAAGTTATTACCAACTGAATCTCTTACCACTTAGGAAGTTGGTTAAGCGATGACCAAAAGGGCTTCATCAAGGGTAGGTCCATCCTGGAAGCTGTTATTGATATTTGGGAAGGTATTGAATTTGTTAAAGAGTCTACTCAAGATGTTATCTTCCTTAAGGTTGACTTTGACATACTGTATGATAGGCTTGAATGGGACTTCATTCTCCATTCTCTTAAAGACCTCGGTTCTAGTTAGAAAGGGAAATGCATCAACACATATAAATATCAATGGCCAACTACCAAAGACTATTAGACTAAAATGATCTATCAAGCAAGGATGCCCTTTGGCCCCTCTACTTTTTGTTGTTGCTACGGAGAGGCTCAGTTTTCTTGTGAAGCATCATATGGACTTAGGCCATATTCAGAGTCTCTCGCCCCCTTGTAGTCATAGACAGATCATCATTGAAAAAACTTGGAGAAGCTTGTCGAAGGTAGAAAAGTGTGTTTCGAAGCGACGAATTTTGGTCAAGCCAACCGGCACAAGACCAGCCCTTGAGCTTATGGAGACTCAAATAGACCTTACAGGCATGCTATAAGTGCAAAGAAATGCACTATGAACAACAATACCGGAAACGGCCTCTCTTTCTCCCCCACAGGAGGCTTCCCGCAAGGGAAAGCAATTGGCAGGTATGCCTTGGAAAAGCCCCCTCAAATCGAAGACGCATAGTTGGGACCATCCCCCCTCAAGAAAGAAAGAAGACTCCAAGAGGAAAAAAGAGAAGTCCCACCCTCGGAATGAGGGAAGTGAAAGAAAATGATCATCACTTCACTAAACATTAGGGGGCTAACTGATCCCACAAGAGCCACCATTATTGGTCAATGGCTTCACGACATAAGCTTAAACCGGGACTTCATCTGTCTTCAGGACATTAAAATTGAAGGAGAAGACCTTCAAAAAAGACTTAAGGGAATCTCTCAGTCCCATGTGTGGTTTTCCACAACCCATCAGCGTGGTTCTGGTGGAAGTGCCATTGGTATCAATCACCTCTGGGCTAGTAAGCTTGACTACACGAGCGAAGACAAAAACCATAGGTGGTTGGTGGTTACATTCAGCACCCCCCTCCAATTCTCCCTGATTTCTATGTATGCTCCAAACGAGGAGGCTGGGAGGATCGATACTTGGTCCTCCCTAGACTTGTTTCCTCATAATGTCATGATTTGTAGTGACTTCAATATGGTGGAGGATCCCTCTGATAAGTGGAACAACAAGGGCCGTATCATTGATGGCCAAGAGAGAGACACATGGGACCAAACCAAACTATTTTTGGATCTGGTCGAAGTCAAGGACCTAAGTGGCTTTTCTTTGTCCAATCTTCAATTGGGTGAGGACTTGAGGAAAGTGAGACTCAACAGAAGCTACATTTTGGTAGAATCTCGTACATCAAGGGGGTCCTCCCACCCTTACGCAACGTATGGAACTCACCGTCTCAGACCATTACCCAATGGTGCTCACCTTCCCCCCTCCATCTAAAAGTCACAAGGCACCTTGGTTTCATGCAAGCCCATTTGTCTTTTCTCTCCCCTCTATCCGCCATGAAATCACTAACGTGTGGCTTGAGGCCTTTGCTGTCTGCACCTCTCCAGCCAAGTGTTGGAGAAACTTTAACAAATGGTGGGCTGGCAAGGCAGACAGACCTTCCAAAGAGATGTGCAATATTCTCAGAAGAAAACAAATTAGAGAGGAGATCCCGCTATTGCTTGACAAGGATGGGGCGGAATGTATGAAAACATTGGCATTATAGAAGCACACTTCACAAGTCTCTTGGGTAGTGCTTGTCCCCTCTCCCCCCATAGGCGGGACTGCATGGCCACCATCTCTCGGACTTCCCTGCATAGAATCCCATGCAACTTGAGCGCTCTGCTTGAAGCCTCCATTTCCAAACAAGAGATCCTAGAATTTATTGATTCGCTTCCGAACGGTAAGAGCCCGGGGCTTGATGGGCTCACTAATGAGTTTTTTAAATCATTCAAACATGTGGTGGCCACCCCCTTGCGTCTTGTTTGGCTTGAGGCTCTTGAGTTTGCCGCCCTTCCCACTTGTCTCAACAATGGCATCATCAAACTTATACATAAAAAAGGGGAGAGGAACATAATTGAGAACTGAAGACCTATCACAATGCTTCAAACCGGATACAAGATTCTTGCTAAACTCATTGCCAGCAGGATATCCTGTCATTTAGACCACTGGCTTAGCAAAGACCAAAAAGGCTTCATTAAGGGAAGGTCTGGACTATGCTGAAGAATCTAATCAGGACATTGTCTTCCTCAAGATTGACTTTGACAAAGCCTACAAAAAATTGGAATGGGACTATATTTTACAATCGCTAAAAGACCTCGGGGGTAGTCAGAGATTCCTCAAGATGATCTCCACTCTCCTTGGCAATGCTTCGACCAAAGTCAATGTCAACGGACAACTTTCAAAGGCAATCAAACTGAAACGATCCATCAGGCAAGGTTGCCCATTGGCCCCGCCGCTCTTTGCCATCACCATTGAAGGACTGAGCTGACATGTGGAGCAACAGATGGAACTTGCTCACATAAGAGGCATCACTTTGCCACATAACTCAAGGCAAATGACCATGAGGGCTATTTGCGGACGACACAAATGCCTTTGTCCACAATGACGATACCAGCTTGGAAACCTTTTGGTGGTGCCTCGACACATTTTGTGAGGCCTCTGGATCCAGAATTAACCATACCAAGACTGCATTCAAGGCTATCAAAGGGCATCAACCCAATCTCCTCACTATGCAAGGATGCCAAAGCATTCAATCGGGTCAGGTCGTTCGCATTCTTGGTATCCCCTTGGGATTTGGTGTTACTCTGGAACAAAGGTGGGCTTGGGTCCTCGCTAGACTTAATAATAAACTTAACTACTGGAGGAGTTTGCAAATCAATCTTTCTAGCCAAGCCATGGTGATCAACACGTTCCTCATATCCTCAATCATATACTTTCTTTCTTGTTGGAGACCGAAGAATCAAGAATTAGCCAAATTAGAAAGTACTCAGTGTAGGAACTTTCTCTGGACCGGGGACCATAACAGGAGGGGAGTTCCTAAGACCAAATGGTCCATATGCACTAGCCAAAAGGAGAATGGACGTCTGAGTATTATGGACATTGGCAGCATGGCCAATAAACTTGCAGCTAAGTGGATGATTAAGGCTTGGTGCAACAGAGACTCCTCTTGGGCCACATTAATTTTCAGAAACAGAAACATGATTACTTTGGTTGGCTACCCCTAGATGGAACCCTCCTATTCTCTCCGATTTCAGTGTCACCCAAAGGATCGATCCTAGTAAGATCCTTGTGGTTGAGTTGGAACACATTCAAACCTCACATCAAAATCAGTGAAGATTGGAAATGCGCTGCTGGTATAAGACAAAAGGACTCTATTTGGTTCCCGATCCAAGGCATAAGAAACGTTGATCCTTGGAATGTCTTGAGTGCCAAGAGACTCTGCAATAAGGGATTCAAACAATGGAAGCACCTCTGGAAACAAGACACAAACAGATGGGTGGACTTTGAGGACCTTGACCCTACTACTGCGGTCACATACGAGGAATGGAATGTTTTACTGAGCAGACGCTATGCTTGGGACCGATCTAAAATCCGACTACTTATGGGACAGGACTCTCTGAACCCAATGGGCCTTAAATGGTATAATGGTAATCGCCTCTCCAAGCTTCCATATGTCAAAGCTTGCAATGACATTCACATCAGTCTCAACAAGAAATGGTGTCTCAACTGGAAGCAACTTCGATGGGATATGAAATTTATGTCTATCTGGCATCCTCTCATTGAAAAACAAAAGTCGGTTCTCCTATGGCAAATCCTACACCATGGAATATGGACCAACGCAAAATCTAACAAGATCTATGGGGTTCCGCCCTGGTGCAAGCGATGTTGCCGTTGCAAAGAGGATATTGGTCACCTGTTCTTTGCTTGCCCTAAAACCATTCGGTTATGGAGGGTCCTTGGTCATTATTTGGGACTCCAAGAACAAATCAATTGGAAGCAAGCCCTCATTGGTGAAGCGATTGGTTGCTTTGCGGCATTGTGGAATGCAATTAGGGGAGAGGTCCTTTGGAAGATTTGGCGAGAAAGATGTGCTCAACACTTTGGCAATACCCCCAAGGAGTGGTCGATCGAGATATCCCTTTTCCTTCTTAGCAAAAGAATTGCTAACTGTAAGAACCCCCCCCCTTCAGACATCAGAAAGAGCTACAGTATGTCAATAATAAGCTTAAAACCAAGTGGGCTCCACATGATGGGGATGCGAGGTTTATCAACCTCCTCTATAACTCCATGTAGGCCTCCATGTAAGGCTTGCAAGGCCTACCACGAAGGCTATGGCAGATCATCGGAATGAAAATTAGTCATCAGAAAAATATCAGTTGGAAGCCAGCTCTGCTGGGAGAAGCAAGCGGTCACTCCGCGACTCTCTAGAACACTCGAAACTCTGGTCGATTGAGCATTCATTGTTCCTCCTTGACAAAAGGATCGCTAATTGTAAGAAACCCCACCCTTTCTTTTAGGAGTCATCAAGTATTCCTTTTGATCAAGCGCTCACTTTTCCCATGTGGGCCCCGCATGAGGGTGATTAACCCTTTTCTTGTAAAGCCTTCTAACTCTGTAAAAGCTTCCCCTGCTCAGTGGGATTTGGGGGATCCCGTGGGCACTAGTCTCTTTCTTTTGTATTTTTCCTTTATTTAATTCAAGTAATTCAAGTCCGAGAGAGTAGGCTAAGGCCGAACTTCCTTTATATATATAAAAAAAAACTTGATAATTTAGTGAAAAATCAAATCAGTTTTGAGGTATACCCATTTTCTTAATATAAAGCGCTTAAGGTTATGTGTGCATTGAGAAGTTCAGAAACCGTGTTAGATTCTAGGGGAAATTTTATCGATTAGGCACTAATAGTCAATTCGTGCAATGAACAGTCTCAATCACAGTGGTTCACATGAAAAATGCATCTTAATATTGTGTCCTTTTATTCAATACAAAGAATAGATTTAGAAGTAGCTTTAGAAGTGACTATACAGATGCTTATGAATTTTTTTGGTAACTTGAGGGCATCCTCTGTGTGAGTAGTTTTCAATTGTTTATGACACATGAATATTTTGTAGCACGGTAGTCCATTGAGATGGTCTGTTAATCGAATAAACCATTCACAATTTATTAACTAGCATGCCAATTTCCTATGGAGATGAATTACAGGAAGCTACTGTGGTAACAGCTTATTCAGTAGTTCGAGGGATATAACAGATATGGATAACCATGGTTTTTTACTGCATAAGAGATTTGTAATCATAACCATATGCCTTCTGTATTGACCTCTTCTGCCACTCATCTGACCATAGCTTAGCCTCTTTCTCATCATTGCGAGTAGAAGAGGGAATGACCTCCATAATAGCTAGGAACGTTTTTTTCAAGTTAAATGTATGACAATCCTAAGAAATGTTTGGGAAAGAAGCTACTCGGTTGCATGCCTTATGAGTTATTAAATATGTTTCTTCATATTAGTTTGTGGGAAGATGGATATTAGCATGGCAGAGAGCTCAATGGATTGTAAGCAATGTATGTTACTCAATTAAAGAGTTGAATTATCTACTTCCAAAAATCGCACGACATATCTATTAAAACATCTACTTTCTTTTGGTTGCATCTCCACATGGGTTTAGACAGTGTGTAGATACATATGTGGCGAATAAAAACTTATAGTTGATAGCAACTTAAAAATTTATCTCTTATTTCCTAATGCCCTTTAATGAGTGTATGACCACACTGTAAATAACTAACTGTACACATACACGTAGATGTACACGTATACATACACGTACATGTACACGTGCATGAACACATACACATACATGTACACATAAACATACATGCACCTGTACATGTACACGTACACATACACATACACATACACATACACATACACATACACATACACATACACATACACGTACATGTACATATACATGTACACGTACACATACACGTACATGTACACATACATATACATGTAGAGGACATGCACACATATGTGTACACATACATGGACACGTACACCTGCACCTACATGTACACTTCCACATACACATACATGTACACATACACGTGCATGTACACGTACATGAACTGATGGAGAGTGTTAATCTCCAAAAGAACAAGTTGACCTTGAATTTAGACCACCTCTATATCAAGAACAACTTCAGACTCCACCAAATTTAGAGAACATTCATCAACTTATCAGAAACTTGACTATTCTGAAAACTTCAACTTCTCAGGAAAGTCTGCTGCAGATTAATCCTTGATTGACTAATCATTTGTGTAAAGTTTTTGATAAAACTTTGTAGGTTGCTTCGTCTTACGATTGTGCACCTTTTTCAACTTGAATCTCTACAAATGATTCAGTATACTCTGAGAAATAACACAAACAATTTACCTATGTGTAAATCTCCTTCTCTGCAGTAGCGACTTTGACACCTGCAACTTCTTAGCTATAGTTCTCCCAATGTCAAACCCGTTTGGTCAAATGCTTTTAGATGTAGATAGCTTATCTCGCAACTTAGATTTTGAGCTATCATATGTGTAAAACTTTACACTGTGCACTGAGCACTACTCATTTCATTGAACTCGAAATATGCGCCTGTTTCATGAGACTGTGAACATTCTTTACATATGAATGTTCCTACACACAATTCTCTTAACCTGCTTACAATTAGATTCTCAAACTCTAGCCATATATTGATTAACTATGGACTTAGATATCTCCAAAAGGAATTCACAAAAGATCTACTACACAAGGAAAAAACACAGAAACTTCGGGTGCAAAAATTCTATCATTTCTGAAGAAGACTACAACTGAATGAGAGAGAGACTTCAACTAACTTTTCATGTGTCTAATGACACTTACAATCTCTCATTTCTCTATTCCTATGCTCATACATAGTCTCTCCTCGTCTTCTCTCAATATCCCGACATTTTTCATAGTATTTATAGGCAAATATGTACAGACTTATGTCAAAACATAAGTATAAGTAACCTATGTCTTAACTAATGTACATATGTATACATTTCTTTCAACCTGTGAATGTAACCATCTTCTAAGCTTCAAGAATTGATCTTATCTCCATCTTTTGTCTTCCAAACTTCAATTGGTGATTCGTCTGCACCAAGAGCTCCCCCTCAATCATCAATTGAGGTTTCTCTTATCTTCTTTATGCCTGCCATGTCTTTAAACTTCTGTAACTTTGGTCCATCCAAGCTCTTTGTAAGCATATCAGCTATCTGATCTTTTGTTGAAGTATGTATGACTTCAATCTCTTTATCCATCACCTTCTCTCTTAGAAAGTGATACTGTATCTCAATGTGTTTGGTCCTGGCATGAAAAACAGGATTAGCAGCTAGATATAATGAACTCATGTTGTCACCATAAATGATAGGTATGCTCTGTATAGTGTCAAAACTCTTCATGAGAGTCTTAAGCCATATCACTTCTTCAACCATGCCTTTGTACTCTACTTCTGTAGATGACAAAGCAATTGTATGTTGCTTCTTTGAGCACCAGGAGATTAACTTATCTCCCACATAGCACATGTATCCATAGGTTGACCTTCTATCATCTTCATTGAGTGTACCCTTAATGTACCTCAACACTCTTTGACCTGCAATCCAATGCTCTTTCCTAGGACAATGCATGAATTGAGACAAAACCCCAACTGCATATGATAAATCAGGTCTAGTTAATGTAACATAGATAAGACTACCAACCAAACTCTGATATTGCTTTATGTCCTTAAATTCTTCACCTCCAAATCTGCTTAGTTTGTGATTCACCTCCATTGGAGTAGGTGCTACTCTGCAATCATTCATCTTAAACTTTGTTAACAAATTCTTCAAATACCTTTCTTGAGTCACATACACTCCATGTTGAGTGTATGAAATCTCCATGCCCAAGAAGTATGACAAGTCTCCCAAATCACTGATTTTGAATTCTTTCTCCATTTGCTTCTTTAAGCTTTGAATGCCTTTCTCATCTGTACCTGTAAGAATGATATCATCAACATATATGCACATGTAAATAAAGCCATCATCACTTGCTTTGACAAGCAAGCTACTATCTTCTTTTGATACTTGAAATCCAAGTTCTTTTAGGAACTTTACAAGTCTATAGTTCCATGCCCTTGGGGCCTGCTTCAAGCCATATAAAGCTCTCTTGAGCTTACACACATGATCTGGATATCTTCCATCTCTGAATCCTTGAGGTTGCTCCATGAACACTTCATCTGAAATATAACCATGCAAAAAAGCATTCTTCACATCTAATTGACACAATTTCCAACCTTTGCATGCAGCAATTGCTATGAGTGTTCTGATGGTTGTCATCTTTGCCACTGGACTATAAGTCTCATCATAGTCAATACCATATGTCTGAGCAAACCCTTTTACAACAAGTCTAGCTTTGTATCTAGACACACTTCCATCTGCAAATCTCTTTGTCTTATAGACCCACTTGCATCCAATGATCTTCTGACTATTTGGCTTTGGAACCAAATCCCATGTTTGATTCTCCATCAATGCATCATAATCTTCTTGCATAGCTTTTTTCCAAATCTCTTTACCTTTTGCCTCTTCATATGTAGAAGGGTCTTCATCTGCTTTAACCATGTAAGCATAATCTTTGGTAGTCAAGAATGAAGTATCATAGCTATACCTTGTAGGTTGCCATTTGTTCCTTGTAGACCTCCTAAGTTCTCCACTTCTTGAGGTTTCTAGTTCTTCACATTCAGGATCAAATCTTGGTGTTTCTTCCACTTCAACCTGCACTTCATTATTCTCTTGCTCATCAAATATCTGAACCTTTGATTTACCTTTCCTTTGGCTCACAATTTCTTCATCATCTGTATTAATATTGATAGTACCTGCATACCAAGTACCTTGTTCATCAAATGTAACATCTTTTGATACAAGAAAATGTTTTGTGGATGGATTCCACAACCTGTATCCCATCTGCTTATCATCATAACCAATAAACACATATTTTTCAGCTTTAGGTTCCAATGTGTGCCTTAATTGTGATGGCACATATGCATAGGCCAAACATCCAAATACTTTGCAATGGTCTAGTGTAGGTTTCTTACCCCACCATGCCTCATATGGTGTCATACCCTGCAAAGCTTTACAAGGTAGCCTATTAACCAAATAAGTAGCTGTATTTACAGCCGCAGCCCAAAAATAATTTGGGTAATTTTTCTCCTTCATCATGGACCTTGCAAACTCAACAAGGGTCCTATTCCTCCTTTCTACTACACCATTTTGTTGACGAGAGTACCTGAAAGTAACCTCTCTTTTTATACCTGCATTCCACAAGTAATCACTGAACTCACTAGAAAAATACTCTCCCCCTCCATCTGACCTTAGTCTTTTCAACTTATGTCCTGTAATTATCTCTCCATACATATGATAATGTTTGAATGTATTGAATACTTCTGACTTATCTTTGATCACATAGATAGTGATCCATCTGGTAGCAACATCAACATAAATCACATAATACCTTGAACCATTGATATTGAAATCCTTTGATGGTCCCCACACATCTGTGTGTACCAACTCAAGTTTCTCTGAATACATAAACCCATGCTTGGAATAGGGTTGCTTATGAGCCTTACCTAATTGACATGCCTCACATCTGTATGTCATATGTTGACCTGCAACATTAGGCAATCCAAGCACTGAACCATTATTAATCATGTCTTTAATACCTCTTTCATTGAAATGTCCAAGCCTCTTGTGCCAAAGATCTAACTCAGAGATCTTATGTCCTCCATAAGTGAACAAGGCATGACCAACATTACCTTGAATCTTCAATGTGAACAATCTTCCTTCTTTCTTCCCTGAAACAATTTGTTTATACCCATTGCTAGGGTCTTCCACAAACACTCCTTCATTAGTGAACCTTACTTCATAACCTTTTTCCACAATTTGTCCTACACTTATCAAATTCTTAGGAATTGTAGGAACATACGAGACCTTACTCAATAAGGTGCTACCATCCTTGGCCTTCACTGATCCAATTGACTTCACATTGTGCTTTGTGTTGTCACCTGTTTGAACAACATGATTAGATACCTTATCCTCCAAATCAGTCATCAAGGATATATTACCATTCAGGTGATTGCTACACCCTGAGTCAATGTAGAAGACTCTTTGATCTCCATTCTGCCTTTCACAAGTTGCATTCATTATCAATGTTGAATCTTCCTTTTGATCTGAAGCATAATTGTAGTAGGTATTGTTATATTGTTGACTTTGGAAACCTCTACCTGCATTTCTTCCAAAGTAACCCCTACTACCTCTGCCTCTGAAATTACCTCTTTGATTTCTGCCACCTCTTCCTCTTGAATTATAGTTTTGATTGTATCCACCATTACTCTGATTATTATGCCAACAATCATTAGCTAAATGATTTTTCTTACCACAAATCCAGCATGCTTTGGCTCCATCTTTGTTGTTCCTGCCTCTTCCTCTACCTTTGCCACCTCCTCTACCTCTTAGGAAGTTGGCTTGACTAGTTGTGCCTTCATCTTCACGTGATTGTTGCTTTCCTTTGTTAGCTTTCTTCTTGTCCTTTGAGTACATTGCATGACCTGTACTTTTGTCACCATCTCCTTTAACATCCTGCTCAAATGTTAGCATATGACCTAGCAACTGATTTAAATCAGGAATGAAATGATCAAGTGATAATTCTGTAGACAAAATGAATGGCTTCCATTTGTCATCACCTCTCAAACCTGTAAGGATTTGCCTTACCAATTTATCCTCCTCAATATCTTCATCAACAGCTCCTAATGCATCTGCAATGTCTTTCATCCTTGTTACATAGTCTGAAATGGATTGAGAGGCCTTCTTCTTGAAAGTTGTAAATTCTGCCCATAAAGATGCCTTCCTTGACTTTGTGGTGTTTTGGAAATGCTCTTCCAAATCATTCCATATATCACTTGCACTTTCAAGACCTCTAATGTGAGGTAGCAAGTAATCATTGACTGCCATATAAATGATACTCCTAGCTTGAGCATCTTTCTTCATCCAATTCTTCAAATCTGTTAATTCCTCCCTAGTTGGAACACTAGGATCTCTGAATTGTGGTTTTTTTTCTTCACCTGTAATGTAAGCTATCAAATCTTTGATCATTAGATGAGCTTCCATCCTCATTGACCATGCAGGATAGTTTTCTCTATCCAATTTCTCTATTTGAACAGAATCTCCCATCCTTCCTTCACCTGTATATTGAATTCTTCAACCTTTATGAAGGATAAAGTTACCTTTACTTCGAATGATACTCCTTTTGACTTCCTTGATGTCGTATGATCTCCTTCTCAAGCTTTCCTTGCAAGCTTTCACCTTTTGAATCTTCAGATGTCAAATTCTTTGTAGCTGCAGCAGTCTGGATCCTCCTTTCTTCAATTCTGATGCTTCCTGCTCTGATACCACTGATGGAGAGTGTTAATCTCCAAAAGAACAAGTTGAACTTGAATTTAGACCACCTCTATATCAAGAACAACTTCAGACTCCACCAAATTTAGAGAACATTCATCAACTTATCAGAAACTTCACTATTCTGAAAACTTCAACTTCTCAGGAAAGTCTGCTGCAGATTAATCCTTGATTGACTAATCATTTGTGTAAAGTTTTTTATAAAACTTTGTAGGTTGCTTCGCCTTAAGATTACGCACCTTTTGCAACTTGAATCTCTACAAATGATTCAGTATACTCTGAGAAATAACACAAACAATTTACCTATGTGTAAATCTCCTTCTCTTCAGTAGCGACTTTGACACCTGCAACTTCTTAGCTATAGTTCTCCCAATGTCGAACCCGTTTGGTCAAATGCTTTTAGATGTAGATAGCTTATCTCTCAACTTAGATTTTGAGCTATCATATGTGTAAAACTTTACACTGAACACTGAGCACTACTCATTTCATTGAACTCGAAATCTGCGCCTGTTTCATGAGACTATGAACATTCTTTACATATGAATGTTCCTACACACAATTCTCTTAACCTGCTTACAATTAGATTCTCAAACTCTAGCCATAGATTGATTAACTATGGACTTAGATATCTCCAAAAGGAATTCACAAAAGATCTACTACACAAGGAGAAAACACAGAAACTTCGGGCGCAAAAATTCTATCATTTCTGAAGAAGACTACAACTGAATGAGAGAGAGACTTCAACTAACTTTTCATGTGTCTAATGACATTTACAATCTCTCATTTCTCTATTCCTATGCTCATACATAGTCTCTCCTCGTCTTCTCTCAATATCCCGACATTTTTCATAGTATTTATAGGCAAATATGTACAGACTTATGTCAAAACATAAGTATAAGTAACCTATGTCTTAACTAATGTACATTTGTATACATTTCTTTCAACCTGTGAATGTAACCATCTTCTAAGCTTCAAGATGTGATCTTATCTCCATCTTTTGTCTTCCAAACTTCAATTGGTGATTGGTCTGCACCAACATGAACACATGCACGTATTCGTAGATGTACACATACACGTACACGTACATGTACACGTACACATACACGTACACGTACACCTACACGTACACCTACACGTACACCTACACATACACGTACACGTACACATACACGTACACATACACGTACAGGTACATGTACACATACACAAACACGTACACGTATACGTAAACGTACACGTACACTTACACGTACACGTACATGTACATGTACACGTACACGAACACGTACACGTACACGTACACGTACACGTACACGTACACGTACATGTACACGTACACGTGCAAGTACACGTACACGTACACGTACACGTACACGTACATGTGCACCTACACGTACACCTACACGTACACCTACACGAACATGTACACATACATTTACACATACACATACATGTACATGTACATGTACACCTACATGTACACATACAAGTACACCTACATGTACACGTACACCTACACCTACATCTACGCGTACATGTACACATACACCTACACACACACATACACATACAAATACACATACACATCCACATAGACGTAAACATAAACATAAACATACACATACTCATGGACATACACATACACATACACATACACATACACATACACATACACATACACAGACACATACACATATACTCACACGTACACATATACTCACACACATACACATATATACACACACATACACACATAGACACAGATACACATGCATACACATACACTTACGCGTACACATACACATGCACATACACATACACATATACATACACATACACATACACATACACATACACATACACATACACATACACATACACATACACATACACATACACATACACATACAAATTCACATACACATACACATACACATACAAATTCACATACACATACACATACACATACAAATACACATGCACATACCCATGCACATACCCAAAAACATACACATACACATATACATACACATACACATACACATACACATTCACAAACACATACTCGTACACATACACATACCCATATGCATACGCATACACATACACATACACATACACATACACACACACATACACATACACATACGCACTCACACACACATACACATACACATACACATACCCATACACATACACATACACATACACATACACATACACATACACATACACATACAGATACACATACACATACACATACACATACTTAAACATACACATACACATACACATACACATACACATACACATACACATACACATACACATACACATACACATACACATACACATACACATACACATACACATACACATACACATACACATACACATACACATACACATACACATACACATACACATACACATACACATACACATACACATACACATACACATACACATACACATACACATACACATACACATACACATACACATACACATACACATACACATACACAGACACATACACAGGCACATACACATACACATACACATACACATACACATACACTTACACATACAGGTACACGTACACGTACACATACACATAACATACACATACACATACACGTACACGTACATATACACATACACATACACATACACGTGCACATACACATACACATACACATACACATGCACATACACATGCACATACACATGCACATACACATGCACATACACATACACATACACGTACAAATACACATACACATACACATACACATACACATACACATACACATACACATACACATACACATACACATACACATACACATACACATACACATACACATACACATACACATACACATACACATACACATACACATACACATACACATACACATACACATACACATACACATACGCACACGCATACACATACACATACACCTACACATACGCATACGCATACACATACGCATACACATACACATATGCATACACATACACATACACATACACATACACATACACATACACATACACATACACATACACATACACATACATACACATATGCATACATACCCATACACATACACATACACATACACATACACATACACATACACATACACATACACATACACATACACATACACACACACATACACATACACATACACATACATAAACACATATACATACACCTAAAGATACACACATACATACCCATACACATACACATACACATACACATACACATACACATACACATACACATACACATACACATACACATACACTTACACATACACATACACATACACATACATAAACACATATACATACACCTAAAGATACACACATACATACCCATACACATATGCATAGGCATTCACATAAAGATACAGATACACATACACATACCCATACACATACGCATACACATATGCATACACATACACATACACATACACATACACATACACATACACATACACATATACATACACATACACATACACATACACATACACATACACATACACATACACATACACAAATACATACACATACACATACACATACACATACACATACACATACACATACACATACACATACACATACATGCACATGCACACAAACACATACACATACACATACACATACACATACACATACACATACACATACACATACACATACACATACACATACACATACACATACACATACACATACACATACACATACACATACACATACACATACACATACACATACACATACCATACACATACACATACACATACACATACACATACACATACACATACACATACACATACACATACACATACACATACATATACACATACACATACACATACACATACACATACACATACACATACACATACACATACACCTACAGGTACACGTACACGTACACATACACATACACATACACATACACATACACATACACCTACACATACACATACACATACACATACACATACACATACACATACACATACACATACACATACACATACACATACACATACACATACACATACACATACACATACACATACACATACACATACACATACACATACACACACATACACATACACATACACATACACATACACATACACATACACATACACATACGCATACGCATACACATACACATACACATACACATACACACACATACACATACACATACACATACACATACACATACACATACACATACACATACACATACACATACACACACATATACAAACACATACACATAAAAACACATACACATACACATACACATACACATACACATACACATACACATACACATACACATACACATACACATACACATACACATACACATACACATACACATACACATACACATACACATACACATACACATACACATACACATACACATACACATACACATACACATACACATACACATACACATACACATACACATACACATACACATACACATACACATACACATAAATGTACACATACACATATACATAGACATACACATACACATACATGTATGCATACGCATATGCCTACACATATGTGTATACATGTGTACGCATACACATATTCATACACATACGCATATGCAATGCATATGCATACACACACGCCTATGCATATGCATACGCATAGGCATATGCCTATGCATAGGCATAGGATATGCATACGCATACACATACATATATGCATATGCATATGCATACACATACACATACGCATACGTATATTGTTGGCATACAAGTCAGATGAAGAGCATATTAGCGCAACGGAGGAGTCATGCACAATACGACAACAAGGCCCAATCATTTTTTCCCATGGACCATTCACAACTCAAGTGATTTTAATCACTACA
The DNA here is from genome assembly GCA_020310875.1 of Ceratopteris richardii. Lineage (NCBI taxonomy): Eukaryota > Viridiplantae > Streptophyta > Polypodiopsida > Polypodiales > Pteridaceae > Ceratopteris > Ceratopteris richardii. The sequence goes on along the minus strand of CM035424.1, from coordinate 174,862,640 downwards.
CAAACATTGTAAATTCCATTTTTGGTAGAATAGACTCCATTTTGTGCAAGCTGAGGAGTCCTCGAGCTTGAGGAGTATTAGAACTAGCTACATATCAATTTTCATAATTTTTAGACTCTGTTTGAGCCCTCAAATAGACTCTAGAACCTAATTTTTAACTAGGCCGGACACTAGGTCTGGACAAGACCAAAGCTAGCTAGAAAACTATAAAAAGAGCTAGAGAGCTCATTTTTGAGGTTAGATTGTTTGTGAATTGAGCTTATGTAAGAGACTTTTTGACTAATGCAAAGAACTCCATTGTTCCTCTCCTTGTTCTTGCCTTGTGTGCGCGTGTGTGTGTATGTGTGTGCATGCTTGTGTGCTTCTCACTCACACACTTGTGCCTTCACTTGCTCATAGTCTTCATACTAGTCCTCACGTCTCCACGGATTGACAATTATGAGGTGAATCTTCTCACGTTGGTACTCACCATTGTGCTAGAGTGACACCAAATTTGGCGCCGTTGCCGGGGAGAGAGCTTCGAGGACGAGCGTGTGATGGTAAGACGTCGAGTTGAGACATTGGAGTTATAGGTAATATCCTTCCTTCTCTTTATTTTTCTTCATTTTTTCCTTACTTTCGCATCACCATCATCACCATCATCATCCCCACCATCTCTCACCTCCATCTCCATCTCCACAAAAATTTCAGTTTTTTGGTCATATTACACTCCCCACCTCATTTCCCTCATTTCATTGTGAGAGAGAGCGAGAGAGAGCTTGCATGCTATCTGTTTTTGGTGTGTTTTTGAGCTTTTGTTGCAGGAACTTGCTGTACCACCTCCTCCAGCAGTGTGCGCAGGTACGACAGACTCTGCACAGGTCCCGGGACGACGACCTCTGTCTGTCGCGACAGACAGAAAAACTTAAAATTTTGTGAATGCATGTTTGGCACGGTAACCTACACCATTAGGGCACTCTAAATCACTAGAAGTTTCTCAAAAATTTGCGTTTTTTCAGTCTATCGCGACAGACACCGTCTATCACGACAGACACCGTCTATCGCGACAGACCAAATCACGACAGACGACAGACAGCGTCTATCGCGACAGACTCCGTCTATCGCGACAGACCAAATCACGACAGACGACAGACAGCGTCTATCGCGACAGACACCGTCTATCGCGACAGACAGAGACCCACGACAGACAGCGTCTATCGCGACAGACACCGTCTATCGCAACAGACCAAATCACGACAGACGACAGACAGCGTCTATCGCGACAGACACCGTCTATCGTGACAGACCAAAATATCGCGACAGACACCGTCTATCGCGACAGACCAAATCACGACAGACGACAGACAGCGTCTATCGCGACAGACACCGTCTATCGCGACAGACCAAAATTCCACGATAGACACCGTCTATCGCGACAGACAGAGACCCACGACAGACAGCGTCTATCGCGACAGACACCGTCTATCGCGACAGACCAAAATTCCACGATAGACACTGTCTATCGCGACAGACCAAATCACGACAGACGACAGACAGCGTCTATCGCGACAGACACCGTCTATCGCGACAGACCAAAATTTCGCGACAGACACCGTCTATCGTGACAGACACCGTCTATCGCGACAGACAGACATTTTCGGCAAAAATTAAGGGGTAAATTTTTGGAAATTTAGGCTAAATTTTGGGCATATTTGCACTCTCAAATACTCCTACACTTACAAAGGCCTTAGAAAAATGCATTAAAACCCCTGAAAGGTTCTGTTTGTCTAGTTAACCCCCTAAACCCTGAACGGTCATAACTTTTTCATACGAAATCCATTTTTTGAGCTCTAGGGCTTGTCGGAAAGCTCTTGGCATATACTACACGCCCTCAACTATTTTTTATAAGAATAACGCGTTGATTTTCAGATAGGATATTTGGAAGTTGACACACAGAGGGGTAGAAACACCAAGGGAGCTCTAGAGGAAATTTCTAGCAATACAAAAGGGGGAACAAGGGTCATTAAAAAAAGTGTCTGAAATAAATTGTCTGTCAATTGAAAGGTCAACTTGGAGCTAATCTTGGGATTGATGCAGGTCTATTGAGAAACAATTGAGAGCGTCCAAGCAAGGGTTTTGCGCAAGCTTGAGAATCAACTTCTCGAGCACTAAAGAGCAAGGTTCAGCAAGAAAGGTCGGAATACTCTCATCTCCTCTTCGTCAATTCCTAGCTTAGGCTAAGAACGATCAGAAGTAGGAGTAAGTTAGGGCGACGATAGGCAACTATCAAGTTGAAGCATACCTAAACTTTCAAGCTCAAGCTAAGGGCATAATCCTTGTACTGTCGAGAATTTTAAAGGAAAAGAACTTAACGTGGAACGATCAACTGTAAGTGCGAAACAACATTCAAATATTCCTGACGACGTGATATCAGACAAGACCTTAAACACGATAAAAATAACTAAAAAGAACCAAGCGACTAATCTAAAGTAATCAGCAACAAGGTTGTACTCTGGGCAAAGAATTGGGCTACTTAGATAGACATATGAACCTTAGATCAGGACGACATCTAGTAAGGGAGAGACAAAGCCTTAGATCTTCAGAGGCTAGTGTTAACCACACTGCTAGGTCTTGGGCCCAGCAGTTGAGCCACCACTCGTACTACCCTAGCTCCGAGACCAGTGAGTCAGAGATGTCTCAAGGCATGGACAGACCTACGGGGAGTTCAGGTGTGCCATACTTGTACAGGGTAGAAGGCCCTTACAAAACACAGTTGGAATACCTTAGGAACAACCGATTAGGTGCTAGCATCTATGAGGATGGCCTAGGAAGATCCGTGGTCCAGATTAAAAACCCTGACCAATCCATAGGACTAGAGCATCCAGCTGTCAAGTTTGAAAACGGTGCATACCTGGACAAAGAAGGAACCATATACGTAGTCACCAGTCACCCAGATAGGACAGATGAATTTGGAAATGTAATCTCAGAAGCAGACTTAGGTGACTTGGAACAAGGAAACACGGGAGTAGAACCTAGAACACCCCGAGGCAAATCTGTTCTTACGAGAATAATCACACCAGAGTGGATTCCCCAAGATAATAAGAGCATAGATCTCCTTCTGAACCGAGAAACTGAAGAAGCCTTTTGGAGATATAACTCTGGTCAGCCATTTGATGTAGGAACAATCATGATCTATGAGCTTAAGGATCCTGATAGCCCAGGCAGAGTGACCTACTTAGATCACGCCTCAGAAAGGATCTTCGTGGTGACAAAAAATGATAGGCATGCTTACACTTGGAAAGGTGAAATCATTTTCCCCCAACCAAGATCACATGTGTCCTACGGTCACCCTGGAGCGGGAACATCCCAAGCTCATGGAACTCAAAGAGACAGAAATAGAGATAGGCCAGAAGTAAGTTTTGCCAACTCAGGGGGCAGAGAAAGAACGAGGACGGAAACGAATAGAGTAGAACCGGAGATACATAGAGCTCACAGGAATCAAAGAAATGCGGATGAGTTCCCTCTACCACGACCTAGAGAGCACACAAGGACTTTGAGACCAACTCAGCTAGTTAAGTCCATGAAAAATTACTTTGATGGCACAGGAGACCCATACGATCATGTGGCAGAGTTTAGGCAAGTCTTGAGAGCAGAACAAGTGGAGGATCTATTCACACAATATAATGCCTTTGGTCTAACCCTTAGGAACACAGCCCTTACGTGGTTCCAACCATTGAATGAGAGACAATTTAGGAGCATAGACCAACTCCTGGAGGCTTTCGTTATTGAATTCTCTAAGAGTGGCATAAGACATAATACCTCCTCATTGATTCACAGCTTCAAGCAAACCCCTCAAGAGACTGTGAGACTTGCAGGACGAAGATTTAGGCAATATCTTGAAAGATGCCCTATTACGGAGCTCCCCACACCAGCTAAGCAAGTGGCTTTATTCTTAGATGGATTGCTGAGTACAAAGTTAAGATCCTATGTGTACTTGAAGGACCCTAGGACCATAGAAGAGTGTGTACGCATGTGCATTGACATCGAGGATAACCTAGGGGAGGAATTAGAGCTTTCCAAGATATACAGAGATTCAGATAGTGCCTCTAGCCTCTCTTCCACGCAGTCCACATCAATTGAGGAACTGGCAGAGAAAGTAGCTCAGAAATTAGGTGTCACTGGTAAACAGATCCCAAGGTTTGCCTCTGTGAAGAGATGCTACACTTGTGGTGGCGACCACATGGCGAATGTATGTCCCATTATGACTCAACCCCAAGTAAATCCTAGTAGCCAGTACTGCACCATAGAACGCAAGTACACCAATCACACCGCACAAGATTGCCCCTACAATAAGCAAACAGTCAGGCAAACTTACCCTCAACCCTATCCACCGCAGGGAAGATACCAGAACCAGTACCCTCCACAACCATATGGCAGGCCACAGCAACCTTATCAGCAACCATACCAAAACCAACAAAGGCCTCAGCCTGTGTTAGCCCAACAACCTCCAGCTCCATCCAACGTGATCCCGATAAAGTATACAGTTGCAGAAGAAAACCTGAATAGAGCTATAGTCCCTGTAACACCATTGCTTTCAGAAAGTGACCCCAGTGACCATAGCTTCGATTCTACACACGTTGATAGTCCCCAGGCATACTACATGTAGTCTCCTGAACATGGTGAGTCTTACTATAGTGAAGAGCCAAATGAACCTAGTTGGGAATCAGATTACACAAATGTCATGTATGCAAACCCCAACCCCAGACCCCAACCTAGGCAGGTAAGACCCCCATTCCCTAGAGGACCATGCTACCGATGTCAAGGTGATCATCTCATTCGTGATTGCCCCTTGCCTCCACCTACACAACCCCAGTCAGTAACGATCCAAGGTTATTGCCAAGAGTGTGGGAAAGAGCATCTCTTACGAGATTGCCCTAAAAATCCTAATAATATGCCAAAAATCACTCCTATAAATGTTATTGGGTTGGTTGTAGACTCCACAGGGAGTGTGACTTCCACTACGCCAGTGCAAGTGGTCACAAGAGCTCAAGCTTTGCAGCAAAACCAAACTGTAGGCCAGGAAAAGAGCCCAGAAGTTAGTGAAACCGAGAGCATGACAAAGAAAAGAACTAGAGCTTGGAGAGATAGTCGTGAAAGAATGAAAAGGCAATGGGCAAAGAAGATGAGTGAACTAGAGGAAAGTCTACGAGAAACCAAGGCCAAAATCATAGAGATCACATCTCAACCGCACTCTCACACATTCCCACCGCTACCATCCCCATCACCCTCCATCCCTCCACCCTCTAATACACCCCACGTAACCCACCCACCACCCCGAGCAGGATCAGTATTAGCTGATCCCACTCCCGAAGACATAGACATGATGCTTAAAGCATATCAGGCCAGAATCCAAGAAGGGCCAAATGTAACGGATCATGACAAGTGCTACCCTAGAGCTGACCTAGAGATAGAAAGAACCAAGCTTTGCGCGAAAATGGTCCCATTGGCTCAGACTATGTTTGAAGCCAGTCGCCTTTTCAATTATTCGGGCTTAGCCAAGACACAATTACACTTGGATGGACTTCTAGAGAAGTTAGAGGGCATAATTGCAAGATCTGCCAAGGAAGAAAAAAAGCTAGAAAGAGATAAAGCAAGCAAGAATATGACCCATTCCCCACAGGAAGCTTATATGCCCAATCCCACTGAACCAGACCACCCCCCTTCACTAGAAAGAATTGAGAATCTAATGGCACCCTCACAAGAGGAACCCGCCCCTCAACACCATGACAAGGCCAGTATAAGAGCAGGTCTTCCTACCCAGACAGCCTATGTGCCAAAAGCTTATGTGCCTAACTCCACGGAGCCAGACACATCATCTTCTATGAATTGATTCACACCAGAATTCCTACGAGAGATTCAAGAAGACAAATGGGCTAAAGAAAGCGAAGTGCCTCCTCCCATTGAACTTGTGGATGATGCACATGACCAATTCCCACAAGACATCCCATCCATTTATGGGGAGCAGGAGAGCACCCAATCTCAAGAAAGATTAGACTTCGAGTCTAATTCTTTACAGGAATTACCCCATTTCACGGGCCCATGGGAAGCCAAGTCTACTTGTATGAGAACCCCCACGATCATGGTAAGAAATGAAGATTCAGTCATACCTAGGAACACAGAGGTAGTGAAAAATACTAAAGTGCAGTGCAATCTCAAATTAGAAGAGCTACTCAAGGTTAGACCTGAATTATGGAAACATGTAGCCAAACAAGTACCAGAGATAGCAAAACCTCGTTCCCAGGCAGGATCACATAGGACAGTGCCAGAAATACCCTTGGATAAGATAGGAGATATGTGTGAAGGAGAAGAAGGGAACACCTATCTTCCCATTATCTACCAGGAGTACACCAGCAAGGCAATTTTGGACTCAGGCGCAGGAGTTGCAATTGCCACCACTTCCCTATGGAAGCGTTGGGGCAAGCCTGCACTCAGGCCGACGAGAATGAAATTGCAGATGGCCGATGGTCATATTGAGAGACCCTTAGGATTGCTAGAAGGAATAACTCTCACCACTTGTGGTGTCGAGTTTGAGCATACATTTGCTATATGTGACTTTAGCAAAAATCATGCCTATGAGATGATTTTGGGACGACCATTCATGCGACAGTTGCAAGTGGTACAGGATTGGGGAACTAATTCCTTGTACCTGCAACACTTAGGTGTTACGACCAAAGTCAATCTCAAGGATTACTCTCATAGAGATGTCCCTCCTATCCAATGGAATCCCATCCATAGAGCCAAAGATGACACGGAATCTGTGCATTCCATAGGGTCTGGATCCTCATGGATGCATGAAGACACTCATTTATGGATGTGCAAGGTTGCAGTAGAAGAAGAGAAGAGAGAGAAAGCCAGAGAGGTAGGTGCAAAAGAAACACATAGATCGATTCAAGACCCAGCCTATGCACCTGTAGTTTTTCCTGATGAGGAATTTGAACCCCATGGCTGGGCAGAAATCCTAGCAACAATGGACGTAGCCATCAATGAAGAACAATGGACACCTCACTGTGATGAGGATGGCTATGACATTTCAGTCTTCTCCATAGAGCCAATCATGGGAGAGGCAGTTCTAGAAGAATGCGAACCTAGCCCTGATGCCTTTGAGGATGCAAGTGACTCCGACCTAGAGTCAATCATCATGGACCCACCATTTGCATCAGATGAAGAATACTTCCATGAAGTAGAATTTCAACCCCAGAGGCATGGAGAGCTTACAAATGATGTAAGATTAGCCACACATGTGACCCCAAAGGAAGAAGGAAAGAAACGGAAGAAGAGAGAAGTCTCACCAGAAGAGGAAGAATCTTTGTTTGAGGTCCCAGAAAATTTTAAGAAATATGAGATAGATGACAGGAGAGTCATGATAAGAATGCCTAAACGAGAGGCACAAGTAGGAGAGGCCTATGATAACAAAGAAACCACCAAGAAAATAGTTGTAGCCCTAGAAGAAGGAGAGGAGAGATGCACATACATAGGCCATGACCTAACAGAGGAAGAAGAGCATGCGTTAATTGCCTTGCTAAGAGAATACAGAGATGTGTTCGCTTGGAGTTACAAGGATTTGAAAGGTGTTAACCCTGACATATGCTCACACACCATCCCCATGACCTCAGATGCTAAACCCTCTAAGCAAAAGCCCTACACATATAATGATAATTACGCTGCTAAGATCAAAGAAGAGATAGATAGACTGGTTGAAGCTGGATTTATCTATGAAATTGAGCACACTGAATGGGTATCCCCCATCGTAGTGGTGCCCAAGAAGAATGGCAAGCTGCGTGTGTGCATTAACTTGAAAAAGGTTAATGCAGCCACGATTCGAGATAACTATCCACTTCCCATCACAGAACATCTCTTAGAAAGAGTGGCAGGCAAGGAAGTGTACAGCTTCCTTGATGGATTTTCGGGTTACAATCAAGTAGCCATAGCTCCATAGGATCAGCATAAGACAGCCTTTGCCACAGAATGGGGCATATTTGCCTTTAGAGTAATGCCATTTGGGCTTACCAATGCGCCAGCAACCTTCCAGAGGCTGATGTGCCATGTATTTAAAGAGTTCCTGAGGAAGAATTTAGAAGTCTATGTTGATGATCTTTGTGCTCATTCCAACATTAGGCAAACCCATATCCCTGAACTCAGGCAAATCTTCGACAAATGTAGAGAATATCAAGTCTGCCTGAACCCAGAGAAATGTGTTTTCATGGTCAGGCAAGGCAAGATTCTAGGACACATAGTGTCAAAGAATGGCATATCCACTGATGAAGAGAAAGTGAGAGCTATAGCAGAGCTACCTAGGCCAAAAAATGTCAAGGAAGTACAAGCTTTCATGGGGCATTGTGGTTATTACCGATGATTTATACACATGTATGCTGTCATTGCAAAGCCCATGTACGGACTTCTGACTAACTTTGAGTGGACTGATGAATGTGAGAACTCCTTCCAGGAGCTTAAACGGCGATTATGTTCAGCACCAATCTTGACCACACCAGATTGGAATAAGCCATTCCATGTTCATGTGGATGCATCCAATTATGCCATTGGATGTGTGCTTGCACAACCTACTAGTGAAGGCAATATGGATCTCCCAATTGCCTATGCCAGTAGACAATTGAATGCAGCTGAACGAAATTATACCACTACAGAGAGAGAAGGCTTAGGCATGGTATATGCAGTCAAGAAATTTAGACACTATTTGCTTGCAAATAAGTTTAAATTTTTTACTGATCATCAGGCTTTGCTATACCTCGTAAACAAACCATGCAATACAGGAAGACTAGTGAGGTGGTTTCTCTTGCTCATGGAATATGACTTTGAGGTTGTGGTAAGAAAAGGAAGAACTCATTTAAGAGCAGATCATCTCTCTAGGCTCACGTCGGGAGAAGCCCCACAAGGAGTAGCAGATGATCTCCCTGATGCTTACTTGTTTAACTTGGAAGTCGTACCGCAGTGGGCTAAGTTGTTGGTACCAGTATTGACATGCGGGCCTAACCATCCATTAGTAAACACACGGAATAGAGAGGTTCTGAAAGCCCAAAAGTACCACATCATGGCAGGAAGCATGTACAAGCACACAGATCAAGGGATCTTGGCTTGTTGCGTAGAAGAGGATGAGTACCCTAAATGGTTGCAATTAGCACATGTAGGTGCATTAGAGCAACACTACTCAAAGCAACGAACCTTACAGACACTAAGGAGACTCGGAGTACATTGGCCAACTATGGAAGCTGATGTCCAAAGGTTGTGCAAGGAATGCCCAATCTGTTGCACTAAACCACCTGTGGAACATGCCACACTTTATCAAGTGTCCATAGTGCCAGATTGGAGTGAACCGCTAGTATCCTTCTTAAGGACGAGAACATTCCCTCCAGACATGACTCTGGCTAGGCAAAAGAGTTTAGAACAAGAAGCCCAGGATTATTCACTCATTGGTGATAATCTATACAAGCGTGGTAAAGACGGTTACCTGAGACTATGTGTCCATGAGAGTGAGTATCTCAAGATCTTGGACATTGCTCACCAAGGTGTAGCAGGAGGACACTTTGGACCAGATCGGGTGATCAAGGCAATACTATTTGCGGGCTTCTGGTGGCCTACCCTTCACATGGACGCACATACCTATGTGAAACGGTGTGATGTCTGTCAGCGAACCCAGTATCCTATACGTAAAGATGAGATGCCACTGAAACCTATGATGGGTGGACATGCTTTCTCTAAGTGGGGAATAGACTTCGTAGGTCCTATTAATCCCCCAGCTAAGGGTTCCCATGCAGAATATATCATTGTTGCAACAGACTATCTAACTAAGTGGGTGGAGGTAAAAGCCACAACGAAGAACGATGCTCAAACAACTGCTAAGTTTTTATTTGAGAATGTGTTCACTAGATACGGACTACCCATAGAGCTTGTAAGCGATAGAGGCACTCACTTCTTGAACGAAGTTATTGAAAATCTGCTCCAAGAATTCTTGGTAATACATAAGAAGTCTGCCCCCTATCACCCTCAAGCAAATGGCCAAGCTGAGAGCACCAACAAGATCTTATGCAATGTATTGACGAAATTAGTGAATAATAAACGCTCTGATTGGGACAAACAGCTACACCATGCTGTTTGGGCATACCGAGTTGCCTACAAAACGGTACTCCAAGCCACGCCCTTTCAAATGGTGTTTGGTCAAAATGTTGTGCTACCGCTAGACTTTTTGATTCCTACGTTGAAAGTAGCACAAGAGTACGAATGGACAGGTCATGAGCTCTCCTCTAGGATCTTTGACCTTGAACGATTAGGGGAAACAAGACTAAGAGCCGCTGCCGGAATATATGCAGCCAAGAAGAGACAGAAGGCATATTTCGATGCCCATGTGAAGGATAAGGGCTTGAAAGCAGGAGATCTAGTTTTAGTCTATACACTGAAACAACACGCAAGGAAACTAGAAAAGAGAGGCTACGGACCTATGATTATCAATAGGATCTCCACGAGTGGAGCAGTACAATTAGCCACGCTAGAAGGTGATATTCTCCCAAACTATATTAGCGGTTGTAGAGTCAAGTTGTATCAGGAACCCCTCATGGAGGAAATGCTCAGCCGACTCAACACTGCTAAGAAACGCAAAGAGGAAGAAAAGCGAGTTCGAGAAGAAGCTCAAGCAGAAGCTTTAGAACGCATCAGAAGGATGAAGTTACGAAAGCAAGATAGAGATCAGCCTAGAACGAATGACTATGCAGATCAAGGATATCCTATGGCCATGTGTGAAGTCACAGGAACAAGCTTGCATAGGATAATTGATCGATGTCCTTTCATAACCCTAGATATAGGACAAGGAAAGAGTGCAAGGACCGTAAGAGCCTTGATTGACTCAGGTGCAGCCACTAGTGCTGTTAAATTGTCTTACTGTCAAGAGTTGCAGTTAACTGTCAATCCTGTGGAAGCGTATCTCATAGGATTGGGAGGCGTGGAAACCCCTTGCATGGGCGAGGTGGAACTTCCCCTCTATATTCATGATGAGGCTATAACACTTAAAGTACTAGTGTGTCAAGACGAGGATCTCACTGAACCTCTTGTCTTGGGTCAAGATTGGATCTATGACCAAGCAGTTAACTTAAACTTAAGAAGTGGACTTCTTCAGGTTTGGGTCAATCATAGTCGAATTACACTCGAGTTAGATAATGGAGCACTCAAGGAATTAGGAAAGGCACAGACTCCTGGTCCTTCCAGGAATACACATGAAGATGACCATGTTGTTCTTGTCCAAAACTATGTGTTGCAGAGGAATGATACTCGCAAAAAAGGAGTCAGGGATGCAAAGGAACTCCCTTCTTTTCCAAAGGCCAGAAGGAGGCAACAACCAAAGGTGGATCCAAGGCAGAAGAAGCAGAGTACTACCTATGTCCGGGATCCAGAGTACTTGCGCAGCAAAATGTCCCAGCAAGTGAAACAAGTGTGGGTGCGGAAAGGCGAACACCCGGTTGCACTCCAGCCAACCACACGGGCAAAGCCTCTTATTAGTAACCAACAACACGACACTAATAAGAAGCCTTTCGGAAATTCTTCTGCTAACGTGAAATATATTTGGGTGCCCAAGAAGTCGATGAAGGCTAGGCCACAATCAAGACAAATTTGGGTGCCTAAGGCTTGCTTGCGGGCGCAAATAGCTACGCCGAAGCCACAACCTATACAGCGTAACCCATTCACTCGCACAACCAGCATCCACTCGTTTTCAACACTCACGAACACACCAAGGCCCATGAGCACGAACAGAATCATTTGTAAATCGGTCCCTAAAAGGCCTCATGTTCAAGCTGATACACCTATAATGTTCTCTAACGTCTCTACGAAACCAAGAGAAAAACCCATCCACTGCATTTGGCAGCTTAAGACCTGTAATAAACCCCCCGACCCCAATTTGTAAATTCACCCCCACTTACTAACTGCGTTAGCCTCCTAGGAATACCCAAGCATTAACTACACACACTGTCTTCGTGCACTTACTAACCACTAACTCACCATCTACCTCATGTTAATGTTGTGACGGGGACAACTACGGATTTATTCTGTCCATTACGATGTTAACACATGATTCTATATTCTCACAGAATCAGAAGGCAAGAAGTAAAATGGCAGAAGCGACAGGTTCGGGCTCACAAGTAGGGATACTTACTGCAGGAATTGATGTGGATAGTCTACCTGTGGATGTGCCACCAACTGAACGACCAGGGGAGCTGCAGCACCTTCAGCAAATCCCGGTGCCGGATCCACCCACAGGGATCATAGAAAGAGTCCATGCCAATTCTCATTGGTTCAATGGCATGCCAGGTCCATTAGGAGAGGCCAAGTATATATGGGAGTCTAAGTGCGAGTATGACAGATCATGGGTTCGATTCCAATTTTTCTCCAAGGAGTTCGAGACTTTACAGAACACCGAGGATCTCCAGACCATATGGCAACGAGCAGGGCTGGCAGAATACTTTGAAGCCCCACTACCTAAACCAGATCTCCTCCGATGTTACTATTTGGTCTCCACATTACAAGCTAATGAAGAAAAGGACAAACCCGGATCATTTGTTCTTCCCTCCTTGCTGGGCAACAACGAGTTGAAGAGGTTTGAACTTACTGTGGAGTTGGTAAGCGACGCTTTGAATATGCACGGCACGCATGTACCTTCTGAAAAGGATGCTCTTGTTCCCACTAACATGAAGGATAGGAAACTATTGAAGCTTAAAGACATGGCAGCACTCACACCAAACGTGTCCATCCCTCTCCGCATGTGCATGCAACATTTCGCCTTTCCCGGCCAAGACCGCTTCACACAACCACACAAGAGAATCTAGTTCGCTCTCTACTTAGCGGAAGCAGGTCCGTTACCCATTAAGCTACCAGTATGGATTATAGATCAATTGTATGAAGCAAACAAACGGTCTTCTAGGAAATTAGTAGTGAACGGTTGCTATGCAATCACACGCATTATTTATCGGTGCCTAGCATATGATGTTCCCATTGAACGTGCCTTAACTTGGGCACAATTACAAATGTTTAAGAAGCTCAAGACGTCCACACATCAATCCAAGCGCATGAGGGGCGCGATCCCTTGTGTCCAGACAAGGGAACTTCTGACTACTCCGGAGGTATCGCCACGAAGGGAGACCACAGTACCTCCCTTTACCATCAGGATACCCAGGTCGGAACCTGAAACTACGACACAAGCTACCCCTTCAGCTCCTCCTGCTCCAACTGAATTTGAATTTGCTGCAACTGGAGATGCCGAAGGAATGGACCCCCAGGACTTCGAAGCATTCTTACAAAGTACACAATTCTCTGATGTGGAGTTTTATTCAGACACAGAGGAACAAGGCACATCTTCACGAAGAAGAAGAAAATCTACAGACGGCCGACATGTACATTGGAGCGACGCTCAGCAAGGTCGACAACAAGGACAACTAGAAGAAGAAGGAGCTTATGAAGAGGAGACCACTGAAGCCCCAGCCTATACAGCAGAACTCCGAAGGCTGTATCAAATTATGGAAAGAGTGCGATCGCAACAGCTGCTCACCGAACAGAGCAGTAGAGTACTCATGACTCAGCTGTTGGAAGAAGCAGGAGTTGACTCAGAATATAGGGAAGGTCTCTTATTGATGGCAGAAACATATGGGGTAGTGGAAGCAGTGCGCACTGCCATTAGGAGGTCTCCAGTTCAATATGATCCACGAAGGTTCCAGACACGACCACGCTCAGGTAAGAATATCCAGATTCCCATTACAATTGCAGAAGAGCCAACTATTACATATGAACCCATCAGGACAACCGCCCAAGCAACCGACACGGCTAGCCAAGAGCACCCAGTTACCCATGAGGAATCCACCGAGCCACTACCACCCACACCCCCACCATCGCCTCCTAGAGCAGAAACAGTGGAAGTCACCTCGACCACTCAACCACTGAACCAACCTTCATCTTCCGTACTCCCATCTCTATTTCAACCCTATTCTCTACTTCTGATAACCCAATCTATGAAGCAACCCCCATCACTACACAATCCACCGAACCGCTCATAGAGCCTGCCCTAGAACAACCATCCCCCATGCCCTCAGCCATAGGTCATCCTGACCCTAGATCCACATTCATGGGTTTCCCTGCTACCTCGCAACCCTTCATGCCCTCCTCAAATCTACAACCTCAACCCCCGACCTCCATCTCTCCATTTCTACAATCCCTCCATAACCTCCTTGCTAGAACTTTTCAACCCAGGTCTCAACCATTTCCTTTCTTTTCAGCTCCCCACCCCACTTCTCATCTATTCACCACGTTCACACACACACCACCTACCATTCCAATGTATATGGCAGACCCCACACTCGCACCCACTCCTGAAGGTATGGACATTTCACCACCCACGGCACCTCCCCCCACGATTCCACCTCCTCCCATTCCCCCTCCACCAATTTCACTCACACACACGACTTCAATAGACACATCATTCACTCTTCCCCATCCCCAATTCCCTTCCCATGCATCTCCCACTGTAAACACCACCCACTCATCTATAGGAAGTGCATTGGACACCATGCTTGCTTGTATATCAAACTTAAGGACATATTACATTCAGCTCCAGCAACAGAATGAATGCCTGCACGAGCACTCAGAAACACTACAGCACCGCCTCGCGGCACTAGAAGAGGAAAATGCTCACCTCCACACACAGTTCCAAACCCTCCAAGAAGCTCATGGCATATTGGAGGTACAGTTACAGAACACAGATCAGGAAGCGATACAGGTGGTAGAAGGTCACCTACGGACACAGCTGGAACGCAACTCAAAGCTTCAGCGAAATATGGCTCTACTCAAACGCCATCTTGCGGCCGCTCAGGAAGAGAATCGACGTCTACAAGTACAAAATCAAGAGAACCTGGAGGCAGCTATTGAGAGCACACCGGGGGCACCCATCAGCCCATCCAAGTTTCAAGCAGTGACCCCCGATAATATCAAGATCATATTGGAAGACTATGCCATGCTGCTTGAAGCACATGATAAGCTATCGGAGGAACTGGGACAATTGAAGCAGAAACACCAAAAAGGACAAACAGCAGCCTCTCCAACCACCCCCTCCGCGGCTTCACTTCTCACAGACGCAGAGGCCATAAAAGATCTCCAGAAACAGGTCACTGAATTGCAAACACGTCTACTACAATATGAGAGACCACCTTCCCCTCCAGAGGCTCCCACGGACGAAGAAGTTGTGCAAATTCCTGTGGAACAAACGTTTGACGAAGAATACGATCCACAACCATTCCCAGGAGGCCAACAAACAGAAGAAGCTCAGGACACATTCGAGGCACCACGGCCCCCATGGCTACATCAAGTGGAAGAAATCGGAAGTTCGCACGAAGAGCGCACAGTAGTGCAAAATCAGGCCATGAGGGTCATAGAGGAAACTGTGCTACAATCGGCTTACTTCAAGAACCTGTCATCGAGACGCCTGATCCTCTCATCTGAACTCCAATACAGGCCGTATTATATTATCTTGGCTGATTATAATGCAGAAATACAAAGAGTCACGGGTCAGATTCCTACCTTTGCGACCCAATTTCAACTCGAAGACCTTCCTCCAGAGGTGCAAAAAGGCAAAATTCGTCAACCCACCTGGCGGTAGAAACTTCTAGAGACATATCCAGAAATGCTACGCACATGGAACAACACACCTTTACACCTCCTATACAATCCATGCTACGGTCCAGTCCCACGCCGCACTTCTTGGAAGGCATTCAATATCAAGGTACAGAACAACGCGCAATGCAAGGAATGGTTGAACTACCCGTACATTGCGCCACCACAGGGACCACCTTCGGTAGCATATATGATGGGAACCATTCGCCACTGGATGCCGCGCTTGAAGCCCATGCAAGATGTAGCAGCGCGAATGATGCTTAAAATCTTAGATATGATGCAGGTAGTCCTGAAAACTTTTAGAAATGCAGCCGCACCACAGGTACGTCTCCCGGGGTTCAGCAATGGAAATTATGACTTGGTGTATGACATGAGCACCACCCCCAGTATTCGTGTGGCTTACGCCTGGCATGCGCGCATCAAATACCTCCCTGCCTGTTACAAACAGACCTTTGAAGAAATGTTCAGATCAGGTTTCTGGGAGTATCACTCGGAGATTTTCGCACCGAAGCCAACACATCTGCTCCAACTTTTTGCTTGTGAACAAGCAATGTACTCTGAGTACTACACCACCCCGCAACCAGAGGCCCCTGGTGCAATAAATTGGGATGCATTGGAAGCGGATCTAGCAAGAGGCTTAAGGATAGGAGAACATGAACTGGCCACCAATGTCATCCAATACTATATCGACCACCCAAGAGAACAAAGGTCTGTCAGGGGTGACAGACGCTAGGAAGGGGGGAGTGTTGGCATACAAGTCAGATGA
Source organism: Ceratopteris richardii (assembly GCA_020310875.1). Classification (NCBI taxonomy): domain Eukaryota; kingdom Viridiplantae; phylum Streptophyta; class Polypodiopsida; order Polypodiales; family Pteridaceae; genus Ceratopteris; species Ceratopteris richardii. The sequence continues at coordinate 174,846,181 of CM035424.1, read as the reverse complement.
AGAGCATATTAGCGCAACGGAGGAGTCATGCACAATACGACAACAAGGCCCAATCATTTTTTCCCATGGACCATTCACAACTCAAGTGATTTTAATCACTACACAAACATTGTAAATTCCGTTTTTGGTAGAATAGACTCCATTTTGTGCAAGCCGAGGAGTCCTCGAGCTTGAGGAGTATTAGAACTAGCTACATATCAATTTTCATAATTTTTAGACTCTGTTTGAGCCCTCAAATAGACTCTAGAACCTAATTTTTAACTAGGCCGAACACTAGGTCTGGACAAGACCAAAGCTAGCTAGAAAACTATAAAAAGAGCTAGAGAGCTCATTTTTGAGGTTAGATTGTTTGTGAATTGAGCTTATGTAAGAGACTTTTTGACTAATGCAAAGAACTCCATTGTTCCTCTCCTTGTTCTTGCCTTGTGTGCGCGTGTGTGTGTATGTGTGTGCATGCTTGTGTGCTTCTCACTCACACACTTGTGCCTTCACTTGCTCATAGTCTTCATACTAGTCCTCACGTCTCCACGGATTGACAATTATGAGGTGAATCTTCTCACGTTGGTACTCACCATTGTGCTAGAGTGACACATATGCATACGCATACGCATACGCATACACATATGCACATGCATACGCACACGCATATGCACACACATATGCATACGCATACGCACACACATATGCATACGCATATGCATATGATTATGCACACGCACATGCACGCACATGCACACACACAGGCACATGCACACCCACGTGCACACACACACGCACAGGCACACACGCACATGCACACCCACGCGCACACACACACACACGCACAGGCACACACACACGCACACGCAGATGCATACCCATATGCATACGCATATGCATACGCATATGCATATGCATACGCATATGCATATGCATACACATACACATATGCATACGCATACACATATGCATACGCATACACATATGCATACGCATACACATATGCATACACATACACATACGCATATGCATATGCATACACATACGCATAGCCATCATATGCATACACATACATGTTGGTGCATTTTACCCAAGCCTACATGCTTGATATATTTGATATTATCCTCATTTGTAAGTCACATGAGTAGTCATGTGAACACCTCTTGTAAAAGAGTACATTTTATCTCTTGTAAATGGAAAAAGAAAAAAAGGAAAAGGATGGCTTACCTCATCCATGATGTAAAAGCAAATTTGTGGCTCCAACTACCAAAATCACGAATTCTTGAGCTGAGGGAATCTCTCCTAACTTTGGGGATCACTTTTAGGTGGAGCCATTCGAATTCGAATTCAAAACTCCCTCCAAGAATAGCTATAAAAAGAGCAAGAAGGAAGCGGCGATGAGCAAGCCTTGTACGTGACCACTTCATGTCATTTTGTAGAGATTGAAGAGCTTACTCCATAGCTCTATCATTCTAATCCCATTGTGCAAAGATTCATTGCCAATGTGGTTGTAATCATATGTGAATCTATACATTTATCATCATCTACTTCTCTGTTTTGTTCTCTGCTATACTCACTCAGAGCAGTAACTTCCGAAGGTCATATCTCGAGTTCTACTGATCCATTTTCAGTGTTTTAAAGTGCATTGAATAGCTCTTACTGTTTACTTTCCGATATAAATTTTCAAGGTCATTAAAGTAATACTTTTGAAGATATCTGCATTTTACTGCTTACTGGTCTATCTCTGCAGAGCCCCGAGAATTGTGGGGAGGTTCCATAAATTGTTGAAACTTGTTCTCAGTGCTCAGTCCATCATTTGAAGTGTTTTAACTTGGAATAGCAAGCTTGTTAGGTCTATTTGCTATGCCCAAAAGGAGTTTTTCTAATTCTTTCCAGGTTGAGAGCACTGTTCATTTTTTCCAGCAGGTGTATGTCCAAAAATAGCAAGTTTTGGGAGCTAGTCATGTCGCAACTAGTCTGTCTTGACTTAAACTTTTGGGATACATGTTCCAAAGTACTTGGCTGATATTTTGGTGGATTTAGAAAGCTCAAAGGGTCTACTAATCAACTCTGAAGTCTCAGTTGGCTGGTGTGAAGCTAGTTGTAGCAGCACCTACTCATCTTTGGATTGCATCCACCATCTCTCTTCACAGTGGTATCAGAGCATAGTCAAGCAACATGGGAGATGGATTTCCATCAACAATTGACAAATTGGATCGAAACAACTACTTGGCATGGTCTCTAAGGATGGAGGCTTACCTTCAAGGGAGGAATCTATATGGATTCATATCCGAAGATGAAGCAATGCCAACCATGAGGAACAAAGGGCAACCATCACATGAAGAAGTGGAAGGACTTTCGAATTGGTGTTCGAAGGATGCACTTGCAAGGTCCTATATACTAAACTCAATCTCTGATGTTCTTTTACCTCATGTCAAGGGATGCAAGACATCAAGAGAAACCTGGAATGCACTTGCTTCTTTCTTCTCTTCCAACACTCGAGCAAGGAAGAACCGATTGTGGATGGAGTTCACAACAATGAAGAAAAGCCCGAAGCAAAATGTGACTGATTATGTCACAAAGATGAAGGAGATTTCCGACCAACTTGGAAGCATTGGAGAGGTAATTGAAGAGGAGCAAATCATAAGACAAATCATGAATGGAATCAAAGCAGACGACAAGTGGGAGTTATTCACAACAGCCATGGATTTATACATGGATATGCATGTACCCGACCTCAACACACTCATGGGCCAACTCTTCACTCATGAAGCAAAGATTAGCAAAGGTGGTGAGTCCTCAAGAGGTAATCAAACTTCTGCCTTATATTCTGATAAAGCTAAGGTCAAGGACAAGTCAAAGAATAGGAAGAATGAAGATGAAGGTAGCTCTTTCCAAGCAAACTTTGCAGGTAGAGGAAGAGCTAGAGGAAGAGGCAGAGGTGGAAAGCAAGGCAGGGGGAGATTCCAATCATCTCAACCTTGCAACATATGTGGCTTATCTAACCATACTATTGAAGAATGTTTCAGGAACCCGAGGAACTCAAGAGGAAGAGGATTCAATAGAGGTGGCTATGGATCAAATAGAGGTAGATACAATGGAGGCTACAACAACAACAACAACTACTACAACAACAATTACAACAACAACAACAACTATCAAAGTGGCCATAGAGGAAGAAGAGATTACAATAACTATGCAGAGGACCAAAGTCAAGAAGATTCATTATTGATTATGAATCTATCAGCGAAGAAGGGTAAGGATGATGATCACATATTTTACATTGATTCGGGATGCTCGAACCATGTAGCAGGAAATGTGGCTTTACTTTCTGATTTGGAAGATCCTCATAACAAGCATGAAGTGCAGACAGGAGATGACACAAAGCACTCAGTGGAGAAGATAGGTAATGTGAAGACATCAGATGGGAATATGAACCTCTTAAGCAAAGTCTTGTATGTCCCTACAATTACCAAAAATTTAATAAGTGTTGGACAGATTGTTGAAAAAGGATTGCAGGTTAGATTCAATCGATTTGGAGCATATGTTGAAGACCCAAGGCAAGGCTTTCGAAGGATTGCCAAAGGAGAAAAGAGAGGAAGGCTCTTCACTTTTGAAGTGGAAGATACAAAGAACATAGCTTTGTTTAGCTATGGAACTCAAACTCTTACAGAGTTGGAGATATGGCACAAAAGGCTTGCTCACATTGGTGAAAGGACACTCAAACAGATTTGCAGGGACCAAAGTGTACTTGGTTTGCCTAATATCACAAGGCAACACATGATTTATAAGTGTGAAGCTTGTCAACTCGGCAAGGCTCATAGACAACCTTTCAATAAGAAAGGATATATGTATCAAAATCCTTTGGATCTAGTGCACACGGATGTGTGGGGTCCAAGTAAGGAGCCATCTATATCAGGCTCAAGATATTATGTGTCTTTCATAGATGATTGTAGCAAGTGGACCATTCTGTTTTTCATGAAGCACAAGGATGAAGTGTTTAATTGCTTTAAGAAGTATATTGCTCTTGTTGAAAATCAAACAGGCAGGACTTTGAAAAGACTCAGATCAGATGGTGGAGGAGAATACTTCTCTTCTGAATTTGATGCCTTCTTGCATGAAAGAGGCATTAAAAGGGAAGTCACTACAAGGTATACACCCAAACTCAATGGTGTAGCAGAGAGGAGGAACAGAGCTATTGTCGAAGCAGCAAGGTCCATGCTCAATGAAAAGGGATTGCCAAACCACCTATAGGCAGAGGCTGTGTCCACAGCCACATATCTCATAAATAGACTTCCATCTAAGTCACTAGATGGAACCACTCCATACGAAGTGTGGAATGGAAGAAGACCTAGTCTAGAGCACTGCAAAATCTTTGGATGCTTAGCCTATGCTCACATTCCTTCTCAAGTAAGAGGGAAATTGGATCCCAAGGCAGAGAAGTGTGTATTTATTGGTTATGATCAACACCAAAAAGGATATAGATTGTACAATCCAACCAATAAAGGATTTTCTGTGAGTAGAGATGTAATTTTTTATGAAAACAAATCATGGTTTGATGATGACAGAAAAGTGAAGCTGCCATATGACTTGGATGAAGACTTTCCATCACTTCAACCAAAGGAGCCAAAGCAGATTGAAGAAAGTGATTCGGAGATTGACCTAGAAGACTTGGAAAGACTAAAGCTATGGAAGAACAAAGGTAAAGCAAAGATGCAGGATTCTACATATGGACCCGAGAGCTCACATCAACCACTTAGAAGGTCTTCAAGGGAGAAGAAGAAACCAGAGAGGTTTGGTTATGATACTTCTTTGGTCACCAAGCACTCAATCTACATTGCAAAGGATTCAACCAATGAAGAACCTACCACATTTGAAGAAGCACAAAGCAAGAAAGCTTGGAGAGATGCAATGGATGAAGAAATGGAAGCCTTGAAGGAGAATGACACTTGGGAGCTTGTACCTAACAAGCCATCTATGAAGATAATCGGATCTCGATGGATATACAAAATCAAGAGGAATCCAGATGGAAGTATAAATAGACACAAAGCAAGGTTAGTTGCTAAAGGGTTTGCTCAAACCCATGGTATTGATTATGAGGAGACTTTCTCTCCTGTTGCAAAAATGCCTACAATTAGGGTTCTCATTAGTCTTACTGCATCTAGAAATTGGAATCTTTATCAACTTGATGTAAAGAATGCTTTCTTGAATGGATGGATTTCTGAGGAAGTGTATATGGCACAACCTCCTTGGATATGAGGATGCACATCATCCTAACTATGTATGCAAACTAAAGAAAGCTTTGTATGGATTGAAGCAAGCTCCAAGAGCTTGGAATTTCAGATTGGTGACTTATTTGCAGGACCAAGGATTCAAAGCTAGCAAGGCGGATACCTCTTTGTTCATAAAGAGGAATGGATCTGAAGTGATCTATTTATGTGTGTATGTTGATGATATTATTATCACAGGCAATGATCTTGAAGGAATCAAACAGGTAAAGAGTCAAATGAAGGAGGAGTTCAAAATAAGTGACCTCAGACCACTCACTTATTTTCTTGGATTGGAGTTGATCTACACAGATTCAGGTATATACATCACACAAAGGAAGTATGTCCATGACATGCTCGTCAAGTTCAAGATGGAAAATACCAAGTGTGCAGGTACACCTATGGAGCAAAATCATAAGCTTAGTGCTTATGAAGGAGAGCCAATTGAAGACATCACAAGCTATCAAAGCTTGGTTGGAAGTTTGAACTATGCAACACTCACAAGAGTGGATATATGCTATAGTGTTAGCATATTGAGTCAGTTTATGCATAAGCCGAGAAGACCACATATGGAAGCGGCCAAGCGAGTCCTCAAGTACCTAAAGGGGACCATGAATGAAGGTTTGTTCTATTCATATACTTCAGATATTGAGCTAAAGGTCTACTCAGATGCAGATTGGGCGGGATCTAGAGATGATAGAAGAAGCACATCAGGGTATATATCATTTGCAGGTTCAAAAATCATTTCTTGGTCATCGAAGAAGCAACCAACCGTGGCATTATCGTCTACCGAAGCTGAATATAGAGGTTTGGCTAATGCAACTCAAGAAATCATGTGGTTAAAGTCTTTGTACACAGATCTTGGACTTCATTCTTCAACACCTCATATTTTTGGTGACAACACAAGCTCACTACATCTAGCAGCTAATCCGGTATACCATGCTAGAACCAAGCATATTGAAGTCCACTACCATTATGTAAGGGAGAAGCTAATGAGCAAGGATATTGAACTATCCTATGTCTCTACAGATATGCAATGTGCCGTCATGTTGACTAAAGCTCTTGATGGTACAAAATTAAGTAGATTCAAGTTGATGATTGGCTTGCCGGAAATCAAGGACAATTGAAGACTTATTTGAAGGCCAACCATGTTAGGCTTGAGGGGGAGCTGTTGGTGCATTTTACCCAAGCCTACATGCTTGATATATTTGATATTATCCTCATTTGTAAGTCACATGAGTAGTCATGTGAACACCTCTTGTAAAAGAGTACATTTTATCTCTTGTAAATGGAAAAAGAAAAAAAGGAAAAGGATGGCTTACCTCATCCATGATGTAAAAGCAAATTCGTGGCTCCAGCTACCAAAATCATGAATTTTTGAGCTGAGGGAATCTCTCCTAACTTTGGGGATCACTTTTAGGTGGAGCCATTCGAATTCGAATTCAAAACTCCCTCCAAGAATAGCTATAAAAAGAGCAAGAAGGAAGCGGCGATGAGCAAGCCTTGTACGTGACCACTTCATGTCATTTTGTAGAGATTGAAGAGCTTACTCCATAGCTCTATCATTCTACTCCCATTGTGCAAAGATTCATTGCCAATGTGGTTGTAATCATATGTGAATCTATACATTTATCATCATCTACTTCTCTGTTTTGTTCTCTGCTATACTCACTCAGAGCAGTAACTTCAGAAGGTCATATCTCGAGTTCTACTGATTCATTTTCAGTCTTTTAAAGTGCCTTGGATAGATCTTTTTGTCTAGTTTCAGAATATAAATTTTCAAGGTCATTGAATTAATACTTTTGAAGATATCTGCATTTTACTGCTTACTGGTCTATCTCTGCAGAGCCCCGAGAATTGTGGGGACGTTCCAGAAATTGTTGAAACTTGTTCTCAGTGCTCAGTCCATCATTTGAAGTGTTTTAACTTGGAATAGCAAGCTTGTTAAGTTTTGGGAGCTAGTCATTTCGCAACTAGTCTGTCTTGACTTAAACTTTTGGGATACATGTTCCAAAGTACTTGGCTGATATTTTGGTGGATTTACAAAGCTCAAAGGGTCTACTAATCAACTCTGAAGTCTCAGTTGGCTGGTGTGAAGCTGGTTGTAGCAGCACCTACTCATCTTTGGATTGCATCCACCATCTCTCTTCACAATACACACACATATGCATACACATACACATGCACATATACACACACATACACATACATACACATACACATACACATACACATACACATACACATACACATACACATACACATACACATATACACACACATACACATACACATACACATACACATACACATACACATACACATACACATACACATACACATACGCATACGCATACACATACACATACACATACACATACACATACACATACACATACACATACACATACACATACACATACACATACACATACACATACGCATACACATACACATACACATACACATGCACATGCACATGCACATGCACATGCACATGCACATACACATACGCATACACATACACATACGCATACGCATATGCATACACATACGCATGTACATGCACATACACATACACATACACATACACATATACGCATGTACATACACATACACATACACATACACATACACATACACATACACATACACATACACATACACATACACATACACATGTACATGCACATACACATACACATATACACACACATACGCATACGCATACACATACACATACACATACACATACGCATACACATACACATACACATACAGATACACATACACATACACATACACATACACATACACATACACATACACATACACATACACATACACATACACATACACATACACATACACATACACATACACATACACATACACATACACATACACTTACACTTACACATACACATAAACATACACATACACATACACATACACATACACATACACATTCACATACACATACACATACACATACACATACACATACACATACACATACACATACACATACACATACACATACACATACACATACACATACACATACACATACACATACACATACACATACACATATGCATACACATACACATACGCATACACATACACATATGCATACACATACGCGTACGCATATGCATACGCATATGCATACGCATACGCGTACGCATACGCATACACATACGCGTACGCATACGCATACGCGTACGCATACGCATATGCATACACGTACGCATACGCGTACGCATATGCATATGCATACGCATACGCATACACATACACATACACATACACATATACATACACATACACACACATATGCATAGACATAAGAATTTTTTAGTGAACTCTATCCCTAATCAATGCTTTGTTTATGGCCTTATCTAGAAATATATCTTTGACATGATTTAGCTTGACTTGGGAAGCGTACAAAAATTTCTACAATATAAAAAAGATTGGAAAAGCTGATTCACATCTAAGGTGGACCAAAAATGTAATTTTGATCACCATTTGATCAAAGGTATTTTATCTTGATTAATGTTTTTCTCATAATTAAAGCTAAAAATGTTGGATTGATGCGATTTAACATGGGTTGTGTAATTCATAAAAAATTTCACAAGTTTCCACGAGAGTATAAAATCTGATTGATATCAGAGCATTGGTAAAAAGCACACTTTTTATTGCCTCCTCGATAAAGAAAATCTACCTTGATGAGTATATTGGTGGTAACTTGAGCTAAATCAATCGGATTGATGTGATTCAAATTGAATTGTCTAGCTTATAGAAATTTGTACAAATTTATTGAGTAGGTGCAGAAGATAATTGAAATAAAGAATAAATAAAAAATGCAATCACTTTATGGGAGGTGCATCATTTGTTTGAGTGAAAGTGCACTTTACCGATAATGCATGAGAAACATTTCGAAGGTGCTTGTTCAAGACTCTATCAATTGTGCATGTGAAGAGGTACATAGATATGTAACTTCAACAAAAGTGCACAGTATTCTATGTGCTTTGTAACCTATATCAACAATGAACTATGGGAGTTGCATATAATCATAATTTATCAGAAATGCAAGGTTGATTGGTTGTGAACACATCATCTCATTACACACACAAACACCAAAGAATGAACAACATAGAAACATAATTATTAAAAAATTAAGATAGAATCTTGAATCATTATACTTGAGAGAACATCAACAGATGTCACTTGTAGGGGAGTAAAATTTTCATTGGTTGATTGACTTATTGATTGGAAAATTTTAGCTTGTAATTATTGAGCATTGAAAAGAACCAATCCGTTGTGGCATCACTTCTCTTCTCGAAAAAATTGCAAATTGACTTTTGAAGGTTGTGGATCTTGTACATATCTCTTTATTTTGGGAATGAAATTGTAATGGACATTTATGATAGTCCAATTGGATAAAATTCATCCTTATAGAGATGTGTTTTTGCTAGTTTTAACTTGAATTCAACCCAAATTAAAGAAGGTAAACATATGAAAATATGTGATCAATTGTTTGAAGATGAAGAATCTTTTTCAAAGGAGATGGAAACATTTCCTTTGTAATGCAACAAGATGTAGATAGTCAAGGATCTAGACAGGATAATGAAGTTTCACATGACTTCCTAGATGTCTCAATCCAATTGTAATTTATCATATGGAATATTTATCTTAGATAAAAGTTTTATTGTTGATATATTTTGGTAGTGATGTGTGTGAAGACACTAGGACAATCGAGGCACTTTTTTCCCTCTTTAGGAGGTTTTTCCCCTAGCTTGTATATATGCATATAACCCTAACTAGTCACTTATCTTTGTACATTCACTTGGTAATGCATTAAATATTGTGTGTTGTGATCCAAGCTTCTTATTCTTCCTTGTGCTATTTGTGTGCTTCCGCAGACCTCAAACTCCAATAACTAGTATCAGAGTAGGTTGCCGCTTCATCTAGAGCATCATTGACACCCCTTTGGTAATAGTCTCAAAATTGCAAAAAAATGGTGAGCATACACAAGGTGATTAGGAGTTCAAAACAATTTTGCTTTGTGGCATCAAAATTTTGATATGAGCTAGTTTTGGTGTCCAAATGCACTATTGTAGTGTCTGTGTACACAATTCCGTCCTTTTGTGCCAAGCATATATACAGGTTTTGGTTCATCAATATAAGCACCTTTAAGTCATCTAGAGGTTTAGCAGATCTCCAATAGGGTAGTTCTATTCAACTTTTTGGGATACAATCATTTTCTTTCATCACGGTATTATGGTGAGTGGCCATGGATGAAAACAATAATGTATTCTGTATGTTGGCTGTTGAGGACAAGTTGAATGGTAACAATTACCCATTATGGGCATATATGATGCATCCTCTATTGGTAGCAAAAGGATTAAGGAATATTGTGTAGGGTATTGAAAAAGCAACCTAATACACCTGCAGATACAGTTATTGAAGGTGATATAGATAGCGTTGAAGATGAGGATCTTCAAATTCCTACTCGTGCTATGGTTCCAATCTCACCTACTATAGAGCAAATTTGTTGGGATGGTAGAGATGCTCAGGCACATGCATTGATAGCTTTTTCTACCAAACATGCCATTATCCCTCATATTCACTCTTGCAAAACAGTGAAGGATGCTTGGGATACATTTACCACTTTGTATCAGGCAAGAAATGAGGCTCAAGTTGCTTACGTCCAAAAAGATATGGAGGGTGAGCATAAAACTGAAGGAGATTCTATGGAAAGTTTTTTGACAAAGATCAAAGATTTGAAAGGGCAGTTGATTTTTGCAGATGAAGGCTTGCCAGATAGTTTCACTTGTGCATACCGTTCTATTGGTCTTCTAGATTCATATCAGAGTGTTGCTTCTACTCTTTAGTTGATGATGAAATGCAATCCCAATGCCTTAGTATTTGAGGATTTAGTCTCTATTTTGTTGCAAGAAGATCAATCGAGAAATGTTCATTATGTGTGTAGTAGATCAAGCTTTCTTAGCTAGTTATAAAGGTCAAAGGTAAATGGAGCTCATCTACTAGTAAGCAAAAATTTTCTAATTTTTCATGATAAGAAACATAAAAGCAGAAACAATTATGCAATAATCTAAAGGAAATGATCATGTCATTAAGAGTTGTCTAAAATTGGCTACAAAAGAGGCTAGAATGGTTGTTGTAGAGGCCTCTACACCTATAATAGAGTTTTCTAATCTTGTGCAAAATGAACAATGGACATTTACTATTGTTTGCAATTATGACTCATCATCTCATGAGCAATGCATGTCTATAGTAAACTCAAATGTTTTGTACCTTGATAGTGTGGCAACCAAACATACTACCTCGTAGTGCAGTCTCTTCAGTTCACTTGAGCTTGCTTCTACACAGAATACTATCACATGTGATAACAACTTCTCTTATCATGTAAAGGGAGTTTGTGAGATCATTTTTACTAGTGCGGATGGTAGCTCTTTCACATTGTCAGATGCTTTGTTTGTGCCAAGGATCAAGAAAAATCTATTATTAGTATCAGCATTAGCCAAGATTGGTTTGGTTATCAAATTTGTTGATGATAGGTGTATATTTCATGATCTCTCAAATGGTGATGTCAATATTACTTTGGAATTTTATGTTGTGGCATGTATAAGCTCATAGACTATGTAAAATTTGTCAATGACTTAGCATGTGTAGCTCATGATTCTTAGGCTATCTTAGATGCAAAGCTTTGGCATGCACGCTTTGTTCCAAACTTGAGGCATGTCATAAACATGTATGTGAAGGCTGTCTTTTGGGCAAAATGCAGCATTTCTCCTTCCCAAAAAATGGTTCAATTAGAGCTACTCAAAAAATCTAACTTGTTCATAGTGATGTCTACGGTCCTATGCAGCGAAGAAATTTTGGGAAGTACCTTTACTTTGTGACTTTTATTGATGATTTTCTAGGCATGCATGGGTGTATCGATTGAAAGCAAAATCCTAAGTGTTCATGTGCTTCAAATAGTTTTTAGTTTTGGCTGAAAATCTATAAGCATGTAAAATGGGCATCCTACATTATGATCGAGGGGGGAATACGTCTTCTCATTTTAATGCATTTCTGTCTCAAGGTGGGATAAAAAATCGGTGTAGAATTCCATGTACACCTCAATAGAATGGAGTTGCTAAAAGAAAGAATATGTCTCATAGATATCATGAGGTGTATGGTCAAAAGTGAGGCTTTACCACATAGCCTCTAGCTTGAAGCTATTATGTGTGCAACATATGTACTTAATAGGTGCACCACCCAAGCACTACAATCTATAACTCCGTATGAGGCTTGGAATGGTGGCATGCCATCTATTGCTCATCTGCATGTCTTTGTCTATCTTGCATATGCATTAGTGCTTGTGCAACAATGTAGAAAATTGGAGGAAAAGTAGTGAAATGTATTTTTGTTGGATACAGTTCTGAAAGAAAATGCTAATGTTTGTATCATCCATAGAATAAACACATCTTGATTAGCCATGATATTGTTTTTGTGGAAGATGCAATTTAGCCATTACATTCATGTACTAATGAGACATTAGTTAACTCCAAGGATGTGTATGACACTTTCTTTCCTCTTTTTACAAGTGGATATACAAGTGCTAGTCCAAACGAGTTAATTTCTTAGCCTTTATAGGTTTCACATGATGATGTAGATCATTCCATTTTTATGCAGATCTACATGATGTACTTATTGATGAGAGGGCTGTAATATAGGAGGCAAAAACTATGCCTAAATGACTAGAGTAGACTTTGCAAGATAGAAAATTAGATGCACCAATGTTATATCATACTTGTTCAGCTCTCATAGTGCTTCTTTTGCATCAGATTTCTATGCAATGGCTGCCTCTAGTGTTTATGATGAGAATGAGTCAGTTTCTTTTGATGAAGCACAAACTTCATAAAATCGGATGGTTACAATGTAATCTAAATATGATGTTACTATGAAGGATGGTACCTGGTCCTTATGTGAGTTGCCTCCTAGAAAAAAGACCATTGTCACTAAATGGGTATATACACTGAAATGTAAGTCTGATGGAATAGTTGACAAATATAAAGCTAGGCTTGTTGTAAAAGGTTATGCTCAAGAAAGAGGCATTGATTTTGATGAGATCTTTGCACCCACATGCCAAATGACTACTGTTCATAGCACTTGTGCACTTGCATCCCATCATGGTTGAAATAGACATCAGTTCTACATTAAAATTGATTTCTAAAAGGTGAATTACATGAAGAAGTGCATGTTTTCTACCCCCATGGTTTGCACAAAAAGGGCATGAAAACAAAGTGTGTAGGTTACGAAAGGCATTATATGGTTTAAAGAAAACACCACATGCTTGATATGAAAAGATAAATACCTACTTGATTGCACATTGTTTTGAAAACAATCCAACTAAGAGGACCTTATATCTTAATTGTACTTATGATGTGCTCCTAATCATTGTTGCCCTAGGTTGCATTATTCGTTATTTGACAATTCATTTATTTGTAAATAATTACGGAATTTTTTGGTAAGCTCTTATTATTCGACCGAATTATTCGGTGACACGCCAGCTTATTTGGACATGCCCAAATAGTTTTTGCATGGGAATTCGATAGTTTTTTATCGAAAACTCTTTCGATCGATAATTTTTTCATCAAAGGTTTTTTATCTAAAAGCTTTCGATCGAAAAACGTTTTGATCCAAAAAAATTTGCTCGAATAATATTTTATAAAAGAGTAGAACTATACTCATTTTGTCATAAAAGCTACTTTATTCTTTATGAACTTAAATTGTCGTAGAGAGAATAAGGTATAAATTTTTGCTATATTAAATAATTGAAACTATTGTTATTGTTTGACTCAACATTGATTCTTACTTCACAATAGAATATGTATGTGAATTTTATGTCTTGTTCTCCTCCAGTACATTGAACTCTTCCTTCATTGCTTCTTCACATTACTTCTTCACATTGCTTCTTACCTTTTGCTTCATCATAGTTCTAAGGTTCTTCATCATCTTTCACCATATATGCATAGTTCTTCTGAGTTATGTAAGAAGTATCATAAGAATACCTTTCTGGTTGTCTTCTAATCCTGCTTGACCTCCTTGGTTCACATTCTTCACATGTGTCTGGATACACCTCTTCATCAAATATAGGAGCTTCTTCATTTCTTCTTGTTAATCCACTTCTAGATGTACTTGCTTGCATATAGTCTTCATCTCTATTTACCTGCACAATTGATTTTCCTTTCTCACATCTTCTTACCTCTTCTTCAAATTCTTCAGTTGTATGACTTTGATCTGCATACCAACTTTTTTGTTCATCAAATGTAACATCTCTTGAAACACGAAATTGTTTGGTTAGAGGATTCCACAACCTGTAACCCATCTGCTTTTCATCATAACCAATGAACACATATTTTTTTGCCTTTGGTTCAAGTTTATGTCTAAGTTGTGATGGCACATAAGCATATGCAATTGATCCAAACACTCTACAATGATCTAGTGTTGGTTTCTTACCCCACCAAGCTTCATATGGAGTCATTCCATTGAGAGCTGCACATGGTAATCTATTCACAAGATATGTAGCTGTATTTACATCCTCAGCCCAAAGATAATTTGGACAATTCTTCTCCTTTAGCATAGCTCTAGCAAACTCAACCAAAGTCCTGTTCCTTCTTTCTGCTACACCATTTTGTTGTGGTGTATACCTGCAAGTTATTTCTCTCTTAATACCTGCATTCCAAAGATAATCATTGAACTCTTGGGAGAAGTATTGTCCCCCTCCATCAGACCTCAGTCTCTTAAGCTTTTGACCTGTGACTCCCTTTGCATATGCATGAAAATGCTTGAAAGCTCCAAACACTTCTGATCTTTCCTTCAAAACATATAATGTTATCCATCTTGTAGCATCATCAATGAAAAGAACATAATACCTTGAGCCACTGATAGGTCCTCCTTTTGTTGGTCCCCATACATCTGTATGAATGAGCTCTAGTAATCCATCATGTTTGAATTCTTTCTTTTGAAATGGTAACCTGTGTGCTTTTCCATTTGACATGCTTCACATTTATAAACCATATGTTGACTCTGCACATTTGGTAATCCTAGTACAGACTCATTAGCAACCATAGCTTTAATTCCTCTTTCATTGAAGTGACCTAATCTCTTATGCCAGAGATCAAGTTCTATAATCACTCCTTCACCATGTGTTAGCAAAGCTTGACCAATGTTCCCTTGCACTCTTAAAGTAAACATTCTACCTTCTTTCTTACCACAAACAATCTGATTATATCCATTCTTTGGATCTTCAACAAATACTCCTTCATTTGTAAACTTGACTTGAAAACCTTTTTCAACTATCTGTTCCACACTAATCAAGTTTTTAGGTATTGTAGGAACATACAAAGCATTGGTTAGAAAATCTCCTCCACTCTTGCATTTCACTTTTCCAATTGAATGTACACTATGTCGTGTATTACCACCTGTTTGAACACTATGACTAGAAATGCCTTTTTCCAATTCTAACATCAATTCTATGTTTCTTGACAAATGATTAGAACATCCAGAGTCAATGTAAAATACCTTTAGATCTTCTTTATCTGATGTACTTATTGAATTCATCATCAATGATGTATGACTTTCATTCTGTGTGTCATTTGCATAGTTATAGTAGGTGGTGTTGTAGGATTGATTCTATCCCCAACTTCTTCCTCCACCTCTACCATAGCCTCCTCTTGGATTTTGTCTCCCTCTTTGAAAATTACTTTGATATCTTCTACCTCTGCCTCTGCTATTGTTATTTTGATTTTGATTTGATCCTTGTTGATTATACTACCATTCATGAGCCAAATGATTACTCAGTCCACAGATCCAGCAAGCCTTCTTATTGTTATTCTGATTACCTCTACCTCTTCCAAAGGCTTTTGGTCTTCCTCTGCCAGTGCCTTTACCTCTTGCATAATAAACTTGAGAACTCGACTCCTCTTCATCCTTTGCTTTACCTTTATCTCCTTTCTTCTTATTCTTCATGTACATTGCAGAACTTTGACCTTTATCCCCATCTCCCTTCAAGTCTTGCTCAAATGTGAGCATCAAACCAAGCAATTGGTTCAAATCTGGAACAAAATGATTCAAAGAAAGTTTTGTTGACAAGACAAAAGGTTCCCACCTTTCATCTCCTCTCAAACCTGCAAGTAGTTGAGCAATCAATCTGTGATCTTCAACATCTTCATCTTTGGATCCTAGGCTATTTGCTAGATCCTTCATCTTAGTGACATAATCACTAATACTTTGACTTGGCTTCTTCTTGAATGTTGTAAACTGTGACCATAGACTTGCTTTCCTTGCTTTAGTAGTACTTTGGAAATGATATTTCAATGCATTGCATATATCTTCAAATGATTCCAATCCTCTCATGTGTGGTAGCAAATGATTTGAGATTGTATTGTAGATGTAAGTTTTTGCACTTGCATCCTTCTTCTGCCAATGCTTTAAAGCATCTAGTTCTTCTTTCTTTGGTCGGATTTCATCTTTGAATACTGGCTTCTTTTCTTCACCTGTTACATATACCATGAGATCCTTACTCATAAGTAAGGCTTCCATTCTCATTACCCATGCGGGATAATTATCTCTGTCCAGCTTGTCAATGGAGATATGATCTACCATACTCCTTTCCTTCTGCTACAACCTGTGAGCTTAAAGGATAAAGGATAATACCTTTTGGAGTTCTTTGTGTATGAAGATACTTTTGAAGTAATCTTTTGATGCCTTGTGTCTTCAAATGCTTCACCTTTCAAACTTTAATGGAAAACTTTCCAAAACTTCTCGTACCTTTGCCGCCTTCTATTCTTTAGGACCTTTCTACTCTGATATCACTTGTTGATGTGTAAAACACCACAAGAAATGAATTAATATGACACTAGACAACCTCTATGGTCATCATTTACTCATTTCCACTCCAAACTTTGAGAAATGATAGCCAAAACCAAGAACTTTACTTCTACAGAACTTTCTAGTCACTAAAATGACATACCTTCCGTATTTTGCCAATTTATCTTAGCACAAATATTATTTCTCCAAGATCTTTTAGTGGATAAAAGTAGAAGAGAAGAACTTTCCAATAAGCTATTATTTGCAAGAAAGGGATCTCTAGAACTCAAGTTATGGCCTTCACAAGATGACTATGTATGACTACCAAAATTGGAAATTCTTCCTGTTATAATAAAAAGTGCCTGTCTAAAAATGGAATTCGATGCCTAGCATCGACTTGCAACAAGAATTCGATGTCGGGCATCAACTTGGGGTGTTTTTAGCCACTTTTCAGCAGGGATTGGATGCCAGCATCGATTTCCCACATAAAACCTTGACCTTTCAGATGCCAAAACAATAGATGATTTCATGTATACTTAGAACATCACTTATCCTTTGGAATTCGATGCCAAGCATCGAGTTGCTCCAACAAAGTCATGATTTGCAAACACTTCAACACTAAATGAAATAGATAAATGAGAATATGACTTATCAGCAGAGATTCGATGCCAGGCATCGAGTTGCTTGGAAAACTTGATCTTTTGAACTCATCACACAGTAGGCAAGCATGGAGATGATAGAGAGAGTCTCATACACAGAACTTTAACTATTTCTTCTCATAACTATGAAAAACTCAGAAACTTTACAAATGCTTTCTCACTTAGAGAAGCCCGACTATACTCAGTCATACAAAATGAACACCTTCTCACATTCTATCACACTCTTACACTTCTTCTCTCATCGCGTCAGTTGATACAAACTAACTTATATAGATTTTCTTATTCTCGTGATTTTTAAAAAACTTGTAGAACTAAAGTGAACTAACTTTAGAAATATAATACACTTGTGAATTTGTCCCTTCACATAGGCATGTGGTTTTCTTCCTAAGATTTGACCTTCAAATATATGTCCAATTAGTGATTGTTTCTCCAACAGGTATCACATAAAAAAGATTCAAAAGCATGAGTAGTTCACAACACTTTTGAAGTAGTCCATTTGGCCCTTCACATAGGCATGTGGTTTTCTTCCTAAGATTTGATCTTCAAATATATGTCCAATTAGTGATTGTTTCTCCAACAGCTCCCCCTCAATCACTAATTGACATTCCTTGTTTCTTCATATCATCTTCTTTTCTTTTACTCTTGCCATGCTTTTGAATCTGCTGGTCTTCACACCATCCAAGCTCTTTGTCATTATCTCTTCTATCCGATCTTTTGTAGAAATGTACCCCACTTTGATTTCTTTCTCCATTACCTTTTCTCTCAGGAAATGATAATGTATCTCTATATGTTTTGTTCTTGCATGAAATACTGGATTTGCTGCAAGATAAAGTGAACTCATATTATCTCCACGTATTGTAGATATACCTTGATCAATGCCCAAGCTTTTGAACAATGTCTGCATCCATATGACCTCCTTAGCTACTTCCACAAGTCCTTTGTACTCAACTTCAGTTGATGATAATGCTATTGTATGTTGTTTCTTTGAACACCAACTTACAAGCTTATCTCCAATGTATATCATGTAGCCATGAGTTGATCTTCTGTCATCCTTGTTACCTGCCCAGTCTGAGTCACTGTAGGCTCTCAACTTCAAATCTGGTAAAAAGATAATATAATAATTCCTTTATAGTTCCTTTGATATATCTGAGAACTCTTTGACCTGCAATCCAATGTGGATCCTTTGGACAATGCATGAATTGTGATAGAACTCCCACTGCATAACTAAGATCAGGTCTTGTTAGTGTAGCATAAATCAAACTACCCACAAGAGATTGATACTTCCTCATATCTTTGTATTCTACACCATCATATTTACTGAGCTTGTGATTAACTTCAAGTGGAGTTGAAGCTTCTCTGCAATTTTCCATAAAAACTTTTTCAATAGATTTAGAAGATACCTTTCCTGTGATACATATATGCCATGATCTGTATAAGTGACTTCCATTCCAAGAAAATATGACAACTTTCCTAGGTCACTGATCTTGAAATCTTTCTCAAGTAATCTCTTTACCGCCTTGATTCCTTCATCTGAAGTACCTATGATTATAATGTCATCTACATAAATACAAATATAGATTGTACCTTCCTCTGTTCTTTTGATGAGTAGACTTGGATCTGCTTTTGAACTTTGATATCCAAGGTCATTGAGATACTTCACCAGTCTAGAGTTCCATGCTCTTGGAGCTTGCTTCAATCCATAGAGTGCTCTTCTCAACCTGCAAAAAAAATTTGGATACCTGGAATCTATAAATCCTTGATGTTGTTCCATGTATACCTCTTTTGATATGTATCCATTTAAGAATGCATTCTTTATATCCAATTGACTTAGGGTCCATCCTTTTGAAGCTGCAATAGCAATGATTGTCCTTATAGTTGACATCTTAGGTACAGGACTGAATGTCTCATCATAATCTATGCCATAGGTTTGGGCATAGCCTTTCACCACCAGTCTAGCTTTGTATCTGGCTATACTTCCATCTGCAAGCTTCTTCACTTTATAAACCCATTTATTTCCAATTACTTTCTTACCATTTGGTTTAGGAACAAGTTCCCATGTCTTGTTCTCCTCCACTACATTGAACTCTTCCTTCATTGCTTCTTCACATTGCTTCTTACCTTTTGCTTCATCATAGTTCTGAGGTTCTTCATCATATTTGACCATATATGCATAGTTCTTCTAAGTTATGTAAGAAGTATCGTAAGAATACCTTTCTGGTTGTCTTCTAGTCTTGCTTGACCTCCTTGGTTCACATTCTTCACATGTGTCTGGATACACCTCTTCATCAAATATAGGAGCTTCTTCATTTCTTCTTGTTAATCCACTTCTGGATGTACTTGCTTGCATATAGTCTTCATCTCTATTTACCTGCACAATTGATTTTCCTTTCTCACATCTTCTTACCTCTTCTTCAAATTCTTCAGTTGTATGACTTTGATCTACATACCAACTTTTTTGTTCATCAAATATAACATCTCTTGAAACAAGAGATTGTTTGGTTAGAGGATTCCACAACCTGTAACCCATCTGTTTTTCATCATAACCAATGAACACATATTTTTCTGCCTTTGGTTCAAGTTTATGTCTAAGTTGTGATGGCACATAAGCATATGCAATTGATCCAAACACTCTACAATGATCTAGTGTTGGTTTCTTACCCCACCAAGCTTCATATGGAGTCATTCCATTGAGAGCTGCACATGGTAATCTATTCACAAGATATGTAGCTGTATTTACAGCCTCAGCCCAAAGATAATTTGGACAATTCTTCTCCTTTAGCATAGCTCTAGCAAACTCAACCAAAGTCATGTTCCTTCTTTCAACTACACCATTTTGTTGTGGTGTATACCTGCAAGTTATTTCTCTCTTAATACCTGCATTCCAAAGATAATCATTGAAATCTTGGGAGAAGTATTCTCCCCCTCCATCAGACCTCAGTCTCTTAAGCTTTTGACCTGTGACTCTCTCTGCATATGCATGAAAATGCTTGAAAGCTCCAAACACTTCTGATCTTTCCTTCAAAACATATAATGTTATCCATCTTGTAGCATCATCAATGAAAAGAACATAATACCTTGAGCCACTGATAGATCCTTCTTTTGTTGGTCCCCATACATCTGTATGAATGAGCTCTAGTAATCCATCATGTTTGAATCCTTTCTTTTGAAATGGTAACCTGTGTGCTTTTCCCATTTGACATGCTTCACATTTATAAACCATATGTTGACTCTGCACATTTGGTAATCCTAGTACAGACTCATTAGCAACCATAGCTTTAATTCCTCTTTCATTGAAGTGACCTAATCTCTTATGCCAGAGATCAAGTTCTGTAATCACTCCTTCACCATGTGTGAGCAAAGCTTGACCAATGTTCCCTTGCACTCTTAAAGTAAAGAGTCTACCTTCTTTCTTACCACAAACAATCTGATTATATCCATTCTTTGGATCTTCAACAAATACTCCTTCATTTGTAAACCTAACTTGAAAACCTTTTTCAACTATCAATCCCACACTAATCAAGTTTTTAGGTGTTGTAGGAACATACAAAGAATTGTTTAGCAAATCTGCTCCACTCTTGCATTTCACTTTTCCAATTGAATGTACACTATGTCTTGTATTATCACCTATTTGAACACTATAACTAGAAATGCCTTTTTCCAATTCTGACATCAATTCTATGTTTCTTGACAAATGATTAGAACATCCAGAGTCAATGTAAAATACCTTTAGATCTTCTTTATCTGATGTGCTTATTGAATTCATCATCAATGATGTATGACTTTCATTCTGTGTGTCATTCGCATAGTTGTAGTAGGTGGTTGCAGGATTGATTCTATCCCCAACTTCTTCCTCCACCTCTACCATAGCCTCCTCCTGGATTTTGTCTCCCTCTTTGAAAATTACTTTGATATCTTCCACCTCTGCCTCTGCTATTGTTATTTTGATTTTGATTTGATCCTTGTTGATTATACCAATAGTCATGAGCCAAATGATTACTCAATCCACAGATCCAGCAAGCCTTCTTATTGTTATTCTGATTACCTCTACCTCTTCCAAAGGCTCTTGGTCTTCCTCTGCCAGTGCCTTTACCTCTTGCATAATAAACTTGAGAACTCGACTCCTCTTCATCCTTTGCTTTACCTTTATCTCCTTTCTTCTTATTCTTCATGTACATTGCAGAACTTTGACCTTTATCTCCATCTCCCCTCAAGTCTTGCTCAAATGTGAGCATCAAACCAAGCAACTGGTTCAAATCTGGAACAAAATGATTCAAAGAAAGTTTTGTTGACAAGACAAAAGGTTTCCACCTTTCATCTCCTCTCAAACCTGCAAGTAGTTGAGCAATCAATCTGTGATCTTCAACATCTTCATCTATGGATCCTAGACTATTTGATAGATCCTTCATCTTAGTGACATAATCACTAATACTTTGACTTGGCTTCTTCTTGAATGTTGTAAACTCTGACCATAGACTTGCTTTCCTTGCTTTAGTAGTACTTTGGAAATGATATTCCAATGCATTCCATATATCTTCAGATGATTCCAATCCTCTCATGTGTGGTAGCAAATGATTTGAGATTGTATTGTAGATGTAAGCTTTTGCACTTGCATCCTTCTTCTGCCAAAGCTTTAAAGCATCTAGTTCTTCTTTCTTTGGTCGGCTTTCATCTTTAAATACTGCCTTCTCTTCTTCACCTGTTACATATACCATGAGATCCTTACTCATAAGTAAGGCTTCCATTCTCATTACCCATGCGGGATAATTATCTATGTCCAGCTTGTCAATGGAGATATGATCTGCCATACTCCTTTCCTTCTGCTACAACCTGTGAGCTTAAAGGATAAAGGATAATACCTTTTGGAGTTCTTTGTGTATGAAGATACTTTTGAAGTAATCTTTTGATGCCTTGTGTCTTCAAATGCTTCACCTTTCAAACTGTAATGGAAAACTTTCCAAAACTTCTTGTACCTTTGTCGCCTTCTGTTCTTTAGGACCTTTCTGCTCTGATACCACTTGTTGATGTGTAAAACACCACAAGAAATGAATTAATATGACACTAGACAATCTCTATGGTCATCATTAACTCATTGCTACTCCAAACTTTGAGAAATGATAGCCAAAACCAAGAACTTTCTAGTCACTGAAATGACATACCTTGAGTATTTTTCCAATTTATCTTAGCAGCAATATTATTTCTCTAAAATCTTTTGATGGATAAAGGTAGAAGAGAAGAGCTTTCGAACAAGCTATTATTTGCAAGAAAGGGGTCTCTAGAACTCAAGTTATGGCCTTCACAAGATGACTATGTATGACTTCCAAAATTGGAAATTCTTCCTATTATAGTAAAAAGCGCCTATCTAAAAATGGAATTCGATGCCTAGCATCGACTTGCAACAAGAATTTGATGCCGGGCATCGACTTGGGGTGTTTTTAGCCACTTTTCAGCAGGGATTCGATGCCAAGCATCGACTTCCCGCATAAAACCTTGATCTTTTGAACTCATCACACAATAGGCAAGCACGGAGATGATAGAGAGAGTCTTATACACAGAACTTTAACTATTTCTTCTCATAACTATGAAAAACTCAGAAACTTTACAAATGCTTTCTCACTCAGAGAAGCCCGACTATACTCAGTCATACAAAATGAACCCCTTCTCACATTCTATCACACTCTTACACTTCTTCTCTCATCGCATTAGTTGATACAAAATAACTTATATAGATTTTCTTATTCTCGTGATTTTCAAAAAACTTGTAGAACTAAAGTGAACTAACTTTACAAACATAATACACTTGTGAATTTGTCCCTTCACATAGGCATGTGGTTTTCTTCCTAAGATTTGACCTTCAAATATATGTCCAATTAGTGATTGTTTCTCCAACAGGTATCACATCAAAAAGATTCAAAAGCATGAGTAGTTCACAACACTTTTGAAGTAGTCCAAATGTAGTGCAAGAATGAGGAGATGCATCAATGATAAGAAAGGATCCTCATGATATTTCTACTCAAGTATCTCAAACTATTGTTGAGAATAAAAAAAATACATGTACTCCATTTTCTCTCGTTGCATCAAAAAAGAGTGGACCTGGTGAATGTAGTAAAAATGATGGATCTAATATTGTGTCACCATGCTTTGTCTATACTAAATCACAGAATATAATACCTATAGCTTTTGAAAATCAAGATTGTCTCGAGCTTCATCTCAAATTGACTCCAGCATTTTTAGCATGTGGGATTCCTTTCAATGTTATTTGTAATTACATTTTCAAAGATGTTTTGATGTCGATTGCACGAAAAGGATTCACCATGCCATATTACAATAAAATGCAAAGTGATCGATAATGCATCTAATTTTTGAAGTGCTAGAATTGCAATTCAAAACAAGTATGAAGGCATTAGTTGGGTTCCATGCACAACTCATACACTACAGAGAGCATCAATTTTCATATTTGCTCTTTTGTTCAAAATCTCCCAATAAACCACTTCATATCTTTTGTGCTACAAGATTTGCAACTACCTATATTGTGCTCAGTGGATTATTGGAAGTCAAGCCAGCTCTTGTAGAAATGATTGTTGATGGAATATGGGAGGCATGGCTAGAGAAGTATCTTTCTTATCGAGTTGTGGCTTCAAAGTGTAGGTCTCTAATACAATCATAAAATTTTTGGCATAACATTGAAAAAATCATTGGTATCACCAAACCTTTTGTGGAACTTTTACGAATTCTTGATACTAATAATTTTGAGATAGGAAAAGTTTATTGGATTATGTCAGAAGCTATTCAAAAAGTGAAAAACTTTAATCAATTTTCATTACGAGAAAAAACACAGATTGTACCATTAGCAGAGAGCAGATGGGTGCAAATGCATACTCATTTACATGGAAGAACGTTTGTTTTGGATCTAGCATTTAAACTCGATGGTCAAGTGTCAGACAAAGAAGTCATGGAAATTTTCAAAACCACATGTCAGTTATTACTTCCAGGTATAGATGGTCGAGATGCATTCCACCAAAGAGTACCTTATTTAAATCAAGAAGGATGTTTTGGAGATCTATGGAACATTGAAGCGATTCAAAAGCATCCACCTCCTATATGGTGGAAAGAGTATGGAGGTGAAGCACAGGAGTTGCAACATATAGTTATGATAGTGCTTTCATTAATAGCTTCAAGTGGTATTTGTGAACATAATTGGAGTGTATATGATTTTCTTCATTCAAAATGAAGAAATTGCTTAAGTGTATCACGTGCCAATGATTTGTTATATGTGTTTTGTAATATACATTTGTTACATGCTCCAACCAAGGTAGCTTCTACAGCAGCACAACAAACTTCAGAGAATTTCAAACTCATGAAAGTTTAACAAATGATTCATGGAGTTGATCATGATTTAGATGTAGATCACATGATAGTTCAGACATGGAAGAAATAGATGACATGGTACCTGTCATAGATGATGATATTCAAAATGAAGAAAATGATGTACTTTGAATACTTTGATTAGATTCAGATGCAAAATCAATGGCTTTATGATCTAGTGATGTCTTTCATTACAGAAAGAATCTTATATATTCAAGGTTTTGTTGATTGAATAATTCATCGATAGTGAACCGATCAAAAGATGATGATGCCTCTAAGATTCTTTCATATCTGCTCTCATATGCATCCACAGATATTTGTAAATTTTTCACTTGATTTTCTATATCATCAATCCTCTTTTATTGATCATCAATCATTCTTTGTAATCCAAGAATTATTAGTCCTTGATTGTATAATTTTGCTCTCTGTGATGACAAATCATGGATAAGGTTATTTTCTTCAAGTAGCAAAATGTAGGGCCACCTTTGAGGAAGAGGGCCTTTGTTTCCTTGATTACAAAATTTTGCCCCATTTTGAGGATGATCCAAACGTATACCTGCACTCTTCGGGCGATCATCCCAATCTACATGTCGATGAAGAATATCTTGTACAAAAACTTTTTGAATGAAATATAGTGCTATTTGATTATTATTTGGTAATGATCTCTCAACTTGCACAAAGCATCGAAGTAGACTTTCTGCTAATCCTTTATGTTGTAAGTCAGAAAGCTTTAAGGGTGCTGTTTCTTTTGCCCTTCCTATAACCCAAAAGAGAACATCACGAACAAAATGATTTGGACATAGCTTTTCTTATTTCTTTCATTGATAATGGTTCTCCTTCTAATCCCTTTGGCCCTTAATATTGGTGCAATAAAAATGCTAATCCCGATTGCTCAAATTGAGCATTTTTCTCAAACAAAATCCTTTGAGATTTGGCATGATCAAGGACATTATTCACATTTGGCATTCTTGCCATGTTTTACTTCAAAACTGAGAAACAAAAACACTAATTTTCCCTCATAAGAATCCACATAACTCAAATGAATCCACATAACTCAAATGAGTCCACATAACTCAAATGAATCCACATACCACTTCATTTAATCCACATAGTTCAAATGATGCCACTTCATTTAATCCACATAATTCAAATGATACCATTTCATTTAATCCACTTAACAAAAATGATACCGTTTCATTTAATCCACACAGTTCAAATGAATCCACATCATTTAATTCATATAATTTAAATGAATCCACTCAAAATAATACCACTTTATTTAATCCACTTAACTCAAATTATACCACTTCTTTAATCCACATAATTCAAAAGATAGCACTTCATTTAATCCACATTATTCAAATGATACCACCTCATTTAATCTACTTATCTCAAATGATACCACTTCATTTAATCCACATAATTCAAATGAATCCACATCATTTAATCCACATATTACACATGAATCCACTTCATTTCATCCATATAATTCAAAAGATATCATTTCATTTAATCCATATTATTTAAATGATACCACTTCATTTAATCCACTTAACTCAAATGATACCACTTCATTTAATCCACATAATTCAAATGAATCCACAACATTCACTCCACTTAATGCAAATGAATCTATATCATCTAATCCACATAGTTCAATTGAATACAAATCATTTTCAATATGATCTTAATCTATTTGTCATGGATATTTTTAAACCATATCAAGTTAGATTCAAGAATACTCTAAGTAGTTCATGTGTGTCTGCTCTTTTTGATACATCTCTGTCAGAAGCTAGTTCTAAAGCATGTTTGAACTTGTAAATCCCATTTCTATCAATGGGATAACTATTTAAAATCTATATATTTCAAGAGTTGCAATAGGAGTATTGAAACCGTAAATATCAACTAACTATCATTAAAAGGTGGAGGGCTAGTGGATATACATTCGGGTTCAATACACCAATATTTTCAACTCCACTCATTTCTAGTCGATATTTTGAAATCATATAGCTTCAAAAAACATTTTTTTGTTGGTAAATATGTTGCTCTACCAATATCACATAATTCAATATAAGCATGTTGAGCTTCAAAATGCAACAAAATGTATCCTGGATGGAGATCATTGTGGGATATATTACAAGTTTGTAAAATTGATATTGTTTGCAACAATCCATTAATTAGCTTCCAAATGTTTTTACTCGCAATTGTTATGTCTCCTTCTGTGTCTTTAATACCTCTGCTTTGTGTTACATTTACGTAATCCTTCATTTTCCCTAGTCACATGTCTAATGTACCACCATTCCACAATTTGAAAATAAGACACGGGCTTTTGCTATGGCACCTAGCTAATCCAAGTGGACTAATAATTCCACTATGTGTAACAAATAAAATTGTGGCTTCATTCATGGCTTCGTTCTCTCATGTTTGTATGTCAACACCATGTAACTTGAATAACTTCACGGCAAATACTTCATTGATGAATCCTGGGTGGGTTATTCTAACTTTATGGATCATTCCATATTGTCCTTCCTCTACAAGAGCTACATCTTCAAAATAAATAGACGAATGTGGGAGCAAACAAAGATTATTTGATGTTTGATCTCCCATATTCACATGTGTATCTCTTGTATTTGGATCTACTGATGGTCTCTCTCCCCGTTGAATCATGTCCGGTCTCACTCGCTTTCCTCCCTTCATTCTCTGATAATGTAAATCAACAAATTTGATTTTGTTGATGAATCTAAGCATTCTGGTGGTATCAAATGCTGATGACTCTGCCACTTTGATGATATGTCCAAAGATACGAGTAAGCTCTTTGGACATTTGCTCATCTAATGCCTCTGCTCCACCTGACACACTGCCAAATTTATCTTCAATAATGATATATGTTATTCTAGGTAATTGCTCAATGAAATCTTTCTAATTAGATATGTCCATGGCTAAAGTGATTTAATCTTCAAAATCTTCCAAATTTTTTTGCTCGTTTGTGTAAAAAAAAAAGACTATCAAACTATCATACTTGATATTAAAACTATAAACACAAATCTAATTCATAAAAACAATATTAAAAAATAAGTCTCATAAATAAAATGATAGATATTCAAATACATTTTAAGTATATAAATAGATACATCAATAAGTGTATGGATAGATAAATCAATAGTATGTGTAGACAAATGATAGAAATATGGATAGTTAGTTAGATAAGTAGATTTATAATTAAATAGAAAGTGTAGTTATAATCTTGAAGTGAATCTATGTAACTACTAAGAATGTAAGTGTCAAAGAATCAAACACTCATAATAGTTCATATACACTCACTATACTATTTACAATTCTTGTCACATGAGTGTATATAACTATTCTGATAGTAAGATTCAAAGAATTAGACAATCACAATAGTTTCTATACACCTTGTGACCTACACTAATTATGCTCATAGAAATCTAGGTGACTATTGTGAGAGTAAGAATCAAAGAATCAAACAATCATAATAGTCCCTATACACTCCCTATACTATTGAGAGAGTAGGAATCAAGGTGGTGATTCAAACAATCTCAATAGATTTATTGCTCAATCCTATACTACTCTAAGAGTAAGAATCAATGTAGCGAGTTAGACAATCATAGTTGTGGTTTATTTTAAATTTTATTCATCAATGTATACAAGTAAGAAATGCTTTTAGGAGTCGGACATGTATACAATTGATGATTAAAAAACATAAAACTAATTATATAAATACAAATCAGACATATGTAAGAGATGCATATGTGAATCATACAATATGCATGATACAATGAACAAAACAATAAAATAAACAATAAATAAAAAATAGAACAATACCTAAATGGTATGGTGAAGAAAGTTCTCTATGAAAGAAATGGTAGGATTAGAGCTCTATAGAGTAGCAAACAAGCATGTGCACGACCTTTTCGATCGAATGTAAAAATATATATATTTTTTGGTTAGAAATAGGTTTTTTATCGAAAGCGCTTTTGATCGAAAGTGCTTTCGATTAAAATGTTTTCTGATCAAAATTCTTTCAATAAAAAGTCTATCCATGTAATTTTTTGATGTTTATTGGGATGACTACAAATAAAATGAACATATTTGGTATTTTTCAATTATTTGGTCCAATAAATGCAACCTAGCTTGAGATATCTGAGGGTAACCATAGAAAGAAAATTGTTTATCCACTTGTATCAAGCCTACTTTTATTGATTCTTAGAAGATCTGTGTTGCAAAATCTTAAGAACTATTGTGAAATATGTGATAGCATCCATGTAGATCTATTAGAAGGTAATGTGCCCATTTGACCATCCCAAGGCATCCTTACTAGGCTGCCCTCCTTTATAGCACAAAGTCACCCAAGATTTATGTCTCCAAGAACGAGGGCACCCTGAATCCTAGCAATAAGAGCAACTAGGTGCCATAGATGAGTAAGTTTGGGAGAATATACACCCATGTGAGGCAAGTGTTGGAGTTAGATGTCTGCGGAAGCATGCAAACAGCATAAGGAAGAAGAAGAAGCTTGGAGCACAAACACACAATACTGAATGTATTACTAGAGAATGTACAAAGATAAGTAGCCCATTAGGGAAATAGACGTATATACAAGCCGGGGGAAAAAAGCCTCCTAAAGAGGGAAAAAAGTTCCCCACCGGTCCTAGTGTGTTCACACACATCACTACCTAAATATGTCAACAAATCCCCCCTAGGAGTGATGCAGTGAACAAGGAGCTGGCACTCATGTATAAGGAAGTGCCAAGCTATGTGGAAATCACTCCACAAAAGGAAGTAAGCCCAAAGCTTTGCGGAAAGCTTCAAACTTCTCCCTAAGCAGAGCCTTTGTGAAAAGGTCTGCAATGTTCTCCTGCGTGGGCACATATGCCAAGATGATCTCCCCAGCAAAGAACCTCTCCCTGACATAGTGATAATGCACCTCAATGTGCTTAGTGCGAGCATGGAACACAGGGTTCCTCGCAACTGCCAATGCGCTCTGGCTATCAGTGAAGATCGTGGTTGCAGAAGACTGGCCAACACCCAAATCAGCCATAAGGCGTCTGAGCCACACACACTCAACAGTCGCTGTGAAAGCTGCCCTATACTCAGCCTCACAACTGGAAGTGGCCACAGTAGGGTGCTTCTTGCTCAGCCAAGATATACATGAGCTACCAAGCATGAAGCAAAAACCACTAGTGGACACACGAGTGTCATAGCAACCAGCCCAATCTGAGTCGGAAAAAGCATGCAAATCTGGCGGTAGTGATCCCCCCTTGGGATAAAACAACCCAAATAGCCGAGTACCACTCAAGTAGCGAAAGATGCACTTAACCGCCTTCCAATGCGTGACTCCTGGGCAATGCATAAACCTACTCATCTGTGAGACAACAAAATGAATATCTCGTCGAGTAATACATAAGTAAATCAAGCATCAAACAGCCTGTTGATAGAGAACAGCATCAAATGCATGTCCAGCATCATGAAGACTCAATTGTAAACCTGTCTCCATAGGAGTGGCAATAGGCTTACAGTCTTCAAGGCCAAAATGCTGCAATAATGTGTCAATATATTTCATTTGACACAAAGCCATTCCACCATCAACTTGCATAAACTGAATGCCCAAATAGTGATGCAAATGCCCCAAATCAGACATCTCAAATGAGGCATGCAAATCAGCCTTGAAATCAGCAATATGCTTCTCAATAGGACCAGTGAGCAGCGTGTCATCAACATAGACAACAATGATCAGAAGCACATCATTAGCACGCTTAACATATAAGGTGCTTTCAGTTGGACTGTTCTCAAAACCATGTGCAACCAGATAGGCATGTATCTTCTCATACCAAGCACGTGGTGCTTGCTTTAAACCATATAATGCCTTTTTTAACCTGCACACCTGGTTTTCATGCCCTTTCTGCACAAAGCCACGGGGCTGAAAAAAATACACTTCTTCATGCAAGTCACCATTCAGAAATGCTGTTTTATTGTCCAACTGATGTACATTCCAACCGATGGGCTACAAGTGCACAAATACTCCGAACAGTAGTCATACGGCATGTAGGTGCAAAGGTCTCATCAAAATCAATGCCTCTTTCCTGTGCATAACCCTTTGCAACAAGCCTAGCCTTATACCTGTCAACTGTACCATCAGGTTTACACTTCAACTTGTATACCCACTTAGTGCCAATGGCCTTCTTGCCAGGAGGCAAGTCACATAAAGACCATGTACCATTCTTCATTATAGCATCATATTCAGATTGCATAGCAGCCATCCAATTTTTTGAATTTTGTGCTTCATCAAAAGAACAGGCTCATTCTCATCACAGAGACTAGACGCAGCCATAGCATAGCAATCTGATGCAAAAGAGGCACTATGAGAGCCTGAACGAGTACGATATGACAAAGGTGCATCTAATTTGCTGTCACGCAAAGTCTGCACCAGCCATTTTGGCATAGTTTTTACCTGCTCAATATCAGCTCTCTCATCAACAAGTGCATCATGTAAATCTGCATAAGAAATGGAATGATCTGCATCATCATATGAAACCTGCAGAGGCTGAGAAGTTGCCTCATTAGGACCAGCACTAGATTGTCCACCTGTAAAAAGAGGCATTAAAGTATCATACATGTCTTTGGAGCTAACAGATGTCTCCTTAGTACATGAAAGCAATGGCTGAATAGCATCTTCCACAAAGACAACATCACGGCTAACCAGAATGCGTTTAGTATGTGGATGATACAGACGATAGCCTTTACTTTCAGAATTGTACCCAACAAAAATACATTTTACTGCCTTATCATCCAATTTTCTGCGATGTTGTTCA
Source organism: Ceratopteris richardii (assembly GCA_020310875.1). Classification (NCBI taxonomy): domain Eukaryota; kingdom Viridiplantae; phylum Streptophyta; class Polypodiopsida; order Polypodiales; family Pteridaceae; genus Ceratopteris; species Ceratopteris richardii. Next base: position 174,814,201 of record CM035424.1, on the reverse strand, counting down.
GGCACTAGTGCATATGCCAAACAACCAAAAACACGCAGATGAGCAACAGATGGCTTGCGGTCATGCCAAGCCTCATATGGAGTGATAGACTGCAGTGCTTTAGTGGGACACCTGTTCAGTACATATGTTGCACACATGATAGCCTCAAGCCAGAAACTATGAGGTAAAGCCTGAATTTTGACCATACACCTCTCCATCTCCATGAGAGACCTGTTCTTCCATTCAACAACTCCATTCTGTTGAGGTGTATACGGCACTGTACACTGGTGTTTTATCCCATGTTTAGCCAGAAATGCATTAAAATCAGAAGACATATATTCCCCCCCTCGATCACAATGGAGGGTGCCCATTTTACATGCTGAGAGATTTTCAGCCAACACCAAAAACTATTTGAAGCACATGAACACTTTGGACTTTGCTTTGAGTGGATATACCCATGCATGCCTGGAAAAATCATCAATGAAAGTCACGAAGTAAAAGTAATTTCCAAAAGAGGGTGTCTGCATAGGACCACAGACATCACTATGTATAAGCTGCAATTTTTGTGTAGCCCGAACTGAACCATCTTTTGGAAAGGAGGAACGCTGCATTTTGCCCAAAATACAGCCTTCACAAACATGTTTTCCAGGTGCCTCAAGTTTGGGCAAAGAGGATACCATTTTAGATTTCTGCAGGCGTAGCAAACTAGCAAAATTCAGATGACCAAAGCATGCATGGCAAAGCTTTGCATCTGACATAGCCTGAGAATCATTTACTGCACATGCCAAATCATTTTCAGATCTTTCATAGTCTATGAGCTTATACAGCCCACGACATAAAATGCCAGAAGCAATAATCGCATCGCCATTTGACAGATCATGAACTGTACACCTGTCATCAACAAATTTCACAACCAAACCAATCTTGGCTAATGCAAAAAGTAATAACATGTTCTTTTTGATCCCTGGCACAAATAAAGCATCTGACAAAGTGAAAGAACTACCATCAGCAGTAGTCAAAATGATCTTACCAACTCCCATAACATGATAAGAGGAGTTGTTGGCGCATGTAACAGTATTCCCTATAGGGGCAGGCTTGAGTGAAGAGAAGAAACTGCGCTGCGTGGTAATATGTTTGGTCGCCCCACTGTCAAAATACCAAACATCTGAGTCTACTACAGACATGCACTGCTCATGAGAAGATGGGTCAAAACTGCAGACAGTAGTAAACGCCCATTCTTCTTCCTGCACAAGATTTGCAGACTCTGTTTTTGGTGTAGAGGCCTCTGCAACAACCATTCCAGCCTCTTTCTTCTTTGCCTCTTTAGCAGCTAGTTTTGGACAGTTCTTTATGATATGATCATTCCCTTTACAGTACTTACAAAACAATTTTCTGCTTTTCTGATTTCTTCTCATCTTTATCTTCCTTCTTCGAATATGCAGAATTAGCAGATTTCTGCTTACTAGTTGAAGAGCTCCATTTTCCTTTGCCCTTCTGACTAGCCAGGAAAGCTTGATCTGCAACTCGCATAATGGACCTGTTTTGCCTGGACTGATCTTCCTGCAACAAAAGAGAGAATAACTCCTCAAATGATAAGGTATTTGGATTGCCTTTCATCATCAACCGAAGAGTAGAAGCAAAACTCTGATATGAATCAGGAAGACCATTCAGAACGGTCTGCACAAGTGAGCTATCTGGTATAACCTCATCAGCAAAAATCAATTGTTCCTTCAAGTCTTTGATATTCGTTAGGAACTGTCCATAGAATCACCTTCATTCATGTGCTCACTCTCCAACTCTTTTCAGAGGTAAGCAACACGAGCCTCATTCCTAGCTTGGTACAATGTGGTAAGTGTATCCCAAGCATCCTTAGCTGTTCTACAAGAGCGAATGTGAGGAATAATGGCATGTTTGACAGACAAAGCTATCAATGCATGTGTGTGGGCATCTCTGCCATCCCAGTGAATCTGCTCCGCAGTAGATGCAGTAGAAACAACAGCACGAACAGGAATCTACGGAATATCATCTTTGACACCATCTTCATCAGCTCCAGCACCTGTATTTGCAGTACCTGTAGTCAGAGATGTAACAGGACGTCTTTCAACACCCTGCACAATGTTCCACAGTCCTTTTGCAACCAATACATGTCGCATCATATAAGCCCATAATGGGTAGTTGGTACCATCCAACTTATCCTCAACATCCAACATACGGAATACATCACTGCTTTCAACCATGGCCGGTGACTAAAATACCTTGATGCAAAAAATTGACTGTATCTCAAAAAGTTGAACAGAACTGCCCAGACAAGTTCTGCTAGACCTGTAGCAGACTTCGAGATGCTTAAACTGGCGAATAGAAACTAGTATATACCTTTGGCTCAAAAAGACAAAATAGCCTGCACAAGTGCTGCGATAGTGCGTTCGGAGGCCGAAACGAGCCAAGATCACCAAATTTCGTGCGAATCTGAGACTGCAAACGGAGCAGTGTCGATGGCGCCCTAGATGAAGCGACGACCTGCTCTGATACCAATTGTTGGAGTCAGATGTCTGCAGAAGCACGCAAACAGCATAAGGAAGAAGAAGAAGCTTGGAGCACAAACACACAATAATAAATGTACTACTAGAGAATGTACAAAGATAAGTAGCCCATTAGGGCAATAGGCGTATATACAAGCCGGGGGAAAAAAACCTCCTAAAGAGGGAAAAAAGTGCCCCGGCGGTCCTAGTGTGTTCACACGCATCACTACCTAAATATATCAATAGCAAGAACACATGTGTATTGTGCCTAAGGCAAATTTGGCACCCATTGTGGGATGGAGCTTGATATGAGGTGGTTGAGGATATCACGTTCTATAGTCTAGACAAGGTGAATAAATTCCTTGGAATGTTGTGCATGAAGTTGCCCTTGATTTCCAAGTCTCCTTAAGCACCTCTCACTCCTCTCAAGGTCTGAAATCTCCCAAAGCATCCATGACAAGTGTCACCTTCAATTGTCATCATTATATGTGGTCCCCAAGGTGAGCCATCACCCATGGGTGGACTTCAATCCCAACTTGGGCGAGGGGTCACCCATGGATGGGCCCTATTACAAGGTTTTACTTCTAAGGATTGACAAAATCCAATCTTCTTTTCCTTGTGCAATTCCTCGAGATGTTTCTATAAGGATTGCATTGGTGCTCATGTTGTCATCTTGCCTTGATTACTCCATGCTTATGGAAGGTAGCGGGGTTGCCAAGTAGCCCCATTAGTTCCTAATGCACCATATTTGGCACAAGGACAACCATGCACACCAAGGGAACTAGTCACTCAAGTGTTCTTCAAGTAAAGGGAGGGTGATCATGTGCCCTATTGCCAAAGAGGGGCAAGTGGGTGCCATTTACAAGACTGCAAGGTGAATAGTGGCCAAAGACTTAGTATAACTTAGTGATTTGCTTCATTTACATAGGAAAAGGACTCGTAAATTGAGGTATTTCCTTCTATTATAGGGCAAGAGGGATGCTCGTGTCCAAGCTCCCATGGCTTAAACTTGTGTGAAGAGATGGTGGATACACTCCAAGGATGTGCCTAGTGTTGCAAAAACCTGCTCTACATCTACCAAGATAGCTCCACGAATGATAAGTAGACACCTTGTGCTTGCTAAGGATGTAGATAAACCACCCTAATGCTTTGGATCATCAATCTCAAATTGAATCATCAAAATAGACTACTTGGTATAAAATAGATGTAACAAACTTGTTATTTTTGGATGAGATGCACTTTGGAATTTCACTCAGAGCTCACAACTTGCTGAGAATTAACCAGAGATATTTTGCACACTTTAGTTTAGATATGTAACAAATCTAAAACAACAAATTTGATGAATTTTGATGAGTCATATTGACAAAAATGATTTTAGCAAGATAGGGGTGTCATCTCCAGTTTTTAGGAATCATCTACGAGAATACATAAGCAACTTGTAATAGATGTAGCTCATAAAGTGATGAACCAAAAATAATGAAAATTGATATGATGCAAATAGACTTTCCAAGTTACATATACCAATTTAAATCTCATCAAAGACTTAGCATACATAGAGAAATAAGCAATTGAATTCGATTGAAAAACGAACATAGACATGTAGCAGTAGATGAAGAGAACTCCAAGTTGTAGCTTGAAATGTCAATTTGTATTGCACATATGATACATGAATTCTTGGAGCAGGACAATCAACAATTGGTGATTATGAAGCCTAGAAGTGATTATATGAAGAAAAGTTTAAAGTCCAACTTCATGAAATGAAGGGAAGGTTCAGGGAGCAAAGTTCTTTAAAACATATGTAGATTAGTTTTGTAAATACTTCAATATACTTGAAGTAATGACAAATCAATACTCATATGTATATATAGATACATGTAGATCGTCGTATTAGAAGAGAGAGATGAAATATAGATGAATAGATGATGAGTATTGTGTGTATCATCCATCAGATGTATGAAGAGTTGAATAGAAAGAATGTTCAAAGAATTGCGCGTCGATCTTTTCTCTAGTTCTCCTTCTGTGTTTGATTTTATCAGAAATCCTTTTGTAAACATCTAAGTCCATAGTTAATCTATCTATGGTTAAAGGTTGAGAGTTCAATTGCAAACAGGCTAAGAGAATTTTGTGTAGGAACATCTATATGTGAGAAAGTGTTGAGTGTCTTCTAAAACAGGCGCAATCCCGATGGTCAAAGAAATGGTTAGTTCTCAGTGCACAGTCTAAAGTTTTACACAAATTAGGAGTCAAAATCTAAGTTGAAAGGTAAGCTATCTATGGCTAAAAGCATCCATTTAAATGGGTTCTTGTTTGGGAGAACCATGTGTTAGAAGTTGCAGGTATCAAAGTCGACTCTACAAGAAGGCAGTTTCAGACATAGGTAGATTGTTTAGATCATTTCTCATAATCTACTTAAGATTTTGAAGTGATTTAACTTGGAGGAGGTGCGCAAACTCTAGGCAACATATTCTACAAAGCAAGAAGGAAGGAAGGCTCTTCACATTAAAGATACAAGGTAATATTGGACATGCTATGTTTACATATGGAGAGCAAAAGGTGTCTGAATTGGATCTTTGGCATAAAAGACTTGGACACTTTAATGAAAGAGGTATTAAAGAAATGGCTAACAATGGTTCAGCGCTTGGATTGCCTAATGTTGCAGGTCAACATATGACATACAGATGTGAAGCATGTCAATTAGGTAAGGCTTATAAGCAATCATATAATAAGCATGGTTTTATGTATTCAGAAAGACTTGAATTGGTACATACAGATGTGTGGGGTCCTTCAAAGGACTTCAGTATAAATGGTTCAAGATATTATGTCATATATGTTGATGATGCTACCAGGTGGATCACAATTTATGAGATCAAAGACAAGTCAGAAGTGTTTAACACATTTAAACACTATCATGCATATGCAGAAAGAATTACAGGTCAAAAATTGAAGAGGTTAAGGTCAGATGGAGGGGGAGAGTATTTCTCTAATGAGTTCAGTGATTATTTGTGGAATGCAGGTATAAAGAGAGAAGTTACTTGCAGGTATTCTCCTCAACAAAATGGGGTAGCAGAAAGAAGAAACAGAACTCTTGTTGAGTTTGCAAGATCCATGATGAAGGAGAAAAATTGCCCTAATTATTTGTGGGATGAGGCTGTAAATACAGCCATATATTTGGTCAATAGGTTGCCATGTAAAGCTTTGCAGGGTATGACACCATATGAAGCTTGGTGGTGTAAGAGACCTACCTTGGATCATTGTAAAATATTTGGATGCTTGGCATATGCATATGTGCCATCACAATTGAGGCATAAATTGGAACCTAAAGCCCAGAGAAGTATGTATTCATTGGTTATGATGACAAGCAAATGGGTTATAGGTTGTGGAGTCCTTCCACAAAGCAATTCCTTGTGTCTAAGGATGTTACGTTTGATGAGCAAGGTACTTGGTATGCATGTACACTTAATGTTCATGCAGATGTTGAAGAATTTGTGAATCAAAAGAAAGGTAAATCAAAGGTTCAGATATTTGATGAAGAGGAGAACAATGAAGTACAGGTTGAAGTTGAAGAAGTGCCAAGGTTTGATCTAGAATGTGATGAACCAGAAACTTCAAGAAGTGGAGAACTCAGAAGGTCATCTAAGCACAAATGGCAACCTACAAGGTATAGCTATGATACTTCATTCTTGACTACTAAAGATTATGCTTACATGTTAAAAGCAAATGAAGATCCATCCACATATGATGAAGCCAAAGGGAAGAAGAATTGGGAAAAGCTATGCAAGAGGAATATGATGCATTGATGGAAAGTGAGACTTGGGATTTGGTTCCTAAACCAAATAGTCAGAAGATCATTGGATGTAAATGGGTCTACAAAACAAAAAGGTTTGCAGATCGAAGTGTATCTAGGTACAAAGCCAGACTTTTTGTAAAGGGATATGCACAGATATATGGTTTGGACTATAATGAAACTTATAGTCGTGTTGCAAAAATGACAACCATAAGGACTCTCATTGCAATCCCTGCTTGCAAAGGTTGGAAATTATCTCAATTAGATGTAAAGAATGCATTTTTGAATGGTTATATTTCAGATGAAGTCTACATGGAACAACCAGATGGTTTCAAAGATCAAATGTATCCAAATTATGTGTGTAAGCTCAAGAGAGCTTTGTATGGGTTGAAGCAGTCCCCAAGGGCATGGAATTATAGGCTTGTAAAGTTCTTAAAGGAACTTGGATTTCAAGCATCAAAGGTAGATAGTAGCTTGCTAGTCAAAGCAAGTGAGGATGGATTTATTTATGTTTGTATTTATGTTGATGACATAATACTTATAGGAACAGTTGAAAAAGGTATACACATGATTAAGAAGTAGATGGAGAAAGAATTCAAAATCAGTGATTTGGGAAATTTGTCATTCTTTTTGGGAATGGAGATTTCATATACTCAACATGGAGTATATGTAACTCAAGAAAGGTATCTGAAAAATTTGCTAACCAAATTTAGAATGGAAGATTGCAGGATAGCACCAACTCCAATGGAAGTGAATCATAGATTGAGTAGATATGGGGAGAAGAATTCAAAGATATGAAGCTTTATCAGAGTTTGGTGGGTAGCCTGATTTATGCTACATTAACAAGACCTGACTTATCATATGCATTTGGAGTTCTATCTCAATTCATGCATTTTGCTAGAAAGGAACATTGGATTGCAGGACAAAGAGTACTTAGGTACATCAAGGGCACACTTAAAGAAGGTTTGTATTATGGTTTTACTTTAGATACAAGAGTCAAAATATATAGTGATGCAGATTGGGCAGGTAATTCTGATGATAGAAGATCAACACCTCGATATTTGTGTTATGTGGGAGATAAGCTAGTTTCATGGTGTTCTAAGAAGCAACATACAGTTGCTTTATCATCTACAGAAGCAGAATACAAAGGCATGGTAGAAGCTGCAAAAGAAGTAATATGGTTAAAGACTCTTATGAAGTGTTTTGATATCATATAGAGTACTCCTATCATTTGTGGAGACAATATGAGTTCTTTATATTTGGCAGCAAATCCTGTATTCCATGCTAGAACTAAACATATTGAGATTCAGTATCATTTTTTGAGAGAGAAGGTTGTTGATAAAGAAATAGAAGTTATGCATACTCCTAAAAAAGATCAACTTGCAGATATGATGACAAAAAGCTTGGATGGACCAAAGTTGCAGAGGTTTAAAGATATGGTAGGAATAAAGAAGATGCAGGTAATCACAATTGATGATTGAGGGGGAGCTCTTGGAGCAGGAAAATCAACAATTGGTGATTATGAAGCCTAGAAGTGAAGATATGAAGAAAAGTTTGAAGTCCAACTTCATGAAATGAAGAGAAGGTTCAAGGAGCAAAGTTCTTTAAAACTTATGTACATTAGTTTTGTAAATACTTCAATATACTTGAAGTAATGACGAATCAATACTCATATGTATATATAGATACATGTAGATGGTCGTATTAGAAGAGAGAGATGAAATATAGATGAATAGATGATGAGTATTGTGTGTATCATCCATCAGATGTATGAAGAGTTGAATAGAAAGAATGTTCAAAGAATTGTGCGTCGATCTTTTCTCTAGTTCTCCTTGCGTGTTTGATTTTATCAGAAATCCTTTTGTACACATCTAAGTCCATAGTTAATCTATCTATGGTTAAAGGTTGAGAGTTCAATTGCAAACAGGTTGAGAGAATTTTGTGTAGGAACATCTATATGTGAGAAAGTGTTGAGTGTCTTCTAAAACAAGCGCAATCCCGATGGTATGGTTAGTTCTCAGTGCACATTGTAAAGTTTTACACAAATGAGGAGTCAAAATCTAAGTTGGAAGGTAATCTATCTATGGCTAAAAGCATTCATTTAAACGGGTTCTAGTTTGGGAGAACCATGTGTTAGAAGTTGTCAAAGTCGACTCTACAAGAAGGCAATTTCAGACATAGGTATATTGTTTAGATCATTTCTCATAATCTACTTAAGATTTTGAAGTGATTTAACTTGGAGGAGGTGCGGAAACTCTAGGCAACATATTCTACAAAGTTTTATCAGAAACTTTACACAAATGATTAGTCAATGAGTCAATAATGTGCAGCAAAATTTTCTGTGAAATGACTTTCTTCACAATTAGTTAAAATCTTGATAGTTTGGTGCTTGTCTTCCAAAATTGGTTGGAGTTTAAAGTTATTCTTGATATAGAGGTGGTCTAACATCAAGGATAGCTTGTTCTTTTGGAGATTAACACTCTCCATCATGAATTGAATGAACATGAAGCTTGGGAAGGAGAAGCATAATATGTCCTTCACAAATAGTTTGATACGTGATTAGAGTCTCCTCATAATGTAGTTTGAAGTGCTCTATCTCTGCGACTTATTTTGTGCGTATATATAGAAGATTTTTAATTCAAACTTTGGAGGGATGCTACCTTAAAGTTGCCTCAAGTCAGGGGAATCTCTGGATAATCAATCGCTCCTACTTAGGCTTGGGATTCATGCCAAACTAATCTATGAGGTTCTCAAGGATCTTCTACCTTTGATGTAGTTATATTTTAATTATTAGAAGAGGTAGCTTATATGGCTCCTTTCATTCAGAGTACAAACATTGTCTTGATACTAATGATTAATCAAGCACTAGGCTTGGATGAAAAATGCACCAACAGCTCCCCCTCAAGCTTAGCATGCTTGAGTCTTCATTCTTCCTTGATCTCTAGTAATTCAATCATGCCTTTGAATCTGCTTAGCATGATACCATGCAATGGCTTAGTCAACATGTGTGCACATTGAAGATTAGTAGATACATAGTACAATCGAATGTTCTTGCTCAATAACTTCTCTCTTACATAGTGATAGTGGACTTCAATATTCTTTGTTCTAGCATGGTAAACTGGATTAGCTACTAAATGAAGTGAGCTTGTATTATCTCTAATGATGTGAGGAGTTAAAGTATGTAACCCCAAATCTGAGTATAGAAACTTTAACCACATTGCTTCTTGTGTTGCATTGGCCAAACCTTTGTATTCAGCCTCAATAGATGATAGAGCAACAATTGGTTTCTTCTTTGAAGACCATGAGATTATCTTTGAACCTACAAAAGACAAATATCCTGATGCACTATTCTTGTCACCCTTTGATCCAGCACAATCTGAATCTGAGTAGAGAATGAGGTCAATTTTTGAAGTGTAGGGGTAGAAGATCCCTTCATTGATGGTACCCTTCAAGTATTTGAGAACTCTCTTGGTTGCTTCCATGTGTGCCTTCCTTGGCTTGTCCATAAATTGATTGAGTATGCTAACAGTATGGCGTTTATCCACCCTTGTGAGAGTTGCATAGTTCAAGCTTCCTACCAAGCTTTGATAGCTTGTGATATCTTCAATGGGTTCTCCCTCATAAGCATTGTACCTGCACACTTAGTATTCTCCATTTTATACTTAGAAAGCATGTCATGTTCATACTTCCTTTGAGTGATATAGATACCAAAATCTGTATAGACAAGTTCAAGTCCAAGAAAGTCAGTGACTGGTCCAAGATCACTGATCTTGAATTCATCCTCCATTTTAGTCTTTACCTGTTTAATTCCATTGATATCACTCCCTATAACTATATTGTCATCAACATATACACAGAGATATATAACCTCTGATTTATTCCTCTTGATGAATAAGGATGTATCTGCTTTGCTAGCTTTGAATCCTTGGTCCTACAAGTAAGTCACTAATCTATGATTTCAAGCTCTTGGAGCTTGCTTCAAACCATACAGATCCTTCTTCAATTTGCACACATAATTGGGATGATGTGCATCTTCATAACCAGGTGGTTGTGCCATATAAACTTCCTCTGAAATCCAACCATTGAGGAATGCATTTTTTAAATCTAGTTGATATCGCTTCCAATTCCTAGATGCAGCAATGTTAACAAGTTACTCTAATGGTAGGCATTTTAGCAACAGGTGAGAAATTTTCTTCATAATCTATCCCATGAGTTTGGGCAATTCCCTTGGCTACTAACCTTGCCTTGTATCTATTAATACTACCATCTTAGTTCCTTTTTACCTTTTAAATCCACCTTGATCCAATCACCTTCATTGATGGTCTTCTAGGAAAAGTTCCCATGTGTCATTGTCCATGAGAGCTTCCATTTCTTCATCCATTGCTTTTCTCCATTCCTTCTTGCTTTGAGCTTCTTCATAGGATGTTGGTTCTTCATCGTTGGAATCCTTAGCCATATAAATAGAAAACTTTGTAACTAAAGAGGGATCAAATCCATATCTCTCTGGTTTCTTCTTCTCTCTCATTGACCTTCTAATTGGTTGAAGAGAGATTTTTGAGCCTTGAGCTAGGTCTTGCACCTTAGCTTTCCATTTGTTCTTCCCTAGCTTCGATTTCTCTAGATCTGTTAGGTCTTCTTTAGAGTCACTATCTTCATGATGCTTTGGTTCCTTTGTAGGAAGAGATGGAAGTCTTCTTCCAAGTCATAGGGTAGCTTCATTTTCCTATCATCATTGAACCAAGGTTTATTTTCATCAAAGACTACATCCCTACTAACTAAGAACCCTTTGTTACTGGTATTATATAATTTGTATCCCTTTTGATTTTGATCATATCCAATAAAGACACACTTCTCTGCTTTAAGATCCAACTTCCCTCTTACTTGGGAAGGTATGTGAGCAAAAGCTGAACATCCAAAGATTTCACAATGATCTAGACTTGGTCTTCTTCCATTCCATTCTTCATAAGGAGTCGTACCATCCAAAGACTTTGATGGAAGTCTATTTACAAGGTATGTGGTTGTTGATACAGCCTCTACCCAAAGATAATTAGGTAGACCCTTTTCATTTAGCATAGATCTGGCTACTTTTATTATAGTTATGTTCGTTCTTTCAGCTACTCCATTGAGTTCAGGTGTGTATATGGTTGTTACCTCTCTTTTGATGCCTCTTTCTTGTAGGAAAGCATCAAATTCAGATGAGAAATATTCTCCACCATCATCTGATCTGATTCTCTTCTACCTGTTTGGTTCTCTACAAGAGCAAGATATCTTTTGAAACAATTGAAGGCTTCATCCTTATGCTTCATAAATTAAAGGATTGTCCACCTGTTACAATCACCAATAAAAGATAGATAATATCCTGAACCTGAAATGGAAGGTTCTTTGCTTGGACCCCACACATCTGTGTGAACAAGATCCAACAGCTCCTGATGGATATAGTCTTTCCTATTGAAAGGTTGTCTATGTGCCTTGCGAAATTGACAAGATCCACACTTATATATCATATGTTGTTTTGTGATGTTGGGCAATCCAAGTACACTTTGGTCCCTGCAAATTTGTTTCAAGGTTCTCTCACCAATATGAGCAAGCCTTTTATGCCATACCTCCAATTCACAAAGTGTTTGAGATCCATAGCTAAACAATGCTATGTTCTTGGTGTCTTCCACTTCAAAGGTTAAGAGTCTTCCTATCTTATCTTCTTTGGCAATCCTTCTAAGCCCTTTCTTGGGTTCTTCCACATATGCTCCATATTTTGTAAACCTAACTTGCAATCCTTTCTCCAAAATTTGTCCAACACTTATCAAGTTTTTTGTTATTGTAGGTACATACAATACCTTGCTTAGAAGATTCATATTGCCATCTAATGTTTTGAAATTGCCTACTTTCTCCACTGAGTGTCTTGTATCATCACCTACCTACACTTCATGTTTGTTCTTGGGATCTACTAAATCAGAGAGCAATGCTACATTTCTTGATACATGATTTGAGCACCCTGAATCAATATAGAAAATACGGTCATCATCCTTACCCTGCTTCAATGATAGGTTCATGATAAGTAGTGAGTCCTCTTGGATTTGGTCTTCAGTGTCATTGTTGTAATCCTTCTTTCCTATGTATCCAATTTGATGGTTGTTATTGTTGTTGCAGTAGTTATTGTATCTACCTCTATTCGATCCATAGCCACCTCTATTCAATCCTCTTCCTCTAAAACTCCTTGGGTTCCTATAACATTCTTTAGTAGTGTGATTAGAATAACCAAAGATATTGCAAGGTCGAGATGTTTGTCTCCCCCTGCCTTGCTTTCCTTCTTTACCTCTTCTTCTAGCTCTTGCTCTACTTGTGAAGTAGGCTTGGAGAGCGCTACCTTCATCTTCATTCTTCTTAGACTTTGACTTAGCTTTAGCTTTATCAAAGTATAAGGCAGAAGATTAATTACCTCTTGAAGATTCACCATTCTTGTTTATCTTTGCTTCATGTGTGAAGAGTTGGCCCATCGGAGTGTTGAGGTCAGGGACTTGCACGTCCACGTATAGATCCATGGTAGTTGTGAATGATTCCCACTTGTCATCGGCTTTGATGCCATTGATGATTTGCCTTATGATTTTTTCTTCTTCAATTACCTCTCCAATGCTTCCTAACTGATCAAAAATCTCCTTCATTTTGGTGACATAATCAATCACACTTTGCTTGGGAATTTTCTTCAAGGTAGTGAACTCCATCCATAGTTGGTTCTTCCTTGCTCTAGTTTTTGAAGAGAAGAAAGCAACAAGTGCATTCCAGGTCTCTGTTGAGGCCTTGCATCCTTTCACATGAGGTAAAAGAAAATTAGAGATTGATTTTAAGATGTAGGACCTGGCTATTGCATCCTTTGAACACCAAGTTGAAAGCCTTTCTTGCTCTTCATGTGAAGGTTGTCCTTTGCTTCTGATTGTTGGCATGAATTCATCTTCAGATATGCTCAGAGACCAAGCTGAGTAGATTTTTCTATCCAATATATTAATGGTGGAAGGAAAACCATCTCCCATGTTGATTTAACTATGCTCTAATACCACTGTGCGAAGAGATGGTGGATACACTCCAAGGATGGGCCTTGTGTTGCAAAAACTTGCTCTACACCTGCCAAGATAGCTTTAGGGATGATAAGTAGACATCTTGTGCTTGCTAATGATGCATATAAACCACCCTAATGCTTTGGAGCATCAATCTCAAATTGATTCATCAAAATAGACTACTTGGTATAAAACAAATGTAACAAACTTGCTATTTGTGGATGAAATGCACTCTCGAATTCCACTCAAAGCTCACAACCTGATGAGAATTGACCATAGATATTTTGCACAATTCAAATTAGATATCTAATGAATCTAAAGCAACAAATTTGATGAATTTTTATGAGTCATACTGAGAGAAACGAGTTTAGCAAGATAGGGGTGTCATCCCCAAGTTTTTAGGAATCATCTACTAGAATACATAATCAAATTGTAATAGATGTAGCTCATAGAGTAATGAACAAAAAATGATGAAAATTGACATGATGCAAATAGACTTGCCAAGTTACCTACGCCACTTTAAATCTCATCAAAAGACTTAGTATACACAGAGAAATAGGCACTTGAAGCTGATTGAAAAAATGACATAGACATGTAGCAATAGATGAAGAGAACTCCAGGTTTTAGCTTGAAATGTCAATTTTTATTGCACATATGATACATGAATTGAATGAACATGAAGCTTGGAAAGGAGGAGCACAATGTGTGCTTCACAAATAGCTTGATACGTAATCAGAGTCTCCTCAGAATGTAGCTTGAAGTGCTCTATCTCCATGACTATTTTTGTGTGTATATATAGAAGAATTTTAATTCAAACTTTGGAGGGATGCTACCTAAAAGTTCCCTCAAGTTAGGGGAATCTTTGGCTAATCAATCTCTCCTACGTAGGCTCATGATTCCTGGAAAACGAAGCTATGAGATTCTCAAGGAACTTTTACCTTTGATGTAGTTACATTTTAACTATTACAAGAGGTAGTTTCTATGGCTCCTTTCATTGAGAGTGCAAACAATGTCTTGATAATAATGATTAATCAAGCACTAGGCTTGGATGAAAAATGAACCAACAAATCTCACCTTGGGTGAGTGTTGGCCTAGGGCCCACCTTAGGTGAGGAGTGGCCAAGGATGAGAGTTATACCAATGCAAGGGACTTGGGTGAGTATGCATCATGGAAATTCCAAGTCTTTCTAGGTGCCAAAGCCAGTGCTAGGGTCGCCCTCCATAAGTTCCCCTGGAAAATATTTGCCCCTTGCTTCATCATGTCATCATAGCTGCCAAGTCACCAAGTTCCTAGAGAGGATAGATAATCACCCCCAAAGAGATGGAGGGCACCCTAGGTGCCTTGGGCGAGTGCTAGCCCATGAAGTGTGATTCAAGGCCTTGAATATTGGGGCAAGTGTTATTCTGAGCATCCATTATATGGTACCAAAAAATGATCCTTCACTCAGTTCATTTTGTTGAGCTACAGACCCCCTCATCAAGCCTTTGCATCATCCCAATGCAAGCTTCCCTTTTATTTGTCTATTTCAATAGAAATGAACCACATAAATGAATTTAACTAATCTGATGATATATAAAATGGATGAATTCCCTCTTGCTTGCTTCAATTGAAGTATGAGTTCACCCTAGAAATGTTAACTAGGGCATCTTTACCCTTCAAGTCCTTTACTTATATTCCTCCTTGAGGTAGTATCTTCCTCAATTTATAAGGTCCTGCCTACTTAGGTGCCCATTTAGCAAGTGAGATCTCGTGCACCAAGACCGACAATCCTTCCTTCACTCTCTAAAAATGTCTCCATTCGTGAAAAGAAAGTTATTATTTAAAGCAAAAGCCATTTCACTAAAAAATGATCAATTGTATAAATATTGCCTAGATGTTGTTTTGCGTAAATGTGTTTATCCCCATGAAGTAAATATTTTGCTTCAAGCAACACATAGTGAAGGCCATTTCAAAGCATAGGACTTGGTGCATAAAATTCTCCACAAAGGATTATGGTGGCCTTATATTTATAGGGATGCTTCTAGATATGCCAAAGAATGTGACATCTATCAGATATATGATCCTTGGACATCAAGTCTAAATTTCCAACCATTGGTGATTTCAATTGGGTGGCAGGAAACCTTTTGAACGGTGGAGCCTTGATTTCATTGGACCCATCAATCCAATAGGTCAACCTATTAACAAAAGGTATATTTTGATGGCTACATGCTATTCCACAAAATGGGTAGAAGCAAAGGCTACTTCAGATTACATGCAATGATAGTAGCCAAGTTCATATACAAATAGATCTTCTTGAGATTTGGATGCCTGCTAGAAGTTACTGGTGATAGGGGCACACATTTTATAAATCACTTGTTGCAATTCCTTTTTTACAGGTATCAGATTTACCACAAGAGTTCATGTACTTATTATCCCATAGGAAATGGGCAGGCAAAAAGCTCCAACAAGATTTATCGGGCAACTACACAAATTATCTTTTGACCATCATAGCTCTTGGCTACAAGCCCACAATTTGGGATTTTCATATGACAAGAAGAGGCACTACTGGTGAGATTCCATTCCTCTTGGTATATGGTAAGGAGGTCCTTGATCCTTTCGAATTCATCATTAGGGATGGAAGCAAAATCTATCATCATTATTAATACTTGTTGGCCTTTCACTCATGGCTGTCCTTAACACTTGGTCCACCATGTAGTGCTGCTTGCCACGCTTGATGTGAATCTCAAAGTCATATTCTTGAAAGAGCCGTAGTCACCACCAAACCATTCTAGCTACTTGAGGCTTATTGATTAAGTACTTTAGTGGTTGATGGTATGAGATGACAGTGAAATGTACGCCTAGATGATAATGTCGAAACTTTTGAAGTGCAAATACAATAGCCAAACCTTCTCTTTTCGTGGGACTATAATTTCTTTTTGCCTTTGTAAGAAATCTGCTTTCATAAGCAATAGGTTGGTCCACATTATGAGTGGATGGTTGTGCCAAAACTGCTCCAACTACATGAAGACTCACATTTGTATGCACACAGAACTCAAGTAACCAATTAGAAATAGTTAGGGATGGTGTAGTACATAACCTTAATTTTAACTCACCGAATGCATTTTCTACTTCAAGATTCCAAGAGAAAGGTATATTCTTGCTTTTAAACCTTGACAAAGGCTTAGCTATTTCCTAGTACATTCAAATAAATCTCTTGTGGTATCCTACACGACCTAAAAATCTTTGCACGTCCTTAGCAATCTGTAGAATGGGCATGGACAGAATGGCAACTACCTTAGCCAGATTAATAATTATCCCCTTGGCAGAAAGTATGTGGCCAGAGAGTACCTTTGGTGACCAAAAGTTTACATTTAGCAGGGTTCAACTTCAAACCTATCTTGAGACACTATTCAAATATTTCCTTAAAGTTTTCCAAATTTTGATGAAACTTTTGGGCCACTACTCTTCTATCTGTACCCGATAATAAATGTGGAGAAACATTGTTATCCATTTACCCAATATTAGATACATTTTTCTATTAAATGATGTAGGTGCATTTTTTAGGTCGAAAGTCATGTGCATGTAGACATAGGTGCCCCATGGAGTGACAAAAGCAGTTTTTTCTCTACCTTTCATATGGATGAGAATTTGATTGTATCACTGAATCCATCAAGAAAAATATACAAAGTGTGTCTAGCTACTTCTATTACTTGTTATGTGAAGGGTTGTGGGAAACCATCCTAACCAATCACTTTATCTAGAGCATGGAAATCAACACACAATCTTATTTTTCCACTATTTTTCTTAGGTACAATAACCATAGATTAAAGCCACCTTGAGTATTCTATAGAAACAATAATACTTGCCTCTTCTTATTTAATCATTTCCACCTTGAACACCTTTGCATATTTAGGATTAAGTTAGTATGGTCTACTTCTTACAAGTGTAGCTCCCTCTACTAAGGGTATTCGATGTAATCCAAGCTCCTCTAGAATACCTCGCAGATCCTTGTAGGACCAAGAAAAGGCACTCTTATAGGTACAAAGAAGATAGGTTACCTTTTGTAATAAAAAAGTGTAGTGGCACAACCATGTGGCTAGGTAGACTACTTGTGGGTTTTCTTCATCTCGAGGGTTCTCTTCTCGAGCAAGTTTTTCTATGGCAAACTCACTTGAGAAATCATCAACAGTGTGTGCCAAGGTGGCATTGAGCTTGTGCTCCATGATATGTTCCATAGTCCATCCATCTCAAATATGGAGAAACAGAAGGTCATCTCTGGTCCTAGAGTCAAAATTAGCCTCCAAAAATCTTTGTGCAAGTTTTGCATCTTTTAGTTGTGCATCCAAAAAATTGTTGAATTTGGCTTGATAACATGTTTTCTCCTGGCATAACAATCGAGTGGTACCTTTTGACTAATTTGACTACTTTTTTAAAGTAGCCCAAATGGATTTGCCTACCTCCTAGGAGGTTTCTGCAAAAAATGAACTTGTCCACTTTGCCCTATAGGAGGAGTTAGTTCTACGAAAAAGAAAATGGCCCAATTTGCACAAAAGAAGGCTTCTTGCCCACTTGCACAATATCAAATAAGTACCAACTTTGTGCTGGTTATGCAAGATTTAGTCACACAATTCTCTGCAAATCACCCAAAACAAGGCACCTAGTTTCTTGAGGTCCATCAAAATTCAGTCACCTAGCTTCATCCTACTCATCAAAATTTAGGTGCCAAATTTTTCCATCTTGGCTACTAAAAATTAGGCACCCAGTTTGGCTACCATGGCATCTTGGGAGGTCTTGCCTAGTTGGAACACCCTGGAGGAGGTACCCAAACTTGGCAACATGTTGACCTTCTTGATCTATGACTCTTGTTAAAATTTCACTCTTTATGAAAACAGACAATCTGGAACTCTAGTAGTTGCTAGTGGCACAAGGGGAAAATCCACCATGTACCCATCTATACTTGGTGCTAGTCTCAGGTAGGCAGACCATATAACTTTAAGTAAATCACTTCTCACCTCTGCATCCATCTTAATGAGTTGATATAAACTAACCTTATGATGAGTTCCCTTCAAAATTTCTTCAATATTAACATTATGTGCATGCCCTAGAGGGTGACTTAGTTGGTCTTTCAATGAATTACTCACTCTTTCATAAGCTTCTTCAATAGCCACATGGTTGCTCAAATCAGCCTTCTAACCATCTTCTTTTTCCTTGATTCTTTGGTGTGCTTGTTATGGGTTGCTACCACTTTCCTAGATCTAGTCATCATAAGTGTTCTAGAGGAGGAAACAACAAAAGACTGTGGAGACATACCTTCCTTTTGTGAAGAGACCATGATCATGTGAATCGGAGCGGGGCACTTGCAAGCAGAGTCCCTCATATAATGATCCTTGGCATTGTGGTAGTGTTTACATGGAGGTGCACCCTCAGGTAGAGAGCACTTACTTTGCACATGACCGTATTCTCTGTAGGGATAACACATAAGTGGTCTAGTATACCTTGGTCGATTTGAATGGTTCTCCTCCCTATTGTGTGAATTTGAATTGCTAGCATAAAAGATGTTGGGGATGTGTATTACCTCTCCGTTGAGCTCCTTTGAGGGAGTAGCAGTCACATGCCTCATGACCATTTTCTCCATAAAATTGGCAAATTACTCGATTTGGGCAGTTCACATTCGAGTGGCCAATACTATTGCATGTAGTACACCATATCTCTTTGCAGATGTCTTGAGTAATCTGCTACTAAGTCCTCATTGTAACCTGTAGGTGGCAAAGTGATCTTCTCCTCCTATTTACTCTTTTGCATCTTAAGTGCTTTCAATTCCCTTCTAAGTTTCTCAATCATGTCTCAAAAAGTGGCATGATTTGCTTGACTACCACCTTTGAAATGCACTCTAGCCTCTTTGATGTGCGAAGCAACCATCATAAAGTCCTCCAATGTAGAATCTATCCTCAATGATTCTAAAAACTTCTATTGGCAAGACCTTGGGAGAGTCTTCTCAATCCACTTTTTTACTAAAAAGTCTCTTAGAGCATGTAGCAAATGAGAAATGAGTGCTTTGGCATATGTATAAAGTTCATGGAAAGGTTCACATGGTTGTAGCTTCAACTTCTCCAATTGATCCAAAGCTCATTCTGAAGAGTTGCTTGGACGAAATTTTTGGTAGAAAGAGGTCTTCAAGGCCTCTCAAGTGGAAAAGTGCCATCTATGTGTTGATTGTACCACATGTCTCTAAGTCCATTTACGGTAGATGGAAACAATACTAACTTGGCATCTTCCTAGTGTTGCAATGCTCGTCCCCGAGATAAGGAGATAAACCTCCTTCCATGATCGTCTACATCTTCATGCACTAAACCTTTATAAATATGAAACTTGATATTCAACATGGATAACCAATTTGAGAGGTTCTCCATCAATGTCGGAGTTTCTTCTGAGGTCTATGAGGCAAAATCAAGGGTCCATCAAGCCTTCTCTTTAGAAAGAGGTGTAGAGGCTAAATCAGTGGAAAGATTTAAAGGTACATGGGTGTTTGGTTAATGAGAAAAATGTTGAGTTGACTTGTTGGGGCTCTTTTCCACACAAAGAGACTCCCTATTTGCTTTGCTATCAGTCATGTATCCACTCACAAGACTCAAAACTTAAAGGAAAACAATGTAGAATATAAATGCTTACTTCAATAGATATCTCACACAAAGCATGCAAGAGTCTCACTAGGCATGCCAAGCTCTAGAAGTGAGTTTTGGGACCACTTGTCATACATAGTTCCTAGTACTCCTTCTACTCTAGGGGGTTTCTTCCTTAGGGGAGTATACCATGTAACATGTGTGTGTAGGAGGACAATTTGCAATTCAAGAATACAATGATGAGAGAACCACAAGAATACACTGATGAGAAAATCACACAATCTAAAGGATCATAATGGTTCCAATAAGATCAAAATAGATTAATGAGAACTACAAGCAAGCGAGTAGTCATTCAAGAAACAATACTCATTATATGAGACCCACAACAAAAGTGCCTGTAACAACAATATGTACTCTATGATTGAAATACAACTAGCTCCACAACTAAGACACACTAACCAAGACTCCAATTACACTGAAAGCTATCTACCACACATCTCAGTAGCAAAAAAACGGTATAATCACCACAAAGTTGCCTTAATGAATAGTGAGCAGAGTTCCCACATTGTACAATGACTAGACAAAGAGATAGCTCAAAATGGGAGTACAACCGAATGACATATACAACAGAGAGTAGACAATCAATTTAGATCACCAAATGGGGCAAATGAATGCCCAATTTCTTCTTATATAGGCTCTAAATGGCCAAGCTTGATGGCCCTGCTTATTCCAATCATTAAGCATCTATAGCATTATCTCGAGTGTGAACCTTCTCAAGAATAATGCGCTCAATGGCTAAGAAATTGACATGATTGGTGGTAGAAATGAGGTATTTTGGGAAATGGTCATCAACCATTTGCCTTGCTTGTGAATGTATCATCCTTGAAACTTTGAAGCCTTCCCATAAAGTCACCTTGCGAGTGGAGAGGATTAGTTGCCCTTGACTTGATTTATCTTGTTGTGAGATATCTGAGGGCAACCCTAGAAAGGATACTACTTGTCCACTTGAAACAAGCCTATTTTTATTGATTCTTAGAAGGCATGTATTATAAAGTCTTAAGAATTATTGAAAAATATGTAGTAGCATCCAAATCCATTTATTAGAAGTTATGCCCGATTGAGCACCTCAAGGCATCCTTAGCTAGGTCTCCCTACTTTGTAGCACATTGTCGCCCAAGATTTATGTCCCCAATCACAAGGGCACCTTGAATCATGAAAATAAAGGTGGCTAGGTTCCATAGATGAGCAGATTTGGGAAAATATGCACCCATGTAAGGCAAGCACACATGTGTATTCGTCATTAGATGAGTTTGGCGCCTAGGGCCAATTTGGCACCCATTGTGGGGTGAAGCTCAAATGAGGTGGTTGAGCATGTCCTCCTTAAGCACCTCTCACTCGTATCATGGTGTGAAGTTTCCCAAAGCATCCATGAGAGTTTGTCACATTCAATTGCCATCAATGTACATGGTCCCCAGGGCTAGGGGTCACCCATGGGTGGCCTCCAAGCCCAATTTGGGTGAGGGGTTCCCATGGATGAATCCCATGCCAAATTTGTGTGTATCTTACCTTCCTATTACAAGGCGGTACCTTTAAGGATTTACAAAATCCAATCCTCTTTTCCTAGTGCAATTCTTGGATATGTTTCTATAAGGACTACCATGTAGTCCCATTCAATCCTAATGCACCATATTTGGCACAAGGACAAGCATGCACCCTAAGGGAACTTGTCGCCCAAGTGTTCTTCAAGTAAAGGGATGGCAAGCATGCACCATGTGCCAAAGAGGGGTAAGTGGGTGCCAATCATAGGACACCAAGACAAGTGGTGGCCAAAGTCTTAGTATATCTTAGTGATTTTTTTCACTTACATAGGCAAGGAACTCCTTGATTGAGGTCGTTGCTTCTGGTATAAGGCGAGAGAGATGCCCAAGTGCAAGCTCCCATGGTAATCTCACCTTGGGAAAGTGCTAGCCCAAGGCCCACCTTAGGCAAGTGGTGGAGTTGGGCGATAACTATACCAATGCGGGGGAGTTGGGCGAGTATGCCTCCTAGAAATTTCAACTCTTGCTAGGTTCCAAAGCCGATGCCAGAGTCACCCTCCATAAGTTCCAAACGTGAATGGTTGCCCCTTGCTTCATCATGTCATCATAGGCACCAAGTTGCCAAGTTCTTAAAGAGGATAGATAGTCACCCCAAAAGAGATTGAGGGCATCTAGGTGCCTTGGGCAAGTGCTAGCCCATGAACTGTGAGTCAAGGCCATGCATGTTGGCGCAAGTGCTATTCTCAGCATCCATTATATGGTACCAAAAAAAAATGATCCTTCACTTAGTTCATTCTGTTGAGCTACAATTTTTCATCTCAAATCCATAAAGCCTGCCCTAATTGAAAGAACTTGGAGAAGCTTGTAGAAGGTAGAAAAATGTGTTTCAAAGCGACGAAGTTTGGTCTAGCCAACCGGCACAAGACCAGCCCTTGAGATTATGGAGACTCAAATAGACCTTATAAGCATGTGATAAGTGCAAAGAAACACACTATGTACTTTGGAGCATCAAGGAGAATGCATCAATACAAAACAGATAGGTCCGCGGGTCAACTAGATCAAAAAACTTACTATCTATGGAAGAGACAATGAACTTCAAATGCCCATAGCTTTCAGTCGAAACAAAAGAAATGTCAATCTCCTTTGCCATGAGCTTCTCCCTGATGAAGTGGTAATGGACTTCTATGTGCTTGGTTCTCGCATGGAAAATAGGATTTGCCACTAGATGCATAGAACTTGCATTATCTCCAAATATGTGAGGTTTGGAACTCAAAAGTCCCAAATCTGTATACAATGCTTTTAACCATATTGTCTCTTGAGTTGCTATGGTCCAGCCTCTATACACTGCTTCAATTGAGGATAAAGCAACTGTTGGTTTCTTCTTGGAACTTCATGACTGTGTACTCAAGTCAAGAAGACTCAAGGACTTGTGCCAAAGAGACTAAACCTCATTTTCAACACAAGTGCATATAGTGGGAAATTGACACACGCTTATATGTCAATCTGATCAAACGACCTAACCAAGTGTATGAAGACATGTGCACACATGATGGAAAATGAAGTGGTTCAGCTGATATGCATGAGAAAAGACTAATCCACCTCTCAAACTCACTGAAAGACTGAAAGTGTCTGCCGTGATACCACTTACAACAGTTTTCAGTAAATCGAGGATTTCTCCTAGCTCCAAGCTTTGAATATAGTCAATATACTTTTTTTGAAGCTCTCGACGAGACGCATCTATTGGAAGTGGTTTCACTCGATTCTGACAAACCTGCTTCAAGTTATGACCAAAATAGTGAATGGTAGGAAGTACCCACACTCACACCACAACTCCTACAAGCTCACACACACACTACTGTAGCTCAAAATCAGTGGGGAGGGGTAGACAACAGTCCTACACACACATTATAAGCACTACACACACATAGAAGATCAAAGAGAAGATGGAAATCTGCAGGAAAGAGGCAAATTCAAGATTTCAAAGCTCTCCTTGTTCACAATAGCAAAAAGTACTTACAAAGAGTCACAAAGTAACTTATATACATGTGCCCTAAATTTGGTCCTTTCACACAAGAGACCGGCACTTTATTACTAAAAAGTGAATTTCCTACTAATTTACAAGGGATATTTTACAACACAATGGGATTATGCCACTAGAGGACTCCTCTAGTGCATTTACATGGCTTGAGGGAATTCTCTGAATGTTTTCAAGAAGAAAAATTATGCCCATTAATTTGAAAATTTTGGGGCTCTTCTCTTGTGCATCTTTGCTCTACAACACTGTCCCCCTCTTTGTCTCTGTCGTCCCTTGACAGGCTTTACTTCTTATCCTCAGCTTGTTTAAGAGTTTTGGATACACGCACCCAGCGGTCGAAGCGGCAACAAGGACTGTCAGAGAATTTGTTATTTTATCTGATGTAAGTCCTTTGCTTTTGTTTTCCCCTTGATATCTCGTACATCACAAATCTCGGTTGCTGCATTCAGTCAGGCTGCCACGCACGCCATCAGTGACTAGGAATGTGTTGTTCTTAGTCACTCTCTTCAGCTTTTCAGCCTCTACCTCTTTCTAACTTTTGGTCTTCTGATTTGTCTTTGTCTTCACACATCTGACCTATTGTATTTCTTTGAGCCTATTTACTTGTTGACAATGCACGCTATCAGCGGAAGGATTACTACCTGCAAAATATTGTCTTGCACTTCTTCATGTACAATTCCTAGCCCTGGTCCGTCCTTCCCATGAAATGTCCTGGTTTTGATTGATCTTTAATTCCAATCCTCAGGACCTGGATGATTTGCGTTGTTGCCTGATGCGTGCCCTTGCGGGGCTTTGGGCAGAGGGTGGTTCTTTCATTTATTGCGCAGTTTTTTACTTTGATCTTCTTCTTCTTTTCTTCTTGCTCGACTCCCCTTCCACACGTCCCTCCTCTTGAACTCTGTCGTCCTCGACAGGCTTTTTGTGGCGACATGAATAGGTTTGTAAGGCTGCTTGCTCTCTTTGATTCAGCAAATTGGTGTGACATATCATAAATTCTTTCCACTGGCTTGACTTCACTCCATCCTCTGGTGCTTGTCGGTGATCTGCAAAAAAGCTGGTTTCATAAGCCACCAGGCGTGCATTAAGATTTGAAGTCATTTTGACGAAAATTTCCGAATCTATTTCGAAGAAGCTAGTGAAAAATGCTTCTTCGAAAGTCTGCATATATGTTGACGGCAAAAAAATAGATCGAGAATAATACACCATAAGTGTTAAGCGACTCGAAATGGTAGAAAGGTAAAAAATGAGTGCTTCTGATCCTTGCGTAATGTCGATAAAATTCAAGAATGTATATTTTGCGTGCTGAAAGACTTTGATTACAGTAAGGATCATACTAAAAATTTTATTCGTCATTTTGACCGCTAAATCCAGGACCGCTGAATATCTTGTGATCCAAAATTCCATTGTTTTTACCATGTACTCTTCCATTGGTAGGTAGTTATGTGGCGGACTAGGTAACAATGGATAATTCAGCCATTGAGTATTTATGCTTCCCTAGCACTGACCTTCCCAAAATTGCGTCTAGGAGCGTCTGTGGGGTACGGGGCAAAATGATGGATTGATATGAAGCACATATGGTGAAGCTTCCCATTGTACCCGCAATGTAGGGTTCTTTTCCAATAGTTTCCGCCTCCATATGGGATCAGACTTTTCGAATTCCTCTTGAGTATACTTGAATGTATCTTGGCTGAACTGGAGGTTCGTGTCCAGATCTTTATGTGTAGTATTCTTTATATATTTTCGCGTTTGTTCTTTAAGGAGACCATATGGTACATTGAAGGGCTTCAAAATTTGATCCACATTTTTGCTTTTGATTTGGGCCTCCTTCATCACCTAGATTATTTGATCTTCGAATTCAGCAGTAAGCTGGGACACCAGTAGTGCCCTTTTCGGTCGGCTCAGTTCTGCAATGTCCCGAGTATTATGTTCAATGTGGACCTCCTGTTCCTCCCTTATTGGTGAATGATGTGAGGGGGGAGAGAGAGGACGTACCTCAGTCTCTTCAGTAGCCGCGGTGGGTTGTGGAACTACTGGTGTCCCCTCAGTTGACTTCTGCTTGAGCTATTCTCTCAGCTGCGTTATTATCTCCTCTTGTTGCTTAATTTCTACTTTAGCTTTAGCAATAGTTTCCTTGTTTTTTAGTATCTCTTTAGCTACCACGTCAAGGTGATCAGTGTCCTCTTTACATTGCATAAGATATCGATTCTCAACTTTTTTCCATTTAGTTCTTAGAGCCGCAGTGTCATCCATGTACCTCTTTTCCCATTCGGCAATGGTGGTTTGCTCTTGCTTGAGCTGATCTTCATACTTAGCTATCTTTTTTTTCAAGTCTGTGATATCCTTTTCTGGTCTTTCTTGCACTTTGATTGGCTGATCACTTAGAAGAGCTTTCATGAGCTCTTTGTTTCGATTTCTTAGGTTTTCTGCCTCCTCCATGTATACCTTTATTTGTGATTCGAGTATTTTACTTCTGGCGTTCATTCGTGCCTTCTCGGCCTCGCTCCCTTCATATTTCTTTTGTACCTCTTGCAGTTGTTCTTTTAATTTGGCGTTTCTGTCATCAAATCGTTGCACTGCTTTTTGGCTTCTTGGACTTCCTTTTCTTTATTTTTTATGTG
The DNA here is from genome assembly GCA_020310875.1 of Ceratopteris richardii. NCBI lineage: Eukaryota > Viridiplantae > Streptophyta > Polypodiopsida > Polypodiales > Pteridaceae > Ceratopteris > Ceratopteris richardii. The sequence continues at coordinate 174,788,080 of CM035424.1, read as the reverse complement.
CTCTCTTTCTAATTTCAATTCTACCGAAAGATTCTTACTCCTTTCTTGAAGCTCATGCTTGTCCTGCATAGCTTGATCGTAGTCTTCATCAGCCTCAAGCATTAATTTTTGTGTGTCCATTGCGGTTCGGATCATGTCCTGCACCACTGGCCTGAGCTGAGCGATGTCGACATTCAACCATGTCCTAGGTATGCTCGAAGCTTCTCCGGTTTGTACATCTTTTCCTTGCTTGACATGAACAGTTTCGTTGTCACGTGGTTGTCTAATTTGTAATTGTATGTTTTGTACTTTTTCTTCTTCATCCAAATCAATAGCTTTTGTGGCACTCCCTTGAAAGGTGACATCCATGGGGGAGGGTTTTGCGACGACCCTTATTGGGGTGAAGGGTTCTTCTTCTTCTACTGTCGCTTCGTGAGGCTCTTTCTTTGGTATTTTGATTGACTCTTCCCTTGAAAGTGTTGCCTCTCGGATCTGAATAGTGGAACTTTCATTAAGTTTAATCACATGCACTCCTTCTTTGTTGGCTTCTATGCCTTCGGTGTTCAACTCTTGGCGGGTAGAGTTGTTATCCACTTTTATGCCCTCTTCTTCATTGTAATTTACCGCATTCAATTCCTCCCATTGTCCATCATCCTTGGATTCACTTTGAATATCTACATTCAATATTGAGGTGTCGGGTTCCTCTTGTGCATCCGAAGATGAGCTTGAATTATCCAACCCTAATTCCTTGTAGCGGTGTACTTTTGTGAGCTTCTTTTTGGCTTCTATCTCCTATTGGGCCTGCTGATAATGATGCCCTTGTACTGGAAAATTGACTTTCCCTTCTATATATTGATGTGTATCCTCGAGGGCTTGATTTAAATCTTCCTCTATAAGCGGACTGTGCTCTTCAATTCTTGTTTTTGGAAGCACGTGTATTCTTTTCGTGGTTGGAACTACCTCTTCCACTTGTTGTACTTCCCTTACCCTCTTTGTACCTCTCATTCTGGGTTGAGAGCTAGGTTCCGCCTCTTCCACTATCTTGACTCCTTTTTTCTTCGCCATAGCAGTTGATGATGGCATTTCCTGCAGGTGCTCTCTAATGCCTAAAGCATGGTAAATCAATATTGTCAGAGCGACACTGCCATTGAGGAACTTCTTATTATTTCACTGCTTCTTTGCTTCAAATAGTCTTTCCTGTATATAAGGAGTCAGATTAATTTGATTTCCAATATGTTTGATCGCGTGTGAGAGCAATTGAACAATAATCTTTTGAGGATCCGTATAGCGATGCATATTTGGGAAGCAGAAGTGCTGGTGGATGAGCCTGACTTCCTCTTCTATGTCAACTCTGTTAATGTCTGTGAATGTTCTGGTCTTTGCCCCATGACTCTCTTCCTTTACGACAGTAGTGCTGTCCTTCTCCCATCGGAACGCTTCCTTAATCAAATCATGTGTGAATTGGATGACTACCCATTCACCTACGCCATCCATTACTCTAGCCTCGAGCACCAAAGGGTCATGAAGTGCAGGCTGTAGTGTATTCATAACTTGAGTGCATCTGTGGAAGTCGGGCTGATAGATCGGCAGTTCAAAATATTGGTGTATGCCCGCTTTTTTCATGATGTTTATTGTAGACAGGATTCCATGTAGTACTCTGAAATCCTGGGACATGATTGGAAATCGGTGATCTGTATCCATGATTTTGATAGTCGCCAAGAAGAGATACTCCCCAGCCGGTTGATCTTCCCTGAACCAATATCCTTTTGCTTTGGTGATGCTTTGTAGGGGAAACTCCAATACTTCCTCTTGAATTGTTGCTTTTGAATCTTCAGACGCCATCCGCACTTGTAAGGAAAAGTGCATTAGCTTCAATAGAAAATGTAGAAATTGTGTAGTGCATTGCAGTAATTTGTTGTCGTTTCATCACTCTGTTCCCCATGGTTCTATAGGTGAGATCTCTTACCATATCTCTTTATTTCTTTTCCTGAAAGAAAACAATCATTAGTGTAGCCGAAGCATTTATTTAAGTACATAGTATGTACATTCCTAAGAGAGTTGAAGCTATGATCTATTCTCAATTGGAGAATGTGCACCACTAATTTTATCATGTACATCATGTGCCGAATGCATGGCCTTGTAAGGTGGCCCTACTATGCATACTTTAGGTGCATGTGACACTCCATGAGTGCAATTGGAATCTCCATTGTTTCTATGGTTCACTCCTTGCGGTTGCTTTGGTTGCCAAATCCATTTCGTTGGCGCTTTGAAAGGTTGTTTGCTTTCTTTGCCTCGGGCTTCATGTGTTTTCTTTGTTTTCTCAAGTGTCCTCGTATGAGAGGCTCTGCTCTTCATGTGTCTATGACGAGTCTGTGTTTGCTTTGTCATTCGAATGTTTTGATGTAATGTATCCTCCTGATTGCGTAATTCTTGCTTGGCTGCTTGTTTAACCTTCTTGGGAATCCATATCTGTTGTCGTGCTTTGTGAGCTTCAATCAAAGGCTTAGGGAGCCATACTTGCAAGGGCATTGTTGTTCCAGATTTTTGTGATGCTGACTTGTCATTCTTCTTATTCTCTCTACTATTTGGTGATGACGTTTCCGGTTTCTGCACTTGATCTTTGCGTACCCATTTGAATTTGTTCTTCCCTTGATGTGAATGTCTGAATGTTGTCCTCCACATTGGTGATCCTACTGTCGTATGAGGGCCTTCACGAGAGTTGGGTTCCCGATTGTTTGGTTGTTCATTAACTGAGTAAGGTGGTATCACCTTCTCCTTGGATATATTAGGGTTTGAGCTTCCTGCTTCTTCTAGACTGGTTTCTGAGGTATTGGGGCTGGAATCATGTTCGACTAGCTCTTTTTTGCATCTTTCAGCTGTCGTCGAGATTTTCTCTCCTCTCTCACTTGTGAAGGCCTACAAAAAACATATTTGGTGAAGGTAGCTGGAATTCCCCGAGAAGTCCAGGATGCATCAAGGATGTCAAAGGAAGCTCACATACAAAGTTTCAAAGAAATCAAGAAAGTCCATGGTAGCGGTCAAAGTTGGTCAAAGTTAGGAAATTAGAGCAAAAATTTCATTGTCACCAAATTAGATGAAAATTCATATACTTGTAAAGATTGTCAAAGGCAGTCTATAGCCCAAATTTCAGCTAAAAATGGATTTTGTAGCACATTGATATGCTATGTTCATTTTGTAAAAATGTAATTTTTCTAGTTTGACCCTACAAATTCTTGTATAGAAATTTATGTTAGCCATATGGTTTGGCATGTGTAAAGACCATATGTGGCTACATATTTGTACAAAGTTTCAAGGCTATCAGAGCTTCCTAGAGACCTTAATGCCACCTTGCAAGCTTCCAAATGTAGACAAACTTGTACAAGGAAGATTCAGATGCAAGTTTTTTTTTGCATATTCCTGAGGGAGTTCTTTGGAAACATAGTCCTACAAAGTTTCATCTTCATCAAAGCCTATTTGCAAGGTCAAAGAGCACAAAGTTCAGTTTTCAGGATCACCGCAGTTTTCTAGTTTAAGAAAATTGAAGGGTTGAAGGGCCACCACATGGCGAAAGCTGATTGAGCCATGTTGTACGATCAAGATGAGCTCATATTCAAGGGTGGAGATGCACTTATGCTTAAAGCAAGGAGGATCCACGAGTTTTTCCATAAAATAAGACTTTTGTTACAATCAAAGATCAATAATGCAGTGTTTCTCCAAAAATAGTGGCTTATCTTATGCGAACTGATGTCAGCACTGATCCGACGGTCCAGATCATCCCCAGATCCAATGGTGGAGAATGAGGGAGCTTAAATTTCACTCCTTTACACTAGATTTGATAGAAAGAACAATTCCAAGCCATTGATTTGATTAATCAAATGGTTGTAATCGAAAGTAGTGATCCTAGAGTTGAGAGTTGATTTCTCTAGATCCAAGGGCCCAAATTCATTCAAAAAACTATATAAACCCCCCTCCAAACTCCTAGAGCATCATTGTTAGGCATCCATAGGGCTCATGCTAGCTTACGGTTTCCTTGAGACGATCACCCTCGGTTGAGCGAGTGAGGACTCAAGGTGAGCTAGTATGAGTATAGTACCTAGTTTCAAATTTAAGTTAGAACTCCAATCTAGGATAGGCTCTTGAAACCAACATCTCTATCTTGACTCACCCTTGGTGGAGCGTGTGAGTGAGTTAGAGCTGGTTTTAATGAGTCTTAGACTTCTTTAGTTAGACGTTACGAGCCTAGACATACATAGGGTCACTGAAGTGGAACTCACCTTCTTACGTGTGACATTCGGTTGAACTGTCATGGTTTGAGGGTCGGAACCACCTTTGATCAGTAGACTGCCTAGCTTGACGTACCACGACGATCTTATACATGTATCTTAATTCAAATCATTTTAATTCATGTCACTTGTCACTTATCTCTTGTCTCCTCTCTCAGTCTCTTAAGTATTTTTACATGTCTTCTATTTCTTCTATGTGTGAGAAGGCTCCGCAGTATTGTGTTGAACCAGTGAGGATGTTTCTTTGAGCTTCTGAGTAAACTCTATCATCATAATTCACTTGCATGCATATAATCCATACATACCCATACATATTGATTAGTTTCTGAAAGTGTATAAGAAGCTTCAATATTGGACCATTCTTCCTTTCGAAACTGGTTTACGTGTAAGGATTCCATCTATTCACGTCATGCATACATATCATCCAAAGAAGACTATGCATATGGATTAGAAGTAGGAAGTGTTTAAGAAGCTCCTTCAATGAACCATTCTTCCTTCCAAATTTGATTCGTGTGTATGGTTCTCTTTCATTCTTATCATTCATGTTCATAAATCTAACTTGCACTCCTACTTTCCCATTCCCATAATCATTTCAACATCTCTCTCTTCTCCATACTCAACATTAATTTCACTTTCATGTCCTTAAACCATCCAACATTCATTAGCTTCATACACCCTGTGTGTGCCACGAACGGACCCGATCCACTTGGATTGCGATCACCTCCACATTTGAACCCGACGTGAAACGCTTCGTGGCATTTGCTTCTGATCTTGTTGGGAGGTTGTGATCCATATCCTTTGTTTCATATTTATCATCCTCATCATTTCATCATCATCAATCTTGAGTGTTGCACTGGATTTCTCATAGTATCGTGCACATCTTCGTCGTGAAGTAAACGCATTTGTGAGAGATCTAGAGCATCGTGCATCACTTGCTTATTCACATAAGATGGAGGAAGGATTCAAATCCCTTATTGTTGAGAAACAAGGTTAAAGAATAGTCTCTTCTATGTTGAGAGAGAAGGGAAAATTCAATGGCATCAACATCACAAGCTACTTAGATTTGTTTGAAGAGCAAGCTATGATTTTTGGTCTTCCCGAAGATCTTTTGATATCATTCTTTGAACGAATTGTTGATAGCTCTATCATAAACCGTGTCACTCAATATGATAGTCTTCCTTGGAGTGATTTTAGAAAGGAGATGCTCAAAGAATTCTATCTTGAAGATTATAGCCAACATAATCGGGATGGATTCTTACGATGGGTCAATTCACCAAAGCCTAGTAGCTCTATTACTCACTTACAAAATGAGTATATTAGACGCTATGAACAACTTCCTGATGAGGATAAGATAACGTTGGAACCTGATCTTGTGATCAATTTTCTTAAGCTTCTTCATCCTGAAACTCGTATGGAAGTTGAACGGCAATTAGAAGAACCAGATAAGCGTTATGGTCTCACTAACAATTGGCAAAAAGTGCGTAAAGTAGTAGAGGCTGTAGCCCATAGACATCAAAGACAATCCATGCTTTATGAGCAAACTAGTCTTCCTCAAGCTAGCCTTCCACAAACTAAGGAGCAAGTTAGAGAACAATCCCATGCTATGTTTTTTGACGCTACTCCTATTTCTCAAATGATGGAGCCTACTCAAGGTTTTAAAGTAGAGCCAAATAAAAGTGTAGTTGAACAATCTCAAGTGGAAATTCTCACTAAGCAAATGGAAAGTCTTATTGCTACACAATCCAATTTGGCCAAGACTATAGATGCTTTACAATCTAATTGCACCAAAACTTTCCAAAATCAAATGAGCCCAATGTCTTTTCAAGAGCCTAATCAACATGTTATAGCTACCAATCAAAATCCACAAGTAGCTCCTACTCAAGCATATCAAGTTCCTCCAATGCATAATCCTTCAATGCAAAATCCTCATCCTCATGTGCAAAATCCTCAAATGTATCAAAACATGTATCCTCAAGCTTCACAAATAGCTTTTCAAAATCCTCAAAATCAAAATTTTTAAAATCATCAACCGTATAATATGGAAGCTCCTCTTGCACCTCAAGTACCACATGTTGCTCCCCAAGCTCCTCAAATACATCAATTGCCTTATCAAAATCCTAATTATCCTGTTCAAGCAATACCTTATCAACAAAATCCTCAATTTCAAAATTTCCCACCACAAGTTAATCAAAATCCTCAAAATCAAAATGGTTTTGTGTGTGGCCCTCGTAGGTGTCCTTGGTGTGATTCGTTAGAGCACTTTTTGAGAGATTGTGAATTATTGAAGGCTGCTAAGGAGCAACGACTCGTAATAGACATAGACAAGAAAATATGTGACTATCGATCTAAGCTACCTTTGCAAGGAAATTATGGTAAGGGAGGAATGAAAAAACATTATGAAAATATAACCATAACGGACGTAGGAACTAGAGGAGTGAAACTAGAAGCTCTTGATGAACAACAAGTAGAATCAAGTAAACCCACAAAGGAAGGTGACTTTTCCATAGAGGCTTTAGTAAGAGCACGAGATGAGATTAGGAGAATAACGGCTTGGGAGTCACCAATAGAAGATCAATCTCTTATTTCTCACATATCCAATGTAGAAGAAAAACGAAAAAGAGATGAAGTTGAGCCTAGTGAAAGAAGAGTAACACGAAAACAAACCTCTGAGGGAATAGAAACAATCATAGAGCAGGGAGAAACATCACAATCCAAAGATAAAAAACACGAAGCACAACCCAATGAACAAAAACAAGAGGAGAAACAAAAAGGGAAGAAGACAAAGCAAAGAAAAACAGAACCAAAGCCTTTGGATAAACAAGAGCAATCAAAACAAACTGAAGACCAAACACGAGAACATGAACAAAAACAAGAACCTGAGCAAAAACAAAAGAAACCAAAGAGAAAACCTAAAGCCATCTTGATTTCAGAAATTGAGAGAAAAATAGATCCTATGGAGATTTTAGATGACATTTTGCTTAAGAGTCAAGTGACTATTTCTTTAGAACAAGTTTTCTCTATTGCAAAGCCTGTTTTTAAAGATAACTTTATCGGCCTAATTAAAAGGAAGAGGTTTCCGCTTAATCTAGATACTGAGATGCAAGATTCTCTAGATCAAGATCAAGCTATGAATGAAGCCTTAAACTTTGATGAATCTGATGAAGAGGACTTTGATGATGATGAAGTAAATGTTAATAAAAATTTCTTAGGACATATTCAACCTGACCATGAAAATCATGAAAACAATCCTGAAAGTCACTTTAAAAGAACATTTTGGTCAAGAGGTACATCAGAGATGCATGTTAAAATAGGAAATGATAAGAACACTATCACTATAAATGCATTAGTAGATTCCGGCTCCGAAATCAATGTGATTTCAAGAGAAGTTTATGATAAGTTTCGATGGCCCATAGATAAAGATTGTGGATGGCGTATGAGAACTGCACATAATGGTGTAGGTACCCTGTATGGAGCTTGTGCTAGTGTGCCCATATCCATAGGAGGAATCACAGAAGAGTTTCACTTTTTTATTCAAGATAATTGCTCCTATGAAGTTCTCTTAGGTCAACCCTTTATTTGTGAGAGTCGTATGGAAACTAAAGCCATGGATGATGGGTCTACCTATGCTAGATTTAAGTCTAAGGATGGAATGCAATCACTTCAATTCATGACAGTAGGAGTGAATCATCCTAGGAATCGATTGTCAATTAGAAAGAAACCTATTGTTACTCATGGTCATGAGCATGCTTGTAGTGATTGTGCACCTCGATTCATGTTTGGAGCTACATATGATCAAAATTTCGGATAGAATCCATTGTTGACAATAGTGGATATTGATTTGACATCTCGCATCCAACCAACATGTACAATAGTTTGTCACTTTGTTTTCCACATTCTAGATTAGATTTTCTTCATAAGAGTCAATTGTCCAAGTCTTTTATGCAAAAAACCCAAAAAAATTATAAAAACAACAAAATCATGGAACATGATGAGAACATTGAGCATGTGATTGAAACATCTCATTGTTTCTCTACTCTTGAGGAGTTAGAGTTATGTCTTCAACAAAATTTTAATTCCCATATTATTCTTCTTTCTTCCCTTGATGAGTATGCTCTAATCCAAGAGTATGCTCTCAATGTTGACAAGTGCTCAAAATTTAACCAAACACATGATGCCTTAGTTGAAACAAAGTACAAAACTATAGACAAAAAAATCAAACCCATAGCTCAACCATTACCTCAAGGAAGTAATGAAACAATTGTTGATGTGAAAAATGATCCAATTCTTCGGGATAAGAAAAACATAGGACATACATTCACGGATGAGACAATCAAACAGGTGAAAATTGGTAGAGATGATGACTTTCTTTTGCCAGCAGAGAGAGATAAATTTGAGGGAGTCATACGTAGCCATGGAAAAGCCTTTACTATGTATCCTCATGAGATTGGTTGTGTAGATCCTAAGCTAGTTGCACCCATGATAATCTTTACTATTCCACATATTCCATGGAATCTTCGTCCTATACCAGTTCCAAAGGCTCACTTACCTGAGCTAATGAAACTACTTAAGAAGAAGATAAACATGAGAATTTTAGAGCCATCTTTTGCACCTTACTCAAATAGATGGTTCACTGTGCCTAAAAAGAATGGGAAACTACGTTTTATTCAAGATCTCCAACCTGTCAATAAAGTCACCATAAGGAATGTAGGAACAGGACCCATTGTAGATGAGTTTGCTGAATCATTTTCAAGACATTCTATCTATTCAATGGGTGATTTATATTCTGGATATGACCAATTCCAATTTGCAATTGATAGTCGTGACATTACCACAATGAAAACTCCTTTAGGCTTAGTGTGAATGTGTACTTTACCTCAAGGAGCAACTAATTATGTGGCTCATATGATGAGTGCTATGAATATGGTCTTACATGATTTTATCCCTCATATAACTATGCCATTCATTGATGATATTCCAATTAAAGGGAGTGAGGAACGTGTAAAGGACATTACTTTAGATTCATCTGGATGTCGTAAATTTGTTCTTGACCATATCTCTGATTGTGAAAGAATATTTCAACAATTTGAAGAGGTAGGTCTCACATTTTTCGTAGAAAAATCTGTTTTTGGTGTCAACGAGGTTCTTATTGTTGGAAATTTATGTGGCCATTATGGTCGAAAGCCATACCCACAAAAAGTTGATGCCATTAGCAAGATTTCTGAAACATGTAACAACGTGAGTGAGGTACGTAGATTTCTTGGTGCTTGCATCTTTTATGTTATTTGGATCCCACACTTTGCTCATGTTGCTAATTGTCTCTATGACTTGTTGAGGAAGAAAGGAAAATTTATTTGGACTGACAAACACACTCAAGCTATGCGTAAATTGAAGAAATTATTGCTTGAAGCTCCCATCCTTAAGCGTGTAGACTATTCTGCTAACAAACCTATTATATTGACTGTTGATACTAGTCCTATTGGTATAGGTTGGGTCATAAGTCAAGATGATAGTGAAGGGAATAGATATGCAATTAGGTTTGGTGCCAAACTTTTACATGAAACACAACAAAAGTATCCACAGATCAAACGAGAACTATGGGGTATGGTAACAACTTTGAAAACAGACAAAGAATATTTCATTGGTGCAAATGTCAAAGTTGAGACTGATTGTTTGCCTCTCATTGGAATGATAGCCAATTGTTCATCTCCTGATATAGCCATGCTTAGATGGATCTCATATATTAAGTTCATAAATCCTGAGTTAGTTCATATTTCAGGTAAGTCAAATTCAGTTGCTGATATGTTATCGAGAGCTAGATTTGATGATCTTGAAAGTGATCTAATAAAGAATGTGAACTTAATTGACTATGTTCCACATATATACGAGTATGAGCAATTTCATGAATCTGAGTATGAAAATGAATGGAGAGACATAGGAAAGTATCTGAGTACACTACAACCATTACCTAACTGGACTACGAATAGATTCCGTAACATTAGGAAACGAGCTTATAACTTTTTCCTATGTAATGGTTATCTTTGGAGACATGTTAAGGGTAAGGTTAAGAATCCACAATGAGTCCTAGGAAAACGAGGGCTTCAATTGCAAGTAATGAAGGAAATGTATGAGACATTATGGGCAGGTCATAAAGGATTTTTTGGAACATATGAAAAAATTAGAAGTACCTATTATTGGCCTAGGATGTATGTTGACATTAGTAGCTATGTTTCTACATGTTCTACTTGTCAACTTCATTCATCAGTCAAACATAGAGATCTGTTGCATCCTACTTATCCACCTTGTATTCACTACAAGTGGGTAGTAGATCTTGTAACTATGCCTAAAGGTATTGACAAAATGCGTTACATTGTACTTGCAAGAGAAGACTTAACTAATCATGTAGAGGAACGTGCACTACGATCTAAGACCACTTACAATGTTTGCAAATTCTTGCTTGAAGATGTCATAAGTCGCTTTGGGTACATAGAGAAAGTAGTTGCTGATCGTGGAGAGTTAAATGCGAGAGAAGCTAAAGAGTTCTTTGAGCGTCACAGTATTCGTTTGTCTCTCACTACTGCATATAATCCAGAGGCCAATGGTAAAATAGAGAGAGGGCATCCACCTATTGTGAAAGCCATATCTAAAGCATGTAACGGTGACATCAAACAATGGCCTAGATTCTTACCTTTTGCACTTTGGGCAGATAGAATGACATGCACACGTACTACTGGATATATGCCTGCTGAACTCATGTACTGTCAAAAGCCATTGTTTCCAATTCAGTCTCATATTTCTGCATGGTCAAATTTGCCTTGGTCTGAAAACATGTCTACTGATGATTTTTTGAGTTTGCGCATTAAACAGTTAGAACAAGGTAAATTAAGACTTGTTGATGCCGTTGAAAAATTAAGAGAATCTAGAATGAAGAACAAGCATTATTTTGATAAAACTCATTGATTGCGTCCTAAGCCAATTGAAGTAGGAGATTGGGTGCTCATTTATGATAGTACATTTGACTCTCAATATGATGCACGCAAAAAGCTCACTCAACGGTGGTTTGGGCCATACATAGTATCAAAAGTCAACAACAATGGTACGTATGCTCTTTGTGAATTAAATGGTGTTGCACTAAAAACTTTGATTGCAGGTAAAAGGATAAAGTTATTCAAGAAGCGTCATAATGATGAGTACATTTTGGATGAGGACATTGAAGAAGATGACAACAATGAGGCCGATTCATAAACATGAGTATCCATGTTATAAAAAATAAAAATAAAAATAAAAATAAAGAAAAAAATAATAATAAAAAACATATAAAAATATCATTAATTTTTCAAGTTCATGTTGTTCCTTTTTTTTTTTCTTCCATGCTTGTTTCATGCATGTTTTTTTTCAATCTTTGCATTGCATTGCATATCCACATCACTTGAGTCAAAAAGGGCAAATGATGATTTCTCTACTTGTGTAAAATTGTATCTTAAGTAGTAACTTATCTACTAAGAAATTGGTTATAATCTAGGATTGTGGAAAGATAGGGCATGTAGATTTTGAGGTTTATTTTGGTGACATGACTTTCATATATAAACATGCATATGTATCCTGTATCGAAAGCATAATTGTTGAAATCCTAGCTCCTGCTATTGCATGTTTCTACATCCTTAGTCCATCTCACAACACTTGTATCGGAGTTTAAACGACTGTTCTCCATCATAAAAAATGGTTGTACCTTGTATCGGGGTTTAATTTTTCCCTGTCATCAAAAAAAAAAAGAGAAGCTGCTACATATTACCAAGAAGTTTACACTTTCTTCCACCCCAAAAAAGTGATCATAACCATAAAGTTGCCGAATCATCATCATCATCCAAAAAAAAAAAGCAAGCCAAAGGAGGATAAAGAGGCATAGTAGAATAAATCACGGGCTATATAGGCAGATTTATGCATTAGTGGAGTTTAGTTAGATTTCCTTGCATGTTATTAGAGAAAGAGCATATTCATATTTATGTAGGAAAGGAGTTGATCTAAAATAAGCTAAAGATGAAAGATATCTCTTGAAAATCTTAAATCTTTGTTTATAATCGTATTTAAGGTAGATTGCTTTATGAAAAAGATACAAATTTTTCTTCAAGATGAGAGGAACTGATGCTTAAAACGACTCAATACATCGACTTCCACTTCATATTGATGCTTGTTTTTTTTCTTTCTTGTTGCCAATGTTGCTTGTTCATTTGCATATATGTTACCTATTTATTTATGCATATTCATGTTGCCTGTTTTAATTTTTCTTTTCATACATATGTTGCTTGATATCATGTTGCCTTCTCATTCATGCATATCATCAATCTCTCCTTCCTATTGCCTATTTTCCTTTAAAAGAATATGATGCTTGAAACTTATGTTTTTTAGGAACACTAGAGTGGCGCTTCCGGAGGAACCGCAGGTTTAGTGGGGGCAAATGTCGTCAAGATTTTCTCTCCTCTCTCACTTGTGAAGGCCTACAGAAAACATATTTGGTGAAGGTAGCCAGAATTCCCCGAGAAGTCCAGGATGCATCAAGGATGTCAAAGGAAGCTCACATACAAAGTTTCAAAGAAATCAAGAAAGTCCATGGTAGCGGTCAAAGTTGGTCAAAGTTAGGAAATTAGGGCAAAAATTTCATTGTCACCAAATTAGATGAAAATTCATATACTTGTAAAGATTGTCAAAGGCAGTCTATAGCCCAAATTTCAGCTGAAAATGGATTTTGTAGCACATTGATATGCTATGTTCATTTTGTAAAAATGTAATTTTTCTAGTTTGACCCTACAAATTCTTGTATAGAAATTTATGTTAGCCATATGGTTTGGCATGTATAAAGACCATATGTGGCTACATATTTGTACAAAGTTTCAAGGCTATCAGAGCTTCCTAGAGACCTTAATGCCACCTTGCAAGCTTCCAAATGTAGACAAACTTGTACAAGGAAGATTCAGATGGAAGTTTTTTTTGCATACTCCTGAAGGAGTTCTTTGGAAACATAGTCCTACAAAGTTTCATCTTCATCAAAGCCTATTTGCAGGGTCAAAGAGCACAAAGTCCAGTTTTCAGGATCACCACAGTTTTCTAGTTTAAGCAAATTGAAGGGTTGAAGGGCCACCACATGGCAAAAGCTGATTGAGCCATGTTGTACAATCAAGATGAGCTCATATTCAAGGGTGGAGATGCACTTATGCTTAAAGCAAGGAGGATACACGAGTTTTTCCATAAAAGAAGACTTTTTTTACAATCAAAGATCAATAATGTAGTGTTTCTCCAAAAATAGTGGCTTATCTTATCCGATTTGATATCAGCACTGATCCGACGGTCCAGATCATCCCCCGATCCAATGGTGGAGAATGAGGGCGCCTAAATTTCACTCCTTTACACTAGATTTGATAGAAAGAACAATTCCAAGCCATTGATTTGATTAATCTAATGGTTGTAATCAAAATTAGTGATCCTAGAGTTGAGAGTTGATTTCTCTAGATCCAAGGGCCCAAATTCATTCAAAAAACTATATAAACCCCCCTCCAAACTCCTAGAGCATCATTGTTAGGAATCCATAGGGCTCATGCTAGCTTACGGTTTCCTTGAGACGATCACCCTCGGTTGAGCGTGTGAGGATCCAAGGTGAGCTAGTATGAGTATTGTACCTAGTTTCAAATTTAAGTTAGAACTCCAATCTAGGATAGGCTCTTGAAACTAGCATCTCTATCTTGACTCACCCTCGGTGGAGCGTGTGAGTGAGTTAGAGCTGGTTTTAATGAGTCTTAGACTTCTTTAGTTAGACGTTACGATCCTAGACATACATAGGGTCACTGAAGTGGAACTCACCTTCTTACATGTGACATTCGGTTGAACTGTCATGGTTTGAGGGTCAGAACCACCTTTGATCAGTAGACTGCCTAGCTTGACATACCACGACGATCTTATACATGTATCTTAATTCAAATCCTTTTAATTCATGTCACTTGTCACTTGTCTCTTGTCTCCTCTCTCAGTCTCTTAAGTATTTTTACATGTCTTCTATTTCTTCTATGTGTGAGAAGGCTCCGCAGTATTGCGTTGAACCAGTGAGGATGTTTCTTTGAGCTTGTGAGTAAACTCTATCATCATAATTCACTTGCATGCATATAATCCATACATACCCATACATATTGATTAGTTTCTGAAAGTGTATAAGAAGCTCCAATATTGGACCATTCTTCCTTTCGAAACTGGTTTATGTGTAAGGATTCCATCTATTCACGTCATGCATACATATCATCCAAAGAAGACTATGCATATGGATTAGAAGTAGGAAGTGTTTAAGAAGCTCCTTCAATGGACCATTCTTCCTTCCAAATTTGATTCGTGTGTATGGTTCTCTTTCATTCTTATCATTCATGTTCATAAATCTAACTTGCACTCCTACTTTCCCATTCCCATAATCATTTCAACATCTCTCACTTCTCCATACTCAACATTAATTTCACTTTCATGTCCTTAAACCATCCAACATTCATTAGCTTCATACACCCTGTGTGTGCCACGACCGGACCCGATCCACCCGGATTGCGATCACCTCCACACCGCACTCTCGATGGTGGTGGGTTGGAGTAAAGGCTGATCTCCTAATAGACTAAAAATTTCCTTGTGCCCTATCTTGGCTGAAATATATCCTTGAGCTAGGTTGATGCTGACTTCATTCTCAATGATCTAATCCTGTCCTAGGATCAAATCTTCTATTAAATCTTCGTCTCTGCACACTAAGACTCGTTGTTCCAATGAAGAATTTCCTAGGTGGAGGGATACATTAGTTGCTCCCATGCATTCTATGATTTGACCTCCAATTCCTACCATCCGAGCTTTTGTGGGAGTCATAATCATTTCAAGATTTTCTATGACGTTATTCCGTATGCAACTAAGTCCTGCTCCTGAGTCTATCAATGCATCTATCAATTTGTACTCTGTCTTGCCGATTCCTAGGTTTAAATAAGGTTGTGACGTATAGGAATTTGTCGTGTCAGATTTATGGACTTGGTAATTAGCCATAGGTACCGGCTCTTCTCCTTGGAGATACAGTTCATCTCTTTGCCTAATCCATTCTTTCCTTTTATTGATGCGTTCTAGGGCTTCTTGTCGAGCCTCCTCTCTAATCCGTTCTTCCTCTTTCTTCCTATTTTGAGCACCTACTAGACGTTCTAGCATTTGATCCGTTAATGGCTCCATGAACCGTTTAACTCTGCATCCACTTATGTAGTTAGGAAGAATGTCTCCATCTAAGGTGGCTAAATTAATTGCTCCACTAGTAGAGATCCTATTGATGATCAGAGGTCCATATCCGCGTTTTTGTAACTTCTTGGCATGTTGCTTTAAGGTGTACACCAAGACTAAGTCCCCTTCTTTAAGTCCCTTGTCTTTTATATGTGCATCATAATATGCCTTTTGTCTTCTCTTGGCTGCATAGATTCCTGCCATCGCTTGTAACCTAGTTTCATGTAACTTCTCAATTTGGTCTAGTTGTTGGGATAACTCATGTCCGTTCCATTCATACGATTGGGCTACTCTCAATGTTGGGATTAAAAAATCAATTGGCAAAATTGCATTCTACCCGTACACTAAATTGAATGGGGTAGTTCCAATAGCCATCTTGTATGCTACTCGGAAGGCCCAAATTGCATGGTGCAATTGTTTGTCCCAGTCAGACCTTCCATTATTGACAATCTTTGTCAACACTGTACATAACACCTTATTGGAACTTTCCGCTTGACCATTAGCTTGGGGATGTTATGGGGCTGATTTTTTGTGGATCACTAAAAATTCATTCATTAGAGATTCGATTACTTCGTTAAGAAAATGCGTTCCTCGGTCACTCACAATCTCAATTGATAATCCGAAACGAGTGAATATATGCTCAAAAAGGAACTTAGCAGTGGTTTGAGCATCGTTCCTCCTAGTAGCCTTTGCTTCTACCCATTTTGTCAAGTAGTCAATGGCTACTATGATGTACTCAGCATGTGATCCTTTGGCCAGTGGATTAATGGGTCCTATGAAGTCAATACCCCATTTAGAGAATTCTCTCGCACAAACCATAGGTCGCAATGGCATGTCATCTCTCCGAATTGGGTATTTAGCTCTCTGGCATGTCTCACAACTTCGTACATATGTTTGAGCATCCATATGTAAAGTGGGCCACCACAAGCCTGCGAAAAGGATCATTTTTACAGTTCTTTCAGCGGAAAATGACCTCCTGCTGCACCTACGTGTGCCATCTCTAAAATGGGTAAATACTCTCCTTCATGAATACATAATCGTAATTGGTTGTCTTTTCCTCTTCTAAACAAGTTTCTTCCTATGAGAACATAATCCTCACTCATCTCCTGTAGGGATCGTTTTCTAGCCGCGCTAACTCCTTCCTCATGTTCTCTTGTCTTTAGGAATTCCACTAACATTTTGCTCCAATTGGGTGCTATGGTTGAGAAAGGTATGGTTCTATGATCCTCTGGGATTGTCTGCTAGGATTTCCATCCATCCATGCGGTTCAAATGTCTCATCCGGAAAGATTTGAGGCATGTACCTTGGGTCCTCTGCAGGTTTGTAGTTAGGATGTCCTATTGGCCATATCTGTCTGTTGTCTTCTTCTTTCTTGGCTTCCTTGCACATCCATAATTGAGTGTCCTCGTGTATCCATGGTTGATCACTTGTTCCAGCATTATGAATAGATAGACTTGGTAGATCTCAGTCTTCTCATTGGTTCTGGCGGTCTAGGCATTACAGGAAAGGCTGGAACTGCTGGTCTAACTGGAGGTATTCCAAGCTGTCCTCCTACTGGTGGTCATGACCTTACTGGTGTTTGGTACTGATTGCCTACTCCTGGGTGGGTCTGATTGTTTGTTTGCACTCCTGGAGTCGAAAATTGTACATGAGTACGGTTTGGACCACTCCTTTGGCTAGTTTGTCCTGACATGGTGTGTTATGTCTCTTGTTGATTTCCAAAAGGGTTCTGTGAAGTAGTTGCTTGATCTCTTTGAGGGAATACAAGCAACCCCATGTATTTCAATCGAGCTCTGTCTAAGGCACCAACCGGCCAATATCTCCTCTGATTTTTATCCAGGTATGTGATTCTAGTTTCATCTTCTGGATCCTTCAGCTCATAAAATGCCATCGGGTTTTCTTCTCTTCCTGGTGCAGGTAAGTCTGTTTGAAGTAATACATCTAATCCATGGATCATATATACCTCCAACAGGTATTCATCTTGAGGTATCAAGTCTCCTCTCAAGACTCGTGTTACCTAGGATCTACCTCTAGGGGTCGTCACTAGCTCCTCAGGGTTTGGTCTTCCTAGGTTTTCTTGTTCCACTAACTCTCCCCTTTCATTGATCATTTCGGGAAATTCAGTCACTATGTATATGTGACCTACCTTGTCCATGTATGCTCCTCCTTCGTACTTAACAACAGGTCTAGGCACGATCGTGGCATCCATAGAGGTTACCATCCTAGCCATTGATCTGTTTAAGCCATCCAGGTAGATGGGAATCTCTTGGGCATTGGTAGAAACATACTGTAAGGAGGTACGGTACTCTCCCTCTACCGCGGTCATGAAGTTTCTACTTGGAGTTGGACCATGCCTGTCTTCTAAGGCCATTGGTATCTCCTCCTCGGATTCACTAGAGGTATCTGAATAGACAGAGTGGTGACTGACCTGAGCGGCACTCCCTACAGAGGATATGACACTTCTTCGGCTACTTAGCACTCTCCCTGACCTCAAGTTCATTCACCCTCCTGAGGCTCTCTAGGTCTCTAAAACTCTCCTTGAGTGGCTCTTCAACTGCCTCAAGCTTGCCCTACAAAATGCTACAAAAGCTCTGGACGATACCACTTCTAGGCGATACTGCACCAGGCAATACTAAGCTGGCCGCGATACGATATCTGAAACCTAGGCGATGCGATACTTGTAGTAGCAGACGATACGATACTATGCTTGGCCACGATACGATATCGACTTTCCTGACGATACGATACCTTAGGGGTCCACACGATACGATATTGAATCAGTTAGGCGATACGATACTGAAAACCCAGACGATACGATACCACTTTTTGGACGATACGATACCAAAAAGGGCACGATACGATACTGCAGTTTGCCCCGATACGATACCTGAATATAAGCCGATACGATACCAACCTTTTCACACGATACAATACCTCTTGCAAGGGGCCGATACGATACCAACTTGGTATCACGATATGACTCCTAAAAATGGGATGATACGATACTAGGGTGGGGCGTGCTACGATACCAATGCAAGTGGCGATACGATACCAACGAACAGGGCGATACAATACTAGTATCCAAATAGCACGATACGATACTGGAGCGATATCATGATACCACACAGAGAAGAGGACGATACGATACCAAAAGTGGACCGCGATACGATACCACTTTGGCAAGGTGAGATCGCGATACCAACCAGGACGATACGATACCACAAGTGGTATCGCGATACCAGGGCTGGTAACCGACGATACTATACTTCGGCGAGTATCGCTATATAAGGGAATTTTTGGTATCGCGATACCAAAAACTCAACCGATCGCGATACTCAAGCCAAAATACCTCAAAGGTCAAAAATTTTTGTCACGCCCTACTCTTCTCTCACCCCTCTTCACTCCTAGCTTACTGTCTCTGGTGCAGAAACTCAGAAAAATACTCTGCCCCTCCCCGCGATACCGGATGCGCATATATTCACGTGTTTGTGCCCTTTAATTTGTTTTGGTCAGTGAACACTTATGGAACCTTACCTCAGTGATGTCTTGGTTGCACTTTGAGCTCAACAACTAGTGTTAAATGCCTGCAATGCACGATACTGCACCCACGATATTGATCGCTGCTCTTCGACGATACCAGAATGCAGGAAAGTGCCAAATGAAAAAGTTTTTTTGGTTTTTATACTTTTTGGTGGCAAAAACTGAACTACACTAATTTTGGCAAATTTTTGGGCTTTTTTGGTGATCTTGGCCTACTCCCACCTCACTCCTCTTCTTCTCTCGTCTCCTCCTGACCTAACCCTAACTCCTCCTTCTCTTCCTTCCTACTAACTCTAAACCTAAAAACTCATTACACACACCTCCAGGATGTGAAGTAACAAGTGCTGAAGTGCTTGACTACTTGCCATGGAACGAATTCACTTCTACAAGTACGATTTCATCACACTTGATCTATAACCATCACGAAGGCACTTTGGTTGAGTGTTCCCCGGCAACGGCGCCAAAAACGTGTGTACTCAAGTCAAGAAGACTCAAGAACTTGTGCCAAAGAGACTAAACCTCATTTGCAACACAAGTGCGTATAGTGGGAAATTGACACACGCTTATATGTCAATCCGATCAAATGATATAACCACGTGTATGAAGACATGCGCACACATGATGGAAAATGAAGTGGTTCAGCTGACATGCATGAGAAAAGACTAATCCACCTCTCAAACTCACTGAAAGATAGAAAGTGTCTGCCGCGATACTACTTACAACAATTTTCAGTAAATCGAGGATTTCTCCCACCTCCAAGCTCCGAATATAGTCAATAGGTACTCATTTTGACGCTCTCAACGAGACACATCTACTAGAAGTAGTTTCACTCGATTCTGACAACTTTGCTTCAAGTTATGACCAAAATAGTGAATGGTGGGAAGTACCCACACTCACACAACTCCTACAAACTCACACACACACTACTGTTGCTCAAAATCAGTGAGGAGGGGTAGACAACAGTCCTACACACACATTCCAAACATTACACACACATAGAAGATCAAAGAGAAGCTGGAAATCTGCAGGAAAGAGGCAAATTCGAGATTTCAAAGCTCTCCTTGTTCACAATAGCAAAAAGTACTTACAAAGAGTCACAAAGTGACTTATATACATGTGCCCTAAATTTGGTCCTTTCACACAAGAGACCGGCACTTTATTACTAAAAAGTGAATTTCCTACTAATTTACAAGGGATATTTTACAACACAATGGGATTATGCCACTAGAGGACTCCTCTAGTGCATTTACATGGCTTGAGGCAATTCTCTCAATGTTTTGAAGAAGAAAAATGATGCCCATTAATTTGAAAATTTTGGGGCTCTTCTCTTGTGCTTCTTTGCTCTGCAACAATGACACTAGCTTCGAACCTGCAAATGCTAAGTAACTAGATGTACTTTTTCTATCATCCTTAGCTCCTGCCCAATCTGCATCTGAATAGATTTTGATATCCAAATCTGAAGAGTAAGGATAGAATATACCTTCGTTGATTGTACTTTTGAGATACTTAAGTACTCTCTTAGCCGCATCCATGTGTGGTCTTCTCGGTGAGTGCATGAACTGACTAAGCACTCCCACACTATATGAGATGCCTGCCCTTGTATGAGTAGCATATATCAAGCTACCTACCAAGCTTTGATATTCTTTAATGTCTTCAATTTTCTCACCTTCATAAACACTAAGTTTATGATTCATCTCCAAAGGTGTACCTGCAGGTTTAGTGTTCTCCATTTTGAACTTGAGAAGAAGATCCTGAATGTATCTTCTTTGAGTCAAATACATTTCTTCATCTGTATATATCACCTGCATACCTAGGAAGTAAATGAGCTCACCTAGGTCACTAATTTTGAACTCCTCTTGCATGTGTCTCTTGATCCTTTGAATGCCATTTAGATCATCACCTCTCACAATAATATCATCTACATATACACATAGATAGATAACCTCATTGTGATCCCTTTTGATCAATAGAGAAGGATCTGAGCTGCTAGCTTTGAACCCTTGATCTTGAAGATATGTAACCAACCTATAATTCCAAGTTCTAGGAGCTTGTTTCAATCCATACAATGCTTTCTTAAGTCTGCAAACATAAGATGGATGATTAGGGTTTTCAAAACTTGGTGGTTGTGACATGTATACCTCTTCACTTATCCAATCATTTAAGAATGCATTTTTCACATCAAGTTGGAGGAGTCTCCAATTCCTTGTAGCAGCTACACTTATCAATGTCCTGATTGTAGTCATCTTAGCAACTGGTGAGAATGTTTCCTCATAGTCTATACCATGAGTTTGTGAGCATCCTTTGGCAACTAATCTTGCCTTGTAACTGCAAACTAATCCATCTGAGTTTCTTTTAACTTTATATACCCATCTGCGACCAATTACCTTTTGATTCGGCGACATTGGAACCAAATCCCAAGTTTCCATCTCCTTCAATGCATCTAATTCTTCTTTCATGGCCTTTTCCCAATTAGGGTTTTCCTTTGCCTCTTCATAGGTTGATGGTTCCTCTGAAATAGAGTCTGTTGCGAAGTATATTGAATGCTTCGTAACAAATAGGGAATCATATCCATACCTTTCTGGTTGTTTCTTCTCCCTTGTTGATCTTTTAGGTGCTTGTTTGGAGCATTCTCCAACCTCTTGCATCTTTGCTTTGCCTCTTGACTTCCATAGCTTTTAATCCTTTTCCCTGTCATCTTGGTCATCGTTTGTATCACTTCTTGGATCCTGGACCTGTGTATCATGCTTGTTTCCTAATTGATGAGAGTCAGAATCAAGATCATATGGTAGTGTTACCTTTTGTTTGTCTTCATCATACCATGACCTGTGTTCTTCAAACACAACATCTCTACTTGTAGTGAATTGCTTGGTTGAAGGATTGAAGAACCTGTAACCCATCTGAGTTGAATCATATCCAATAACCACTACCTTTGTTGCCCTTTCATCTAGCTTACCTCTTATTTGTGATGGTACATGAACATAAGCTAAACAACCAAAAACCTTGCAATGTCCAAGACTAGGTTTTCTTCCATGACATGCTTCATAAGGAGTCATACCTTGAAGTGATTTGGATGGTAGTCTATTGACAAGGTACAGAGCAGTTGAAATAGCTTATGCCCATAGACAATGTGGCAACTTCTTCTCTTCAAGCATTGTTCGGGCTGATCCAACCAATGTCTTGTTTCTCCTCTCTGCAATTCCATTTAGTTGAGGAGAGTACCTAGTAGTCACTTCCCTTTTGATACCTTTGTCCTGCAAGAACTCATCAAACTCTTTGGAGAAGTATTCTCCCCCTCCATCAGATCTGAGCTTCTTTAGTGATCTACCTGTATGATTCTCCACATGTGTTCTTGAAGCAATCAAACACTTCATTCTTACTCTTGATAAAGTATAGAATAGTCCATGTACTATGGTCGTCAATAAATGAGACATAATACCTTGATCCTGCCAATTAAGGTTCTTGACTTGGTCCCCATACATCTGTATGTAATTAGTCCAATAAGTTGTTGTGGATGTAGCCTTTGTGGTTGAATGGTTGTCTTTGTGCCTTCCCAATCTGACATGCATCACACCTATTGATCATGTGTTGCTTTGATATGTTCATCAGTCCTAGAACACTTTGATCCCTGCATATATCCTTCAAGGTTCTTTCATTAACATGAGCAAGTGTCTTATGCCACACTTCAAGCTCACTTAGGGTTTGAGACCCAAAGTTGAATACAGCTATGTTCCTGGTTTCTCCTACTTCAAAAGTAAAGAGCCTACCATGCTTCTCGGTCTATCTTTTTGAAGCCTTGACATGGATCTTCCACAAAAGCTCCATGTTGGGTGAACCTAACTTGCAAGCCTTTTTCAACTATTTGGCCTACACTTAGTAGGTTTTTAGTGATAGTGGGTACATAGAGAACCTTACTTAGAATGTTTGTCCTACCATTGGAAGCTTTGACATTACCAATCTTCTCCACATTGTGCTTTGTGTCATCCCCTGTTTGCACTTCATGTCTATGCTTTGGACTTTCCAAGTCAGATAGAAGAGCAATGTTGCCTTCAACATGATTCGAGCATCTTGAATCTATGTAGAACAAATGATCATCTTCTTTACCTTCTTTGTGGCTTAGATTCATAAGAAGCAATGAGTCTTCATGTGGTTGATCTTCTGAATAATTGTTGTAGTCCCTTCTATTATAGCCTCTATTGTTATTGTTGAAGTTGTGTCCACCTCTGCCTCTATTGCTGCCATATCCACCTCTTCCACTTCCTTTCTGGGTCTTCCCATTGAACCAACACTTCTGAGTGGTGTGGTTGGTCTTATCACATATGGCACAAGGTTGAACATTCTGACCTTTGGCTTTGTCTTCATTTGGTCCTTTCTTCTTCCCTTTCCACTTGCTCTTGCTTGCGAAGTTGGCTTGGGAGGTCTCTTCTTCATCTTCTTCCTTCTTCTTGCCTTTTTGCTTCTTATCCTTCTTATCTGCATATAGAGCACTAGTTGAATTACCATGATAAGAGTTTCCTTCCTTTATGCTATTGTTGGCTTCTTGATTGAACAGTTGTCCAAGAAAGATGTTGAAGTCTGGAGTTTGCACATCCATGATGAGATCATAAGCCGTCGTGAAGGATTGCCATTGCTTATCACTTTGAATGCCGTTGAGAATTTGCCTCATGATGACCTCTTCTCCAATCAGCTCTCCAATGGATGCTAACTGATCTGCAACCTCCTTGACCTTGGTAACAAACTCTGTGATGGTTTGTTTAGGCGTCTTCTTCATTTGGTTGAACTCGTTCCAAAGATGATTCTTTCTTGCTTTGGTACTAGCAGAAAAGAAAGTCTCGAGGGCATCGCAAGTCTCTTGAGATATCTTGCATCCTCTAATATGTGGTAATAGAAAGTCAAAGATAGATTTTAGTATGTACGGCCTTGCTTGAGCATCCCTTGCGCACCAAAGTGTGAGCTTATGTCTCCTCTTGTGTAGGTCCTCCTTTGGATCTTGGAATAGGCATAGCTTCACCACTTGCTACAATTCCATAAAGATTTCTACCTTGCAAATAGGCCTCCATCATGATTTGCCAAGCCACGTAGTTGTGTCGATCAAGCTTCTCGATCATTGAGGGAAAGCCGTCACCCATCTTGATCTAGCTCTAATACCACTGAAAGAACTTGGAGAAGCTTGTAGAAGGTAGAAAAATGTGTTTCGAAGCGACGAAGTTTGGTCTAGCCAACCATGCTATAGGAATGAATGTGACATTCATCGGTGGTACTTCCTATTTTTCAGGAATACGTAGAGATTGACCTCGAGACAGAAAAACTCAGATTTCTTCCAATCTACTGAACCAAATGCTATGAGAATGTTTAAGCATAAACTAGACACTAATACCTTTCCAATGACCCATGTTACACTCAATTTGGAGCTCTGGAGAGAGAGCAACAGACTCTGCAAGATTACTGTTGACGAAGAAGATGATGCAGAGAATTGAAGGAGCAAGACAATGATGGTCACAAATGTATGTATATTGCTTCCATGTAACGTACAAGTGATTTCAAATCTTGATATAGACTCTACGAGTGTTCCACCTCTTTTACAAGTGAAATTTGAATTCAAATGAAGGTGGGAATGGTTGTTGGAGGGAATCAATTCACTTTCCTACAATCTAGGAAAAGTGAAGATCTAATTTGATCTACTTTTAGGTGATTGATTGCTTGATTCAATGCAACTTCAACCACCACAAATTCGTGGGATTTGGGCTTTATCTTTGTATCTTTACATGTGTAAAGCTCAAGGCTTTTATCAACAGTAAATGAACCATCAAAAAATCTCTCAAAAAAAATACAATAAATGAGCATATGAAAAAGAACTCTCCAACGGATATTCTTTCGACACAATAGCCTTTGATGTAGATCAAATCCACCTCAAGCATAGTGTAAGCTTGATGTTCCAACACTAATTGAGGGTGTGAATTTGTATTTTATCATAAGGGATCTACCCTCATGTAAATGGAGAGAGCATTGTCTTGATCTTTACTCCCCTCCCCCATTAGTTTTTACATGGTTTTCTCTATATGTAACCAACTAAATTGTTTTTAAAGGAAGTTTGGTGTCATGCATAATCTCCTCGAATTAACTTGAATTAATTGAAAGTACAAGTGAAGGCGGTCTTAGTACCCATGGGACCCCCATATCCCACAAATTAGAGATTAGATGTTTGGCATTATCAGGATTACGAAACCCAAAGGTCCACTAGGGTAGAACTTCTGAAGAGATGGCTTGAACGTCCAACATAGAGACTTTGTTTGAC
This sequence comes from Ceratopteris richardii, assembly GCA_020310875.1. Taxonomy (NCBI): domain Eukaryota; kingdom Viridiplantae; phylum Streptophyta; class Polypodiopsida; order Polypodiales; family Pteridaceae; genus Ceratopteris; species Ceratopteris richardii. The sequence continues at coordinate 174,762,715 of CM035424.1, read as the reverse complement.
AGATCCAACCAAAACTTGAAGATGCGATCCATCTAGTTTGAAGGCCACAATGATAGGCGCTTGAAAGCTGATGTTAAAAAGGCGAAGCCATTTCATCAGGCTTTTAACAAGTAGGGGTGTCCAAGCAACTCGTGGTGTTTGAACCCCCACCTCCCACCTCCCACCTAAAAGCCAATGAGCTAAATGAACGTGTTAAGCAACTAACCTACTTTGGATGTAAAGTACACCTAACCCTTGATATGTTAATCAACTGACTCTTGATGTGACAACTCTTTATTAATATGATTTTATTTCTTGTTTGATTAGAAAAAGAAAACATTTTAGAGAAGATTTAGTTTATGCAAAAGAGGAAATGTAAACTTTCCAGATGGAGGAAAATAGCCTTTTTTTTTGTACCCAAACTAAAGATTTTTTTTTTTTTTTAATGGAGGTTCGGTCGAGGCTTACTCCTCCATGCTTTAATTTAAGATTGCAACTATACAAAGAAGGGCATAGTACCCATGGGACCCCCCTTATCCCACAAGAACAAGGGTTTACATAGTTGGGTTGAACTGCGGTTACAACTATCGAGGGGTAGAACAAACTAAAGCACATCAGTCACAAAATACAACTTTCCATGTTAAGCATGTCCCTTACATGATGTCAGTGAGGGTTGAACCCTCGCCTCCACCTCAAGAAGCAAGAGACCCAACCACCCAGACAAAGCGACTTGGGAGGTCTTCTTTAGAGGTCTTTAACTCTCCATTTGTACGCTGGTTCTGTTTGTTGTGGGGCCTGCCCATGTACAGTTGTAAACTATCCTCACTTTTTTTAATATAATTCTTGTTTCGAAAAAAAAGAGGAAATGTGTCGTTAAAAAGCAACTTACCACACAAATATATATATATATATATATATATATATATGCGCCCGCAGAAACATAACGCTTCCATGCGTCTGGTCTACGGAATTACCATTTGTGTGTGTGGGATGTGTGTGTGAGTGTGACCCTTCGCGTTGTTGAGGAGACATATATATGTTACAGAAGAAGAAGATGTGACTCTCCGCACGGGAAGGCGCCATTCTCCAAATACACACATTACACTGTAAAAGCAATCGAACGATTCACAAATGTGCGTACTCAGATACATTAAATTAAGAAAAGAGAATCTGAAACAATGATTTCATTTCCATAGAATGTATGTATCCGTTTTTTACGGCCTCAACTTTGATGCATTTCAAAAGTGAAGTACAGATTTTAATCAGATCTCTCCCTTCAAAACTCGGATTGCCCCACACACATGAATGAATGTGCAACGGACCTTTTTTGCCTCGCGGCAGTACATTGTTGCCTTGTATTTTCCACTGTTTTTTTTCTTGAGAGTACAATGACGTGGAAACACACTCCACTGTTTTTTTTGAGAGAAAACAGAAGAATATAAAATCGATGCTGAAAAATAAAATACACCGAGGGAAGGTTAAGGGAAAGTCCTACCACAAAACTGAACAAATCCTGCAAGCAAACAAGATCCAGGGACACCAACTACCGAGATAGTCCTAGATGCTCAGGAATTGTCCATTACAACAGGTGATCCTTAATGTACAGTTCCAGGAATTGTATCATATCTACTCTATACATGGAGAAACTTTTTAACAACTTAATTCTCCAAGTATTACAGGGGTTATTTCTGATGATTGTAGTAGGGTTGGTCTCCAACTGAGGGGAGACATACTAATAGGAGGTACAAAGGTTCAGGATTCTCCTTACTCCCATCAGATAGGAGAAGAGATAATTCTTGGTGTTGTTATTAAAAAGCTTTGTATTTATGTGTTTCCATATTGACCACAATGTGTGAGCTATGATCATTTCCCATAAATCTATGTCCATTCTATTAGCTTCTCCAAGGAAAAACTCTCTCAGTTCAGGAAGCTTCAGGCCCAAATTCTTGCAGAACAAATATTATACTCCTTTGCCTTGCTTCCAATCCACACTCCTTTGTGCAGTATCATCTACAACAGGAAAGAATGCTTGATTGATAAAGGGAAGGATCAAGTGCATTGAAATTTGTATGTCCATTGCTGAGGGTTCCAATCAATGTTCCATTTTTTGTTCTGTTTCCCAACTAATGTTCTAATGCTAGTACCTGATCTTTTAAAATTGCAGTACATGTCATTGGCCACCTCAGTCATATCAACTTGTTTCCTCTAGAGATTGTTGTTCAGTTTACATAAGAACTCCCTTTTCTTGTCTCTGATCATCTGCTTACATGACAAAGACAAAAAATTTGTTCCCAAAATGTCATTATCATCTAACAGGACTTCATTTCTGTAAAGGCTCCTCTAGTTATCAAATCCCTGTTTCCTACACTTACTCATTCTTATAGACAAAGGGTCATTGATAGTATAAGTAGACCAGCCAACCCACATTGAATCTTCCAGAATAAGGGAGAAATTATTAGAAAACCAGACAGGTAAAGAATAACTTCCCTTAACTTTCATCCAAGCCTTCCAGAAATTGCACACAAGCATGGAACCTTTTAGAACAAAGTTAGCAGGAGAAATAACAAAGTCCCATAAATGAAATTTATACCAACTTTTATTACTTTGTAGGTAGAACTTATTTATATTCCTCTTGATAAGTCTGGCGCAATAGTCCTCAGACTGAGTAGCTCTCAAGATCCATTTAGCAGCCAATTGTGTAGCCATCCTGGAGGGGCAAATAATTCCAAGACCACCCTCTACTTTCTTGATACAGCAAATGTTCCACGCAACCTTGGTAATCTTGTTTCCACCCCACAAAACCTCCTTGCAAGAGAAATATCTTGAGCAAGTTGCTTCTTACTTGGATGCCAACAAGCTAGAAAACAGGTAAGAGAAGGTAAAATATAGTGATTAAGAGCAAACACCCTTTGAGGTACGCTTTGTTGCATATCCGTCCACTTAAAAAATTTTACTCTAAACTTGTCCATTACCCATTTCCATCTTTGCCTTGTCCAGGCATCCCTTCTCAGCTGTCATGAATTAAAGTCTTTCTTTTGTGAGAGAAAGTATACAAATGAACAAGTGTTACATTTTGTACAAGGGCAGGCTTTCACGGTTACATTGGCCAAGATAATTAAGGGCCAATCCAAACTATATATACACTGCAAAGTACTTCCAATTTTTTGGTCTTATTAGTACTCAGGATAATCAAAAAATTACAAGGAATTTCTAAGTAACAAGAGGTACTCTGGGTACAAAAGGCCACCTGAGATACAAATTTTACCAATATTCTAAACCTCAACATATAATTTACTGAAGGAAAAGGCCATAACATATCTAGTATCAAAATATAAAGGAAGAAGAACATTCCTCCAAATGTTAAATCTGGTAGTGCTCAAAGTATCCTAGAGACTTAAGTGTTCATGAGCAACATCAACAATAGCTTTTATACAGAAATCTAAGACTGTTTTGAGCTCAAGCTTACATGAATGAACAGGATCTTTCTGACCATTGGAGTAGACCATTTGGTTTCTACCAACCCAAATATGCCACAAGATCTGAGCTCTCCAAAGCTACCAAAGAACAAAATCCATCTTGTTGCAAACACCAAGCAAGGCTTCATGATTCCAAACTTTGGGATATGAACACATTGACAATAATTGATAAGTAAATCCTAGAGCTTTTGAGTATGCCCACAATTTAAAAATAAGTGGGCAATTTCCTCCTCCTTGCCATAGAGTCTTTTTTTGTTTAATTCTTTTCCTGAGTTTTTTTTGTTTGAAAGTTTGGAGTCTAACCTATTCTTCCATTCATGATTGAAATTTACACGAACAACTCAATAGACTCTCAGGATCCTTCTTATGCCTAACTTTTTAGGACTCAGCATGGAGTGTCCCAATCCAAAGTGTTAACTATTACATCATAAATCTCCCATTTTTCTTGAGTTCTTTTATATTCTTTGTTAATGATACTTAGAACATATAATCTATAAAGAAAGTCTTTTCTTGAGCTCTTTGAATAGTTGAAGCTTTCTTGTATTTTGAAATGCAGATTACTTTTGTAATTTATCCATGAAGAGACTAACTAAAACATAAATGGGGATTCTTATGGAGGAGGTGAAAGGCTTTTGAATCTTTTTTGTATCTCTTTCTATTTCTCTTGTGTCTTTTCTTTTTAATTCAAAGTCTTCGTTGGAAAAGAAATCATTTTCTAAGTTGTCAAAGTAGTGATAAACACTTTGGATGTTGGACCGAAAGATTCAAGGTTCAAAACACAAAGATCAAATTCATATTTACCCCTAAAAGTGAGGGATAAAGGGAGTCATCAAAGTGTGTCAGTCATTCTTTCAAAATATTCAAACTTAATGAAAGAATAGGTCGATAATAGAACTTCCCAATAAAAAAAGTTTTTCTCAACTAACAAAAAAAAAAAGAAAATAAGTTGAAAACATGAAAAAAAGTACAAATCCTCAAGAGGAGTAAGGAGCCCCATCAACAAATGGCCATATAAGAATTTGACATGATAAGACTTTGTGGACAAAACATGAAGAGTAAAGTCTCCTTTCATTCGTTGGGGTAACTTATGGAAAAGATTTCAGACGGTAGGGGACTTCTCTCATCATTCTATTATAAATGGAAATAGTTTGCTAATTTTTTAGTCAATACCCTAAGTTTAAAAACTTTTAAGGCCTCAAGAACATGCTTTAGGGTGGCTTAAATTTTTGAATCAATCATTTTGCATGGTGTACATGGTATACGATTAGTTAGAAGCTTTTTAAGCCGTGCACTTGGTATGAAAGTATTGTTGCATGTATTGGTTTTGTAGGAACAACAAGGAAAAATATACCATGTTGCAAGCACTAGGGAAATTGCAAGGGCGTGTCATGCCCTTTTTGGTTTATTGTGTATATATTGTGCCTGCTAGCACTGTTCATTTGGAGAAGTGCGTGTAATGCACTTGGTTTTATTTTTTTTTTATTTTCATTTTTACGTCGTTATGCTCCCGAAATTTTAAAGATTTAACATGCATGTGCATAAAAGTAGATAAAGCATACTAAAAGTTTCTTTCTTGTTAGTTTCTTTATGCAAAGGCTTGTGATTTTTCGATTTCCACTGCTAGTTGGGTATCTTAGGTGTACATAGAGCATAAAAACTTGAAACAAAAACATAAAAATCATAAAAACATAAAAGAGACCTACACCTTATCTTAGCATGGAATCACGACCCTCTTCACTAGATAAGACTGATACACTCATGGGTGAGGGCACCTTTGACCCCATAGAGACGATGAGTTTTAGGATAGCACATTTGGAGAGCACACTTCACAACATCTTTGAACACGTGCATGGTTTCAGAAAGAGGAAGTGACACTTGAGATGCAGTTCCCAGTGATGGAGGTAGATGCTCCAAGAGAGCATCAAACTCCACACATCCCTAGAGATAGCATATTAGTCAGAGAGGCTTGATGGTAGCTTAAGGACCTTAAACCACTTAGATATCACGGCTCAACTAGTGCCAGGACTACTCACGTTGTTGAGTAGTGGCTCAACAAGTGGGAGTAGTGCTTCTGCTTATGCCATATTGTGAACGATAGATATAATATTCAAGATGCCACTTATAATCTTATGGACGTTGCTTATAGGTGGCGACATAAGATAGAACAAGACAAGAAAGAGCCCATGGCTTGGGAAGATTTTAAAGACTTGTTCTACAACAACTTTCTACCACGTGACGAGAGGTATAGAGCACTAGACACTTGGTTCTTCATCAGCCAGAAGAAACAAACCATTCAAGAGTACTCGGATAAGTACATAGAGGTACTTCTTTAAGTACCTGATACTATCCCAGAGTTTCTCTAGGTCCACAAGTTTGTCTTGGGACTTAGAGAAACTATTAGACCTTTGTGAGGAAGGAGCGATGCCATTCCTTGGCAAATGCCATGGAAATGGATTTAATCTATGAGGTTGGCCATAGGGGCATAGGCTCCTAGGGTCACATGTTCTCATGGATTGAGATAAGTAGACCCGCTTCTTCATCTACTCTTGGCTTGATCAGTGCACAACCTTAGAAAGAGGCTAAGCAGGTGCACATGATCAAGAGAGTTTTAGGATGTAAAGGGAAAGAGTCTTCTTTGGCTGAGAGGGCATATAATAATTCTATTCTTACCCCTTAGTAGAACAAGAAGGCAATGAAAGAGGGGTTATGCTATGGGTGTCTAGGGCAGCACCTATTCAAGGACTGTACTAAGAAAAAGAGAATAGCAGCTACTATAGTTATTAATCCCACTCAGGCAGGGAGTGATGGAGATGAGGACTTTGGAGATTCCCCATCCCAAATATCATCTCTCGTAGTGGCCACGACAATCACAAAGAAGGTTCCCACTGTGCTAGATGCTCTGCTTTCGCCAATGGCACAAAAAGGATACTAGTTTCCAGATACCGAGCCCATTGTTATGAGAGGAATCATGGCAAGAGAGCCTATCAAGGTACTTTTTGACACTGGGTCAACACATAATGTGATTAGTTCTCGACTAATCAAGAGGCCAAACTTAGAGACTCTGCAGTTAGACTATCCCTACACAGTAGAGTTAGCTGAATAAAAGGGAACTAAGACATGGGACCGACGAGTTTTTGGTTTCCCATTTAGATCATGTCCTATGAGAATACACTACATTTCAGGATAGCTAGACTAGCACGTTTTGATGTAGTCCTAAGTAAGAAGTGACATGCTAGGAAATGATCATTCATTGAATTTGTGTCACATGTGTACCAGTTTGAGCATGAGTGGAGGCGACTACTAATCCGTGGAGAGCCAGATCTCCAAGAGACACGATTGGTAACTACTACCAAGTTGCTCACGATTGATTGTAACTATATTTATTTTCTTTATTGTGTGTATTCGTCATGTATAATGATGGATTCATGCAGTCTTGGAAACTCTAGTTGGAATTCTCAAGCACTTTTAGAGAAAGTAAGAGTAGAATTCCAAGAGTTATTCTTGAAACAATTACCTTCAGGTTTGCCTCCTTGCACGAACATTGAGCATAGAATCGAATTGGTACCAGGAGCGAGTCCAACTGCTCGACCACCATTTTGAATGAGTTTGTAGAAGGAGAATGAAGTCCGCAAGGTCATGACGAGAAAGGGATGATTAGACCCAACTATTTGCCCTTTGCATCACCATTTCTTCTCGTGAAGAAGAAAGATGGATCTTATAGGATTTGCATCAACTATTGAACACTCAATAAGATTACCATCAAATAGAGATATCCCACACCCACGATAGATGATCTTTTAGATGCTCTAGGTGGAGCCGTTGTATATAGAAAAATAGATTTAAAGAGTGGCTACCATCAGATTAGGGTAAAAGATCATGATGTATATAAAACAACCTTTTGGACCCATTTTAGGCATTATGAGTACTTATTCATGCCATTTGGTTTGACTAATGCACCTACTACTTTTATGATGTTAATGTGATTGCACAAATCATTCTCTAGATAGGATACTAGATTGGAGACAGAAGCGGTTGAGAAACTGTGCCATCCATGAGTATCTAGTATCCTAGAGAGGATTACTGCTTACTGGCTCTACTTGGGAATCAAAAGCTCAAGTTTGCAAGTACTTTCCCTCATTGATCATTGAGGATAATGTTCTTTAGGGGGAGAGAGTGTCACAAATTGGTCTACAAAGACCACTCCATGTGTGTGTGGGACAAAGGCCAGCCATAGCCAAGGCCCCAAGCTTGGACTTGTCTGATCAGCATGGAAATTGAGATACTACTTCCTTGAGGTGAGATCTACGTATCCATTATTTTTCATCATCATTGGATGTTTAAGCATGGGCATCTAGGAATGAACATGTTCCAAACCATATTTTCCCAAGAAATCATTTATTTCTCTGACCTTTTTTTGCGGATTTGGGATAAACGCACTTGGAAACATATGTCTAGATAGAAAAACACACAAAACGGGTCTCATACATACTTTTGAGATTTTATCATAAAATTTTTTATGTGAAATGTTTTGTAGTGACATTGTGATTTCATGAGAGAAACTGCAATCTCCAAGGAGACATCCTAATTTTCCTCTCAAACATGCATGGAAAATAAAATTTATTCATGGGACATCACCATTTCAAACAGCATGATTTCCTAGCGATATCACGTCCTTGAGAAACTATGAATTCTAGAGAGACATCATAATTGCCTAGAAATGTTCACTCTAGAGCGTTGTGATTACCCTAGAGAAATCACAATTTCTTGCGAGGAATCGGACCGAAAAAATCACCATTGCATTTGCGAATCATAATTTCTCCATCACAAACACCCCAAAGAAAATATGATTTCGTGTGGGAAATCATGATTGCTTGCACGAAGTCGAATTTCCATATGAGAAATAATCACATCCATAAAAAACCAGGAATTTTGAGAAATTACATACTTCTTAGATTTTTTGGATATTTATTCATATTTCTGATCCTCTCTTCTTATTCTATAGGGCTTTCGCTTCAATTTGGGATTATGAGGTTTGAGAAAAAGCACATGAAGAAACAAGGGTCTTTAGATCCTTGAAGCGACTGCACTATGCAGCTTATAGGGAATTCGATCTAAGTAAAATATACGTGGTTACAATTTACTACCCAATCAAACATTTTTTACCATTTTCCACTTCATTTGAGCATTTAAAACCACCAAAACATAACTGGGAACTAAAAACACCTAAAAAGTGATAGTAGACTAAAAACTAAACTAAACAAAGGAAAAATGCAAATAAGCACTTCACATTAGTTTGTATGCTGGCTCAAAAGGAAAAGTGATAGCAAAGGAAAAATACAAATATGCACTTCACATTAGTTTGCATGCTGGGTCAAAAGACTAAAACATAAAGCCATATCCCCTAGGAGGAGACTATGACCCGAAAACCCACCCATATGCTTACTTTTGCTGATTCTAGTGACTCAAATAGTGAGCTTGAAGCAATGGATTTCTCCAATGACATGAGGAAAAACCCATGAATGCGGAATATGTGTGTAAGGATGAGGCCGAGTACCATACTCCTCTAGAATACTTGTATACGAATGCTCTTATAGTGATTGTGTACTTAGATGGATCAATCACAATGTTATATTCTTGCATATTTCAAATGATTCTACTCCATGGAAGAAACCTTCCATCAAGCCCATAGAAGGCCAACCTCAATAAACAAGACACTATGTATGTAGTATGTGAGCTTCTCAACAAAAAAAAAAAAGATTTAGGAGGAGTGGTTAAGGAATTGAATGCTTGATATGGAGGGAAGTTAGTGACCACTCCATGAGGGAATCCATCCCCAATAGGATATTAAGTGTAGACCTAGTATCTCATGATTCAAAATCATGACAAAAGTAGAAGAAGATACATTTACCATCCTTTTCATTTCCCAAGTCTCATTGGAAAAAGACTCTCGAAGGAGAATCAAGAACTAGCAACAAACTCCAAAGGGGATTTGAAGAGAAGATGCATTGAACAAGGATGTCTCTCATTCCCCCAAATTTTTCAAAGTTCTCAAGTGGATCAAGTTGAGGAGGGGTGAATCCAAATGATCATATTAGACCTCCAATGAGACGACCACCTCCTAGCCCCTAAGTTCTTCAAGATGATGTCATTCCATTTCCAAGACCTCATGATTATGGAAAAAATATTTGACCTTCTCAAGTTGCCAAATATATGAAAGATCATTATGAGTGTACTTTTGATGTATAGAACTAGATGATTAGAGTTCATAAATTCAATGATTTCTTCACATAGTACAAATCCTTTGGTCTCACACTAACTGGAACAACTATGAAATCATTCCAACCACTTGAAAGATGTGTTTCAAGATGTGAATCATCATTGGTAGCACGGAGATAAAAACCTCTCTTTGTTAATTAGAGCTTTAAAACTTAATTGATGAATCATTAATTAATCAAAATTTGATTGATGATTCGAAACACTAAAAAACTTCTTGACTTATCTTTCTAATACCTTATGAAAGGTGTCTTACCAATTTGTAATCAAATACATAGGAGGATAATCACTAAAGGTCTATACAATGTATAACTAATACACTCATGATTACAATCACTTTCAAATCATGTACAAATGCCATAAATCAAACAACTACATACAAAATGTTATATGATCTAGCATTAAGGCTTTCGATATGCTCCAACAACTCCCCCTCAAACCTTATGCAATTGAATTATGGTGGAGATTGAGGATTGTGGAAGCATGAATATAGCACAAAAAAGAAGAAAAAGCTTGGAAAATAACACAACATTGAGTATATTACCAAGTGAATGTAAAAATGATAAGTGAATCATTAGGGTTATAGATGTATATAGAAGCCAATGGAAAAAACCTCCTAAAGAGGGAAAAATGTTCCATGCCAATCCTAAATGTGTTAACACACATTAATATTAAAATATATCAACAATCCTTGACGTAATGATAGTGCACCTCAATGTGATTTGTGCAAGCATGGAATAGGTGGTTCTTCACAATTGTCAATGCACTCTGACTGTGAGTAAAGATGGTGGTGGCAAAAGACTAAATAACATCCAAATCAACCAAGCAATGCGTGAGCCACACACACTCAACAATAGTTGTGCAAGGTGCCCAACACCGAGCATCACAACTAGAAGTGTCCATTGTAGACTGCTTCTTGCTCAGTCAAGGCATGCATAAGCTAGCAAGCATTAAGCAAAAATTGTTAGTGGACGCATGAGTGTTATAGCAACCAACCCAATTTGAGTAAAAAAAAAGCATGTAAATTAGGAAATAATGATCCTCTTTGGGGTAAAGGAATCTAAGTATTGAGATACTACTCAAGTAGTGAAAGATGCGCTTAATTGCATGCCAATGCTTGACACCTAGGCTATGCATAAACTTGCTCATATGAGAGACAACAAACCGAATATCACGTTGGGTCATGCATAAGTATATCAAGCATCCAACAACATCAAATGCATCTCAAACATCATGAATAATCAATCATAGACCTATCTCCATGGGAGTAGCAATAGGTTTTTTATCATCAAGGTAGTAACACTTCAATAGTGTGTCAATGTAATTTTTTGACAAAAATATTCCATTATTAACTTTCATAAATTGAATGCACAAATAATTATTCAAATAAACTAACCAAATATGAAATCTTAAAAGAGGCATGTAAATCAGCCTTAAATTTAGCAATGTGATTCTCTTTATGACAAGTGAGCAACATATCATCGACATACATAACAATGATCAAAAGTACATCAATTGCACTCTTAACATATAAGGTAATCTCAATCAAACTGTTCTCAAATCCATGTGATAGCATGTGAGCATGTATCTTTTCGTACCAAGCGCATGGTGCTTGATTCAATCCATAAAATGCCTTTTTTGACATGCATACTATTTTTCATGCCCTTTCTTCATAAAACCATGGGGCTGAAATTCATACACATCTTCATGCAAAATCACCATTCAAAAATGTAGTCTTTATGTCTAAATGATATACATTCCAATCATGGGCAGTTGCAAGTCCACATATGCTACAAATAATGGTCATTCAGCATTTCAGAGCAAAGTTCTCATCAACTTCAATGCACTTCTCTTGAGCATAAACTTTGGCAACAAGCCTAGTCTTATTCCAATCAATTGTTCCATCAAACGTACATTTGAGTTGTGTACCCATTTAGTGTCAATGAACTTTTTTATTGAAGTCAAATCACATAAAAATCAAGTTGAATTCTTCGTAATGGCATCGTATTCTAATTCCACAAGAGTCATCAAATTCTCTGAATTATGTGCTTCATCAAAAGAAACATGCCCATTCTCATCATAAAGACTAAAGAACCCATTGCATATCAATCTAATGCAAAAGGAGCATTATGGTGGCTTGTATGATGATGATACAACAAAGTTCATCTAATTTGGTATCTTTAAAAGTCTACACTAGCCACTTAGGCATAGTGTTTGGCTCTTCAATGTTTTCTCTATCATCAATAATTGCACCATTTAAATGTGGATAAAAAATAGAATGATCTAGATCATCATTTGAACCCTATATAAGCTAAAAGTCTACCTGTAAAAAGAGGCAACAAAATGTCATACACATCTATTGAGCTAATTAATGTCTTGTTCGTACATGAAAATAAAGGCTGAATTGCATCTTCCACAAAACAAAATCATGAATAACCAAAATGTATTTAGTTTCTATATGATATAGATGATAGCCTTCGCTTCCATAACTATACCCAACAAAAATACATTTCACAGCCTTATCATCCAATATGCCAGATAACCAAAAACACGTATATGCCAAGCCTTATATGAAGAGATATACTACCTTGCATTGATGGGACACCTTTTAAGTACATATGTTGCACACATAATAGCCTCAAACAAAAAACTATGTGTAAAGCTTGACTTTTGACCATTCACCTTGGCATTTCCATAAGAGATGTGTTGTTCTTCTTAGCAAGTATATTTTCTTAAGGTGTATATGTCAATGTACACTGAATGCATTAAAGTCAGAAGGCATATGCTCCTCCTTTGAATTGGAACGAGGGTGCCCATTTCACATATTGATAGATTTTTAGCCATATCAAGAACTATTTGAAGCACATAAACACTTTGTTATTTTCTTTCAATGGATAAAACTCATGCAAGTCCACGAAATTCATTAATGAAGTTAATGGCGTATAGGGGTAATTCCCAAATTAACTTGTCTACGTATGACCACAAACATCACTATGAACAAGCTCCAATATATATACAAATCTAACTGAACCATCTTTTGGGAAGGAAGAATGCTACATTTTATGCAAAATACAACCATCATGGACATGATTAGAAGATGCATCAAGTTTGATCAAAGACAATACCATTTCAAATTTTTGAAGGTGAAGCAAACTAACAAAATTTAGATGGCTGAAGCATGCACACCAAAATTTTGCATAAGAAATAGCATGAAAATCATGAATTGCATATGCTAAATCATTCTCATAATTTGCATAATCTATGAGCTTATAGAGCCCATGACATAAAATTCCAAAAGCAATGATAATATCACCATTTCAAAGATCATGAACTATAAACCTATGTTCAAGAAATTTAATAAATGATGCCAATCTTGGCTACTGATGAAATTGATAACATATTTTCCTTGATCCCTTACACATAGAAGGCCTCTAACAATGTGAAAGTATTGCCATCACTAGTAGTAAGAATGATCTTTCCAACCCCTGTGATATGATAAGAGGAGTTTTAGTTCATGTGATAGTATTCATCATAGAAGCAAGCTCAAGTGAAGTGAAGAAATTATGTTGTGAGGTAATATGTTTAGTTGCACCACTATCAAAGTGCCGCACATTTGAGTCTACTACAAACACACTACTCATGAGAAGATGGGTCATAGCTTTCAAGAGAAAGGAGATAAAGAAGAGAGCTCTCACACACTCTCACATACAAAGTGAGGAGCACACATAGATTGAGGCAAGGAAGAATGATGTTCTTCTTCGTCTTCTTCTATTACATAAAGAGAATATACAAGAATGACATGATACAACAATACAACTAGTACAATATATAAAGAACAATACATAACAAAAACCTTGATGTCTAGAAATGACTGGGTTGGCAAGAAAACAAATGTGCCATCACTCTTGTAGATAAATTCGGTATAGCTTACTAAAAGTTTCCCTGACATATATCGGCGTAGCTAGTGCATGTCATAGAAATGAAAAAGTGATATATGTCATCCTCGATCATCACATGTTGAGCTTGATATATCAACACTCCCTCTCATGCTCAACTGATGGAGAGTGTTAATCTCCAAAAGAACAAGCTATCCTTGATGTTAGACCACCTCTATATCAAGAATAAATTCAGACTCCACTTAATTTTAAAGAACAATCACCAAACTATCAAGAAATTGATCAACTGTGAAAAATCACTTCTCAGAAAAAGTCTGCTGCACATTAATCATTCATTGACTGATCATTCATGTAAAGTTTTTGATAAAACTTTGTAGAGTATGTCGCCTAGAAGTTGCGCATCTTCTCCAAGTTAAATCACTTCAGATGCTTGAGTAGATTGTGAGAAATGACTCAAACAATGTAAAACTGTCTCTCTGTAATGACGACTTTGACACCTGTAACTTCTAAGCTATGGTTCTCCCAAACTATAGCCCATTTCATCAAATGCTTTTATAGATGGTTTACCTCTCAACTTAAATTTTGAGTCCTCATTTGTGAAAAACTTTACACTATGCACTCAGCACTGCCCATTTCTTTGACCATCGAATCTGCGCCTGTTTCAGAAGACATTCAGAACTTTCTACATATGAATGTTCCTATTCAAAATTCTCTCAGCCTGTTTGCAATTGGACTCTCAAACTTTAACCATAGATGGATTAACTATGCATTGAGACATGTTCAAAAGGATTTCTCAAAAGATTAACTACAGAAGGAGAATCAAAGAAAAGATCGATGCGCAATTCTCTAAAAGATTTTTCTTCTCATAATTTTTCATACATCTGATGGATGACATGCATAATGTTCATCTCATTCTCTCCTATTCTTCTATTCTTCACATCTATTGTCTTCTCTATCTCTTCTATATCTCACTCCCCAACTATGAACATGTATCTATATATATATATACGAGTCTAACTCGTCAATTTTCCAAATACATTGAAAATATTTACAAGAGTAATGTACAAAAGAACTTTGTTTCTGAATCTCTTCTTTCTTGAAACTGATCTTCAATCTTCCATTCATTTTTCCACTTCTGGATTTTATGTAATCACTATTTGTTGATTGTTCTGCTCCAACAGCTCCCCCTCAATCATCAATTGTGATTACCTGCGTCTTCTTTATTCCTGCCATATCTTTAAACCTCTGCAACTTTGGACCATCCAAACTTTTTGTCATCATATCTGCAAGTTGATCTTTTGTAGGAGTATGCATGACTTCAATTTCTTTATCAATAACCTTCTCTCTCAAAAAATGATACTGAATTTCAATATGTTTAGTTCTAGCATGAAACGCAGGATTTGCTGCCAAATATAAAGAACTCATATTGTCTCCACAAATGATAGGAGTACTCTGAATCACATCAAAACTCTTCATAAGTGTCTTTAGCCATATTACTTCCTTTGCAGCTTCCACCATGCCTTTGTATTCTGCTTCTGTGGATGATAGAGCAACTGTATGTTGCTTCTTAGAACACCATGAGATTAGCTTATCTCCCACATAACACAAATATCCATGTGTTGATCTTCTATCATCCAAATTACCTGCCCAATCTGCATCACTGTATATTTTGACTCTTGTATCTGAAGTAAACCCATAGTACAACCCTTCATTGAGTGTACCCTTGATGTACCTAAGTACTCTTTGTCCTGCAATCCAATGTTCCTTTCTAGGACAATGCATGAATTGAGATAGAACTCCAACTGCATATGACAAATCGGGCCTTGTTAATGTAGCATAAATCAAGCTACCCACCAAACTCTGATAGAGCTTCATATCTTTGAATTCTTCTCCTCCATATTTAGTCAATCTATGATTCACTTCCATTGGAGTTGGTGCTATCCTGCAATCTTCCATTTTAAATTTGGTTAGCAAATTTTTCAGATACCTTTCTTGAGTTACATATACTCCATGTTGAGTATATGAAATCTCCATTCCCAAGAAGAATGAAAAATTTCCCAAATCACTGATTTTGAATTCTTTCTCCATCTGTTTCTTAATCATTTGTATGCCTTTATCATCTGTTCCTGTAAGTATTATGTCATCAACATAAATACAAACATAAATAAATCCATCTTCACTTGCTTTGACTAGCAAACTACTATCTACCTTTGATGCTTGAAATCCAAGTTCCTTCAAGAATTTTACAAGCCTGTAATTCCATGCCCTTGGGGCCTGCTTCAATCCATACAAAGCTCTCTTGAGCTTACACACATAATTTGGATACACTTGATCTTTGAACCCTTCTGGTTGCTCCATGTAAACTTCATCTGAAATGTAACCATTCAAAAAACCATTTTTAACATCTAATTGAGATAATTTCCAACCTTTGCAAGCAGCAATTCCTATGAGTGTTCAAATGGTTATCATTTTTGCCACAAGACTATAAGTCTCATCATAGTCCACTCCATATGTCTATGCATATCCCTTCACAACAAGTCTGGCTTTGTACCTAGACACAGTTCCATCTACAAATCTTTTTGTTTTGTAAACCCACTTACATCTAATGATTTTCTGGCTATTAGGTTTAGGAACCAGATCCCATGTCTGATTTTCCATCAATGCATCATACTCCTCCTGCATAGCTTCTTCCCAATTCTTCTTCCCTTTGGCTTCATCATATGTAGATGGATCTTCATCTGCTTTTATCATGTAAGCATAATCCTTAGTAGTCAAGAATGAAGTATCATAGCTATACCTTGTGGGTTGCCATTTGTGCCTTGTAGACCTCCTGAGTTCTCCACTTCTTGAAGTTTCTGGTTCATCACATTCTGGATCAAACCTTGGCACTTCTTCACCTCCAACTTGTATTTCATTTTTCTCTTCTTCATCAAATATCTGAACCTTTGTTTTAACTTTCTTCTGATTCATAATTTCTTCAACTTCTGCATACACATTAGATGTACCTGCATACCAAGTACTTTGCTCATCAAATGTAACATCCTTGGACACAAGGAATTGTTTTGTGGATGGACTCCACAACCTATAACCCATCTGCTTGTCATCATAACCAATGAATACATACTTCTCTGCTTTAGGCTCCAATTTATGCCTCAATTGAGATGGCACATATGCATATGCCAGGCATCCAAATATTTTACAATGATCCAAGGTAGGTCTCTTACCCCACCAAGCTTCATATGGTGTCATACCCTGCAAAGCTTTACAAGGCAATCTATTAACCAAATATGTGGCTGTGTTTATAGCCTCAGCCCATAAATAATTTGGTCAATTTTTCTCTTTCAACATGGATCTTGCAAATTCAACAAGTGTCCTATTTCTTCTTTCTGCTACCCCATTTTGTTGAGGAGAGTACTTGCAAGTAATTTCCCTCTTTATACCTGCATTCCACAAGTAATCACTGAAGTCATTAGAAAAATACTCTCCCCCTCCATCTGACCTTAACCTCTTCAATTTTTGACCTGTAATTCTTTCTGCATATGCATGATAGTGTTTAAATGTATTAAACACTTCTGATTTGTCTTTGATCACATAGATTGTGATCCACCTGGTAGCATCATCAACATATATGACATAATATCTTGAACCATTTATACTAAAGTCCTTTGAAGGACCCCACACATCTGTATGTACCAATTCAAGTCTTTATGAATACATAAAACCATGCTTATTGTATGATTGCTTATGAGCCTTACCTAACTGACATGCTTCACATCTGTATGTCATGTGTTGCCCTGCAATGTTAGGTAATCCAAGTACTGAACCATTGTTTATCATTTCTTTGATACCTCTCTCATTAAAGTGTCGAAGCCTTTTGTGCCAAAGATACAATTTCTGACACCTTTTTCTCTCCATATGCAAACATAGCATGTCCAACATTTCTTTGTACCTTTAATGTGAAGAGCCTTCCTTCCTTCTTCCCTCTAACAATCTATTTATACCCTTGACTAGGGTCTTCAACATAAACTCCATCATTAGTGAACCTTACCTCATATCCTTTTTCCACAATTTGTCCTACACTTATCAGATTTTTAGGAATTGTAGGAACATACAAAACCTTACTCAAAAGAGTGCTTCCATCTTTGGCTTTGATTGAACTAATTGACTTTACCTTGTGCTTTGTATTATCACCTGTTTGGGCTGTATGATTAATTGCATTATAATCTAGATCAGTCATCAAGGCAATGTTTCCACTCAGATGGTTGCTACATCCTGAGTCAATATAAAATACTCTCATGTCTTCATGTGAGGCTTCACATGTTGCATTCATAATAAGAGTCGAATCTTCTTTCTGATCTGATGCATAATTGTAGTAGGTATTATTATATGATTGATTTTGGAAGTTTCTTCCTCCACCTCTTCCAAAAGAATTCCTATCACCTCTACCTCTGAAGTTTCCTCTCTCATATCTGCCACCTCTTCCTCTTTGATTAAAATTCTGA
This sequence comes from Ceratopteris richardii, assembly GCA_020310875.1. Lineage (NCBI taxonomy): Eukaryota > Viridiplantae > Streptophyta > Polypodiopsida > Polypodiales > Pteridaceae > Ceratopteris > Ceratopteris richardii. The sequence goes on along the minus strand of CM035424.1, from coordinate 174,744,589 downwards.
TTAAAATTACCATTGCTTTGATTATTGTGCCAACAATAATGAGATAGATGATTGGTCTTACCACATATCCAACAAGCTCTGACATTATCTTTGTTATTTCTGCCTCTTCCTCTACTTCTGCCACTTCCTCTTCCTCTTAGGAAGTTTGCTTGGCTTGGAGGACCTTCATCTTCAACTGACTGTTGCTTTCCTTTGCTAGTTTTCTTCTTGTCTTTAGAATACATTGCATGACCTACACTCTTATCAATATCTCCTTTGATATCATTCTCAAAAGTTAGCATATGTCCTAACAATTGATTTAGATCAGGAGTGAAATGATCTAATGAAAGTTCTGTAGACAAAATAAAAGGCTTCCACTTCTCATCTCCTCTTAGCCCTGTGAGAATTTGTCTTACCAATTTATCTTCTTCAATATCTTCATCCACTGCACCTAAAGAATCTGCAATGTCCTTCATCTTTGTCACATAATCAGATATTGATTGTGAAGCCTTCTTCTTGAAGGTAGTGAACTCTGCCCATAATGAAGCTTTCCTTGATTTGGTTGTGTTCTGAAAATGCTCTTCCAAAGCATTCCAAATGTCAGTTGCACTTTCAAGTCCTCTAATATGAGGAAGCAAATAATCATTCACTGCCATGTAGATTATGCTCCTTGCTTAAGCATCCTTCTTCATCCACATCTTTACATCTGCTAGCTCCTCCCTAGTTGGAACACTAGGATCTCTGAACTCTGGCTTTTCTTCCTCTCCTATGATATATCCCATCAGATCTTTGCTCATAAGATGAGCTTCCATTCTCATAGACTAAGCTGGATAATTTTCTCTATCCAACTTTTCAATTTGGAGACTATCTCCCATCCTTGCTTCACCTGTAGTCTCAAATCTTTAGTCCTTATAAAGAATGAATGTACCTTAGTTTTGAATGTTGCTCCTTCTGATCCTTTTGACAGCCTTTATGTGTCTTCCTTCAATCTTTCTTCACACTTTATCCTTTTGATCCTTCAAGATGTAAAGTTTGTATGTCTGCAGCAGTCGGAGTCTCCCTTTCCTCAATTTTGATATAACCAGCTCTGATACCACTGATGGAGAGTGTTAATCTCCAAAAGAACAAGCTATCCTTGATGTTAAACCACCTCTATATCAAGAATAACTTCAGACTCCACTTAATTTTAAAGAACAATCACCAAACTATCAAGAAATTGATCAACTGTGAAAAATCACTTCTCAGAAAAAGTCTGCTGCACATTAATCATTCATTGACTGATCATTCATGTAAATTTTTTGATAAAACTTTGTAAAGTATGTCGTCTAGAAGTTGCGCATCTTCTCCAAGTTAAATCACTTCAAATGCTTGAGTAGATTGTGAGAAATGACTCAAACAATGTACCTATGTCTGAAAACTGTCTCTCTGTAAGGACGACTTTGACACTTGTAACTTCTAAGCTATGGTTCTCCCAAACTATTGTTGTTTAATCAAATGCTTTTAGCCATAGATGGCTTATCTCTCAACTTAAATTTTGAGTCCTCATTTGTGAAAAACTTTACACTATGCACTGAGCACTGTCCATTTCTTTGACCATCGAATCTACACCTATTTCAGAAGACATTCAGAACTTTCTACATATGAATGTTCCTATTCAAAATCTCTCAGCCTGTTTGCAATTGGACTCTCAAACTTTAACCATAGATGGATTAACTATGGATCTAGACATGTTCAAAAGGATTTCTCAAAAGATTAACTATAGAGGAGAATCAAAGAAAAGATCGACGTGCAATTCTCTGAAAGATTTTTCTTCTCATAATTTTTCATACATCTGATGGATGACATGCATAATGTTCATCTCATTCTCTCCTATTCTTCTATTCTTCACATCTATTGTCTTCTTTATCTCTTCTATATCTCACTCCCCGACTATGAACATGTATCTATATATATATACGAGTCTAACTCGTCAATTTTCCAAATACATTGAAAATATTTACAAGAGTAATGTACAAAAGAACTTTGTTTCTGAATCTCTTCTTTCTTGAAACTGATCTTCAATCTTCCATTCATTTTTCCACTTCTGGATTTTATGTAATCACTAATTGTTGATTGTTCTGCTCCAACATCAACATCGTGTCTTGTAATCCAAGCATCCCGTGAAACTTCTTTAGATTTTTTGATCCAAGTGCTTTAATGAAAATATCAAGAACTTGATTATCTATCCTCACAAAAACAAGATCACTATCACCTACTAATACCTTTTCTCTCTTGAAGTGATGATGTGCCTCAATATGCTTTTCTTCTAACATGAAAAACAAGATTTCATGCTAATTGGATATTGTTAAGATTATCAAAATAAATGATGATAGGCTTCTATACTTCCACACCTAAATCTACAAGTAGCATCTCTAGCCATGATGCTTCACATGCTACCATTGTAACACCTCTATACTCAACCTCTGTACTTGACAAAGCAATAGTGGGTTGCTTCTTACTTCTCCACGTAATGGTTGCACTCTTGAGTGAGAATAGAAAGCCGCTAGTAGATCTTCTATCTGGAATACTACTAGCCCATGTGCATCAGTATATCCATGAACTTGAAATTTTGCACCAACTTCATAAAACAATGCATAATCCAAAGTAGCACCCACCTAACGTAGAGTGTATCTCAATGCATCCAAATGTGGTTTCTTGGGAACTTGCATAAATTGACTTTGAAGTTTCACAATGTAGCTTATATTAGGCCTTGTAATTGTGAGATATATCAAACTTCCCATAATTTTCTTGTACATAGTAGCATTTTTTGATGCTTCACTTGATGTAGTATTCAACTTCAAATTATGATCGAATGGCATAGAGTTGGCTTACAATCAACCGATTGAGATGATCCACAAGACTTGTACAAAACTTCAACGTGTTTGCATTGGAAAATCAAAAACTGTATATATCTTTGGGAAAATAGCATTAATTTTCATGCATAGTCATCGTGATAGTGTGTTTGAAGGTTGAAAAAAGCCTAAATCAAAAGTAAAATGCCATAAAGCAAAGCTATTTTAAACTACTAATGGCATCAGTAGGATCACCAATTTTTTTATGATTTTAAGGCTTAAACCAAAAGGGTGTCGATTATGCCCTAAAGAAAGAGGTGACTTGTTGTTGTACAAACCATGAGATCAAGGACTCCAAAAGCATGCAAGCAGTGCAAAGAAGAAGAAAAAGCTTGGAGAACAACACAACACTAAGTTTACTACCAAGTAATTATACAAAAGATAAGAGACATGTTATTGTTCATATGTATATATACAACTCGGGGGAAAGAACCCTCCTAAAGAGGGAAAAACATAACTCGACAATCCTTAGAGTGTTCACACACATCACTACCAAAATAATCAACAAATTATATGTCTTCATGTCTTCAATATGTGTACATACATTCCACAAATCTACGAATCTTTACTCCATCGAGTGATTTCTTCATAATGTCTTAACATTAGTCATGTTTAGACACCTATATGAGTTCCACTTGCTTGTTTTTCACTTTATTCCTAATGAAATAATACTGTATTTCTATATGATTTGTTCTTGAATGATATATAGGATTGTTTGCTAAGTGCATTAGACTCAGATTGTCTCCAAAGAGTTGAGGTACTTGAAATTTAATATCAAGCTCATCAAACAAGCCCTTCATCCATATTGCTTCTTGTGTAGCTAGAGCAACTCCTCTATATTCTACTTTAGTAAAAGAAACGGTTATTGATATATTTAGGTAGTGATGTGTGTGAACACACTGGGACTATCGGGGCACTGTTTTCCCTCTTTCGGAGGTTTTTTCCCCCCACTTGTATAGGTTCCTATTACCCTAATGGGCTACTTATCTATGTACATTCTCTTAGTAATACATTTAGTATTGTGTGTTGTACTCCAACCTTCTTCTTCTTCCATGTGTTGTTTGTGTGCTTCCACAAACCTCAAACTCCAACAATTGGTATCAGAGCAGGTCGCCGTTTCATCTATGGTGTCATCGACACCCCTTTGGTCACAGTCTTAGAATCACACAAAATTTGGTGAGCATACTCAAGTGATTAGGAGTTCAAAAATTCTTCGCTCTATGGTGTCAAAATTGCGATTTGAGTATTTTTTTGCATCTGGACACACTATCACAGTGCCTATGTAGGCAATTTCATCTTTTTGTGCCAAAGATATATACATGTTTTAGTTTTCCAGTATATGCGTCTCAAAGTCTGCTATAGCTTTAGTAGAACTTGATGGGATAGTTTTGTTCAAATTTTTGAGATAGAGTCATTTTTTTGCAATAAGGTATTTCAGTCAGTGACCATGGCTGAAAGCAGTGATATGTTCCATATGTTGGATGTCAAGGATAAGTTGGATGGTACCAACTACCCATTATGGGCTTATATGATGTATCATGTATTGGTTGTGAAAGGACTGTGGAATATTGTGTAGGGTGTTGAGAAACATCATATTACATCTGCAAATACAGTTATTGAAGGTGATGTAGATGGTGTTGAAGATGGTAATTTTCTTCATGTTCCTATTTGTGATGTGGTTCTTGTTGCACGTACTATAGAGCAAATTTGTTGGGATGGCAAAGATGCATAGGCACGTGCATTGATAGCCTTTTCTATCAAACATGCCATTATTCCTCACATTCACTCTTGCAGAATAGCAAAGGATGCTTGGGATACACTTACCACTTTATACCAGGCAAGGAATGAGGGTCTTGTTTCTTACCTCCGAAAATAGTTGTAGAGTGAGCACATGAATGAACGAGATTCCATGGATAGTTTTTTGACAAAGATCAAAGATTTGAAGGAGCAGTTGATTTCTACTAATGAAGTCTTGCCTGACAGTTCACTTGTGCACATTGTTCTGAATGGTATTCCAGATTCATATAAGAGTTTTGCTTATACTCTTTGATTGATGATGAAAGGAAATCCAAATGCCTTAACATTTGAGGATTTAGTCTTTGTTCTATTGCAAAAAGATCAATCTAGGCAGAACAAGTCCATTATGCATGTTTCTGATCAAGCTTTCCTGGATAGGCAGAAGGGCAAAGGTAAATGGAGCTCCTCTACTAGTGAGCAAAAATTTGCTAATTTTGCACAATCAAAGAAGGATGATAGAGAGACAAGAAGAAAATAGAAAAGCAAAAATTGTTTTGCAAATAGGGTAAAGGAAATGATCATGTCATAAAGAGTTTCCCAAAACTGGTTGCAAAAGCGACAAAGAAGAAAGAGGCTAGAATGGTTTTTGTAGAGGCCTCTACACCCAAAATAAAGTCTTCTAATCTTGTGCAGAATGAAGAATGGGCATTTACTACTATTTGCAATTATGACCCATCTTTGCATGAAAAATTTATGTTTGTAGTAGACTCGGATGTTGGTGCTTTGATAGTGGGGCAACAAAAATTATTACCTTGTAGTGTTGTTTCTTCACTTCACTTGCACCTTCCCCTATAAGGAATACTGTCACATGCACCAACAACTCCTCTTATCCTGTTATGGGAGTTGGTAGATCATTCTCACTACTACTGATGGTAGTCCTTTTACATTGTCAGATGCTTTATTTGTACCAGGGATCAAGAAAAATATGTTATCATTTTTAGCATTAGCCAAGATTGGCTCGATCGTGAAATTTATTGATGATAGATGTGTAGTTCATGATCTATCAAATCGCAATATCATTACTACTTCTAGCATTTTATGTCATGTGCCATATAAGCTCATAGATTATGCAAAATTTGTGAATGATTCAGCATGTGTAGTTTAAGATCTAAGGCTATATCAGATGCAAAGCTTTGGCATACACGCTTGGTCATCTGAATTTTACTAGTTTGCCATGCCTGTAGAAATCTAAAAATGGTGTCCTCTTCACCCAAAATTGAGGCACCTGGTAAACATGTATGTGAAGATTGTATTTTGGGCAAAATACAACGTTCCTCCTTCCCAAAAGATGGCTCAATTTGAGCAACTTAGAAATTGCAGCTTGTTTAGACTGATGTTTATGGTCCTATGCAGACACCTTCTTCTGGGAACTATCTTTACTTCATGACTTTCATCGATGATTTTTCCAGGCATGCATGCATATATCCATTGAAAGAAAATTCTGAAGTGTTTATGTGCTTCAAATAGTTTCTACTTTTGGCTGAAAATCTATCGTGTAAAATGGGGACCCTCCATTCTGATCAAGGGAGGGAATATATGTCTTCTAATTTTAATGCATTTATGGCTAAATGTGGGATAAAACATCAATGTATAGTGTTATGTACACCTCAATTGAATGGAGTTGATGAAAAGAAGAACATGCCAGTCATCGAGATGGTGAGGTGTATGGTTAAGAGTCAGGCTTTATGGATTGAGGCTCTTATGTGTACAACATATGTACTCAATAGGTGTCCCACTAAAGCATTGCATTCTATCACTCCATATGAGGCTTGGCATGATCGTAAGCCATCTGTTTCTCACCTGCATGCTTTTGGTTGTCTGGCATATGCATTAGTGCCTAAACAAAACATAGGAAATTGGATGATAAAGCGGTGAAATGTATTTTTGTTGGGTATAGTTATGAAAGAATTTGTATCATCCACAAACTAAATGCATTTTGGTTAGCTGTGATGTTGCTTATGTGGGAGATGCTATTCAGCCATTACTTTTATGTACTAAGGAGACATGAATTAGCTCCAAAGACATGTATGACACTTTGTTGCCTCTTTTTACAGGTGAACAATCTAGTGTTGGTCCTAACAAGGCAACTTCTCAGCCTTTACAAGTTTCATGTGATGATGTAGATCATTCCATTTTTTATGCAGATTTACATGATGCACTTGTTGATGAGAGAGCTGACTTTGCATGATAGCAAATTAGGTGTACCTCTATCATATCATAATCATTCAACCTCTCATGGTGCTTCTTTTGCATAAAATTGATATGTTATGGCTGCCTCATGTCTTTGTGATGAGAATGAGCCAAATTTGTTTGATGAAGCAAAAAATTCAGAAAATTGCATGGCTGTTATGCAACCAAAATATGATGCTATCATGAAAAATGGTACCTGGTCTTTATGTGACTTACCTCCTGGCAAGAAGGCCATTGGCACTAAGTGGGTATACATGTTGAAGTGTAAGCCTGATGGAATAGTTGATAGGTATATGGCTAGGCTTGTTGCAAAGGGTTATGCTCAAGAAAAAGGCATTGATTTTGATGAGACCTTTGCTCCTACATGGTGAATGACTATTGTTCATAGCATCTGTGCACTTGCAACTCATCATGGTTGGAATGTACATTGGTTAGACATTAAAATTGCATTTTTGAATGGTAACTTTCATGAAGAAGTGTATGTTTTTCAGCCCCATGGCTTTGTGTAGAAAGAGCATGAAAACCAAGTGTGTAGGTTGAAAAAGGCATTATATGGTTTGAAGAAAGCACCACATGCTTTGTATGAAAAAAATTATGCCTACCTGTTTACACATGGTTTTGAGAATAGTCCAACTCAGAGCACCTTATATGGAGCATGAAAATGATGTGCTTCTAATCATTGTTGTCTATCTTGATGCCATGCTGGTCATTGGTCCTCATGAGAAGCATATTGATGATTTTAAGGCTGATTTGCATGCCTCGTTTGAGATGTCAAATTTGAGGCATTTGCATCATTATTTGGGCATTCAATTTATGCAAGTTGATAGCAAAATAGCTTTGTGTTAAACAAAATATATTGACACATTATTGTAACATTTTGTTCTTGAAGACTACAAACCTATTGCCATCCCTATGGAGATAGGTTTACGATTGAGTCTTCATGATCCTAGAGATGTATTTGATGTTGTTCTCTATCAACAGGCTATTGTATGCTTGTTTTACTTATGCATTACTCCGCTAGATATTCAATTTGTTTTCTCACAGATGAGTAGGTTTATGCATTGCCCAAGTGTCGAGTGCAAGTGGTTAAGCGCATCTTTCACTACTTGAGTGGTACCCTTCTACTTGGATAATTTATCCCAAGGGGGGATCACTACTGCCAGATTTACATGCTTTTTCTAACTCTAACTAGACTGGTTGCTATGACACTCTTGTTTGCACTAGTGGCTTTTGCTTCATGCTTGGTAGGTCATGTATATCTTGATTGAGAAAGAAGTAGCCTATTGTGGCCACTTCCAATTGTGAGGCTAAGCATAGGGAAAATTTCACAACGACTATTGAGTCTGTGTGGCTTAGACGCCTTATGGCTCATTTGGGTGTTGTTGAGTCTTATACCACCTTTATCTTCATTGATAGTCAGAGCACATTGGCAGTTGTGAGGAACCCTATGTTCCATGCTCGCACTAATCACATTGAGGTGCACTATCATTATGTCAGGGAGAGGTTCTCTGCTGGAGAGATCAGTTTGGCATATGTTCCCATACATGAGAACATTGCAGACCTTTTCACAAAGGCTCTCCCTAGGGAGAAGTTTGAAGCTTTCTGCAAAGCTTTGGGCTTACTTCCTTTTGTGGATTGATTCCACATATCTTGGCACTTCCTTATACATAAGTGCTAGCTCCTTGTTCATCGCATCACTCCCATAGGGATTTGTTGATATATTTAGGTAGTGATGTGTGTGAACACACTAGGACTATTGAAGCACTTTTTTACCTCTTTAGGATGTTTTTACCAATGGCTCGTATATATGCTTATTACCCTAATGGGCTACTTATCTTTGTACATTTTGTTGGTAATACCTTTGATATTGTGTGTTGTGCTCCAAGATTCTTCTTTTTCCTTGTGCTGCTCACGTGCTTCCGCAGACCTCAAACTCCAAAAACGGCAATAGTAGGTTGGTTCTTAGATGACCATGAGACCATTTTATTACTTGCAAATCACAAATAACAAGAGGTATTTCTTTTATCATCTCTTGAACTAGGCCAATCTTCATGAGAATAGATTCTTAACTTCTTCCTTTATGCCCATAGCTCTAGAGTTTGAGCTCATTTGCATCAATTTTGTTTAGAGTGAGAGATAATAGAGAGAGGAGATACAAAAACTTTGGAAGCTTGTCTCTCTCAAATTGATGATCCTTTTTGCAAAAAAAATTGAAATATAAATTCTTTGGCAGAAACTACCACCTCCAAGTTTTTCGTGTGATTTGGTTGACTGTGGAGAGGGTAATACTATCAAAAGGCTTAGGATCTTTTTTTCTTGAGAAATCATCAGAAAATGCTAAAAATTTTTGCAAATTATTGCTCTGCCTCTTAAACCTAGGAAAGAAGACATCAAACATAAGAAAGGTTAAAAAAATGAAACACTAGGGAAATCATCTCTATTTTGGGTAGTGAATTTTATTGAGCAAAGGCCATCACAATGTCCCACAGCCATCATAATTTTTGAGAGGCATTGTGATTTCCCATAGATGTCAAAATCATCCCGAGAAATTGGGTAAGTTATTTTGCCATCACCATCACTATTAGCTATTGTGATTGCCTTGGCCCAATAGCCACCTTGAACAGGAAATTTGATGAGGGACATCAACATCATGAGTGCCCACATAAACGGGGATACCGCCATGACATATGATACATTGCGGTTACAAGAAACCATCACAATTGCTCCCATGCTACTCATAGAGCCATTGTAGGCATTGCATGTATTGAAAAGTCATGTTTTATTGTGATATTTTTTTGAAATTTTTGCACATTTCTAATCCTTTTCCCTTGTTATAAAGGATTGTAATCTCAAATTAAGTGTGAAATGCTCAAAATCATAATAACTCATAAATTAGGGGTTTTTCAAAGAATAATTATGCTTCTTGGCCTATCCTAAAATGGGCTCTAAAAACCCTAAAAACTTGGTGATTAAGGAAAGAAAGCTCAAAATGAAGTGGAAATTGACTTATGCACTAAAGATTTGGCCATATACAAGGGCAAATAATTGAAACTTCAAGTCACCTCTTTTTGGAAGAGCATGTGACTCATTTGCCTTCTAGGACACTCACTTCTAATGAGTATAGTGATTTAGATAGTGACGTAAAAGTCATGGCATGCCCAAGTGACATGCAAGGACAATCTATGAGCAAGAAATTAATGTCTAGAACTAAGAATGCATGTCTTAATGATCTTTAGATGAATCCACGGTCTATACATAGATAAAAAAGGGTGTATTGCAAAGTGTCTAAGGAGGATAAGTCAAATGCTAATATCTAGGGCAGCCTGCCTTCTCCCCAATAAGCACAAACATAAGATTCAATATAAGCTAGAGACTAGTGGAGACTCTTAAAATAGAAGAAACTAGATGGAAAGCATTCCCACATTTCTACTAGTAGCATAATAGCAAAATAGAAATGGTTTAGGGGAAGGAAACCCTAATTCTCAAATTAGAACTCAAAATGGGCAAGGACCCCTAATCCTCAATTCATGCAACCAAATGCCCATACATTTCCACTTGTAACACAAGATGGTGGTACAAAGCTTCACCCTTCTCAAGTTGCCAAATGCATGAAAAATCATTATGATGGCATGACTGATATGTACCATCACATAGTAGAGTTTAAGCAAGTGCTTCAAGCGAAGCAAGTGAATGCTTCTTTCACTCAAAGCAAACCTTTTGAGATTACATTGGTTTGAACAACCTTGAATAGTTCCAACCATTGGATAGATAGATGTTTCACGATGTTGGTATTTTCTAGATGAGTTCATTGGTGAGTTCTTAGAGAAAGGAGTTAGACATGACACCTATTTTATGGTCCATAGCTTCAAAAAACATATTCATGAGATTGTGAGGCTTGCCACTCAAAGATTCAAGTAGTATGTGGATAGATGTAGAGTTCAGGAGGCTCCTTTCCAAGAAAAGTGGATTTCCCTTTTCTTGGATGGATTGCTAGTAGTGAGTTAGGAATTTGTCCATCTCAAGTGCTTGCAAACACTTGATGCATGCTTGAAAGAGTGTATATACTTAGAAGATAGTCTAGCAAAAGACTTAAAGCTTCCACATGTGCACAAAACATCTAAGTTTTCTATTAGTTGTGGTTCGCATCCACCCTCTATCGATGACACTAGCGACATGGTAGCAAAGACATTGGGAACTCAACATCCATCATGAAGTCGGGTATAAAAAGGTGGATCTCAATGTGCACAACCATTCAAAAGATGTTATCAGTGGGGAGGAGACCATCTAATGCAATTTTTTTCAGAAAATCTCAACCACAATCAAATAGAATAGAAATGAAATATTTTCAATATTATCAAAAGCTCATAAATCACATTATGCATGATTATACTTACACTCAAAAATATGTGATAAAACCTATGGGGTTTCCCTCCATATCCTTATGTGCCTCAAGATCAGCTAAGACACTATGATTGTTGACAATATTATCATGCATCTAAGCCATAAACGGGTAAACAAGATGATAATCCACCAAAATGTACAACCCTATCCACCCTAAAATGTTGTTCCAATGAAGTACACCAACCCAGATGAAGAGAAAGAATGTGCCATTGTACCTATTTCATCTGCACCACCTTTGGGTGCACAAGAACCTATTTTTGACTATCCTAGATGAGAGCAATACTAATATAAAGAACCAACAAACTAAGTACTTCTCTTCTTATGATGATCCATAGTATGGCTAGGATTATACTTCGAATGGAGGACTAGAAGGAGGGTACTATACTGTGTGGTACACCACTATGAGACATCCTATGAGAAAAACTAGAGCTCTATAGATAGAGGGCATCGATATAGATGTAAGACAATAGCTACACAATAGAACATAGAAGCAGTAATAGAGAAGATAATAGGTATGGTAGAACCTCAACAATTTTCCACTAATATCAAGTACGAAAGATAATGGCATTGTCCACTCGTGCACTCTCAAGGTAGAGCTTAAATAGTGATCTAGACAACTCTAGATAGGGAGTTACAAGGTAGAGGTATGCTGGCTCGATTAGATGTCTGAGGTAGTGTAGAGGTCATGTACATATATAGGATAATGGGTGGCCTTCTACGAACGGCTAAACATTAGCAGTAGAGTGTGTGCAGCCACCGCTCGCATAGTCACCATACATGGCTTAGGTGGGTTCAACCAACCTAACAAATATAAATTATTTCTGACTTTGATAGAGAATATCCCATGGAATATTCCCTTTGACATCGTGTCAGGGGCTACTCCCCATTGCTCGGAACCCACAATTGGGGACCTTGGTAACTCCCTTTCCTTACAATACCTTACATGGTCCAATTTGACCTTCATCCAACATGCATGTTGGGATTCCCATCAATTGGGTAATGCACGATTGGCTTCTCCTCATCATGGGGGCCTTACAAAATGTGCATTAGTACATACAATCATGAGGGGTAGACATTAATCATATAGTACACCACCCTCAATGTTTATTGAATGATAAATCAAGTAGTTCTCAATCCTATGCCCATGTTGAAGATGCATGTTGAGCTGCTCTCTTCCAAGTGCTTTAGTGAATATGTTAGCACAATTTCCTCTATTGAGAAATATTCTAGCTCCACAATTTCATCTTCAAACAACTCACAAACATAATGGTATTGTACTTCTATATCCTTGGCATGAACATGAAATACTAGGTTCTTTGCAATGGCCATACGACTTTGATTATCATAATCATGTACAATCGCCTTTTTTTATGGAAAGCCTAGATTTGCAAGAATTCTCCTTAATGAGACTCCCTCACAAGAAGCAAAACAAGCTGCTTTATACTTTGCTTTAGTAGAGGAGAGTGTGAAAGTTGGTTGCTTCCTACTTACCCAAGAAAATGTTTATGAACCAAGTGATAAACAATATCCGAAAATTGATTTTCTAGAATCACAATCTCCAGCCCAATCTTAATCACAATATCCTTGAAATGTATCACATGTGGGATAAAGAATACCAAAATCCAACGTGATTGCAATGTACCTTAGAATTTTTATTCCAACATTCCAATGACTATCCTTAGGTTTGTTGGAAAAACTACTTAACACTCCAACAATATAGTAGATGTCTCGTCTACTGTTGCATAGAAAAATAAGATTTGCAATGAGCTTCCTACACATACAAATACACATACACATACACATCCACATCCGCATACATATACACATACACATACACATACACATACACATACACATACAATTACACATACACATACACATACACATACACATACACATACACATACACATACACATACACATACACATACACATACACATACACATACACATACACATACACATACACATACACATACACATACACATACACATACACATACACATACACATACACATACACATATACATACACATACACATACATATACACATACACATACACATCCGCATACACATACACATACACATACACATACACATACACATACACATACACATACACATACACATACATATACACATACACATACACATACACATACACATACACATACACATACACATACACATACACATACACATACACATACACATACACATACACATACACATACACATACACATACACATACACATACACATACACATACACATACACATACACATACACATACACATACACATACACATACACATACACATACACATACACATACACATACACATACACATACACATACACATACACATACACATACACATACACATACACATACACATACACATACACATACACATACACATACATACACATACCCATACACATACACATACCCATACACATGCACATACACATACACGTACACATACACATACAAATACACATACACATACACACACACACATACCCATATGCATACGCATACGCATACGCATACGCATACGCATATGCATATGCATACCCATACGTATACGCATACACATACCCATACGCATACGAATACACATACACATACCCATAAGCATACGCATATGCATACGCATACACATACACATATGCATACGCATACACATACGCATACCCATATGCATACCCATACGCATACCCATACGCATGTGCATACACATACCCATGCGCATACGCATACCCATGTGCATGCGCATGCACATGCGTATGCGCATGCACATGCGTATGCGCATGCACATGCATATGCGCATGCACATGTGTGTGTATGCGCATGCGCATGTGCATAATGTGCATGTGCCTATGCATACACATACACATACGCATACACATACACATACAAATACACATACACATACATCAAGACATGCATACATATAGATACATAAAACCATACATACATACATGCATGCATATATATAAACATGAATGCATACATAGACAAGCATGCATGCATACATACATACATACTTTTGACATCTAGTTAGGGGGAAGCAATTCACAAGAAAATGATCATTAAATTATGTAAATCTTTTGTAAGGAAGGCAGGTAGATATGAAAATTCATGGGAAATTAAAGTGAAGACATGTTCATGGAAGGAGAAGGGGGGCAATTCTTTTGGGAACTGATAATGTTTAGAGTAGTCAGAGCCAATGCAGTTACCTATCATGTTTTTTCATATTGCTGTAAAGGAATCATGAAGCTTAATGCAAGTTATTTTTTCAAATCACTTTCACTTCTGTCCAGTACAACTGTTCTCCATTTACATCATGCTGTGAGTTGTAGTCTATGAAGTGTATGTAAGGAATGTGTTGGAATGTGCATCTTTTGTTGATATTTTTCTATTTTGTTAGGATATTTTACTTTTCATAACTAGGGAATTTTACCTTAATGTTTGTGTTGTGGAAAAGAATCTATTATATCTTGAAAAGGGACATTTATTACATTGCACTATTGTTACCGCATGGAAATTTCTAGTATGATGTGAAGATGTTGTAGATTATGCTCTGTCGTTCTCAATATGTATTTGATTTTTTTCCTTCACTTAACATGGTTTTTAATGAAAGAAGCTAGACTCACAAAAACCTATATGTGGTGCTTTCTTTGTAACCTCTTTGGGTGGAACAAAGTGTACTATAGACTTGTTGCATATTTGATTAGACCCCCAACACCTTAGTGATGCTAGTATTTCTAGCAAGTATCACGAGGGGAAATATCCATGTAACAATAGGGTCCATTACCATTTACGTTTACTTATAACACCAAGTTATAATGCATTAATTAAGATCCTAACAAAATACAACAAACATTATATAAAAGAATTAATGAAGGAGTTTGCATGGCAGATCATTGCTACTACTCAATCTAGAGAGTGGATTGTAGAGGAAGCTTTAGCAAAAACACTTTAAAGTCAAGGAAACTAGGACAAACAGAGTGAGGAGATACTT
The DNA here is from genome assembly GCA_020310875.1 of Ceratopteris richardii. NCBI lineage: Eukaryota > Viridiplantae > Streptophyta > Polypodiopsida > Polypodiales > Pteridaceae > Ceratopteris > Ceratopteris richardii. Next base: position 174,729,296 of record CM035424.1, on the reverse strand, counting down.
GCACCAGAGCTAATAAAGCAAGGTGGGGCCTTAGTCAACCTATAGAGAGCTCTCCATACACTTGTAGGCATACAAAGATTATGAGAACACCTTTGACTGAGGAGGTAGTTGAAGTTCGATCAGTTAAAAGTACTAATGGTAGAAGCAACACCAAGGAATAACCCAAAAGTGGGGGAAGAAACATTTTGTGGAAAGAAAAATGAAGACCTTGATAGCCATAGGAGCCAATTTGAAACCAAATGGACAGCCAGTCATTTTCATAATTTGGGGAATGATATCAAGAAAGCCCAGTTCACTACCACCTTTGAGGGGAAAGCCATGGAATGGTGCATGTGGTATGGAATGAATGGATTTCAAGAGTATGATGCCTTAAAAATAGATTTTTAGCACTTTTTAGGTTGGAAGGTTCCCTTTGGTATGTCTTGAAGAAGGTTAGAAGAATAAAATAAAAAACAAATTGTATTAGAAGCTTATGCTCAAAAGTCTACCAATTTATTAAATAGATTGACTAGAACGAAGCACCCTTCTTGGGAACAAGTTGGGGAACTATTTTGTAGAGGATTGGAGTAGCATCTTAGAAATATAGTGTCCAACTATGCTCATTTGGCTGATAGTAGCCTTTATAGGATTGATTGATGTTGTTTTAAAGGCCAAGAGAAGATACGATGAAAGTACTAGTAAGAAGTCTAAAAACCAATTGAAAACAAAACATGAGAAAGACATTGATATATCAAAGGAGGAAGAGTCAGAAGATAAGATTCTTTTAGAATCTAATAGCGAATTCGAAATAGATGACGAAGAAGAAAACAAAGATGAGGATGAATGGTCAATCAAGAAAAAGAAAAAATCATACAAGCATAAAGGGCAATTAGCAAAAGCAAAAGGAATGGGAAAGATAAAGCTAAAAAAGTTGATGAGGATAGTTCAAAAAACATTAGTAAAATAATAGAAAATTTGGTGCGATTGCAAGCAACAGATGCACCAGCTAAGGAGTTACATTGTAGTGTATCGCAAAGAATAGGTCATGAGTATGAGATCTGCTACTATAACCCAAATTATAAAGGAAGAAGACGAGCACACATCTTGGTAAAAATGGAGGAGAAAGTAAGTATGGTGGCTCCTCAACCATTCAAACCAAGATGTCAAGATAATCAACAACCAAGACCATGTGCAAATAACCAATGGAAAAATAACTCAAGTTATGTATAGGGAAATAATCATAGTGATCCTTGTATGTACTATAGAGAAGTTGGGCACTGAAAAGGTCCTACATGTGAATTATGGCAAAAACTTAGCGATGAAAGGGGAATATGTACTATAAACCCCCTACTAGACATTGTCACAATAGGCCCTTCCAATCAAGGTATCAAGATGAACAAACTTAAACAAATGCAATATTGATTGAGCACGTACAATTTGAAGAGATAAACACTTTGAAATCTTCTAAACAATAATATTTCAAAGCACACTCACAACTAGGGAGGAAAAATTAGATTTATTTGCAATCTGCACATCCAGAAAATTCTGATGCAATACTTCTAGTATAGAAGCAAAATTTCCCACAAACTAGGCACCAATTCAAGCATTGGCTATTACACGAGATAAAGATGATGAAGTAAGGGCAAACAAAAATCACAACAACTAGATATTGTAGATTTGGATTGAAAATCATATGATTAAGTTAGAATGGAAATTTGGGATAGCTTTGCAAAAGACCAAAGGAAAAATCATATGCTAAAGGATAAAGCAACTCCTAAGTCTTGTATAGAAATAGCTCACTACATGAAGACTCAGGAAGAAATATTTATAAAGAACCTATAGGGCTTTTATAGAACTTTATGAAGCATTGATGGATGCACCCTTATCACTCAAGGTAGGATAACTACTCATACTAGTACCAAGCTTCACACAACAATTGATTGTGAAGCTATTTGGGGAAGCCAAAAAATTGAGTACTAAAGCTCCAAGTCATAGTACCAAAAAAGTAGTTTTGATTGCTCCAAATCCAACCCACCTATAGATATGGACTATAAGGTCTCAATGATTAATGGGGTTATTGAAATAATTATACATTAGGGTCCCTCATAGATGGGGGATTAGGGGTCAACATATTACTACAAGGCTTATGCATGAAGCTCAATTTACTATAGTAGATGCTACACCTTTTTAGGTAAAAATGATAGATCAAAGGAGGGTGCAACCTTTGGGAGCTATCAATAATTAGAAAATCAAGATTGTAGGATTAAAGTATATATTAAATTTTATAGTATTGAAGTTGAAAGAGGTCAACTGCTCATATCTGATGATCTTGGGCATATCTGATGATCTTGGGCAAGCCTAGCCTCAAAACTACTAAGATGAAATGATCATGGCATACAAATAATATTTTCATCAAGCAAGGTAGTAAGACACTAAAACTAGAGATGGTGGCGAAAAGAACACTCTCATTTTGTCTCATAGCATTCTACAACAAAGGAATCAACATGAGTATGGAAGTTGAAGATGGTGAGGAAGAATAGTTTCTTCAAAGCAAGAGAAAAATAGTGCATGTGTTGGAAATTGCTGCATTAAAGATTGCAGATGAAGTAAGTAGTAAAGGTAATGCACGACCAAATTAACTTGTTACTTAGGATGAAGGAGTCCAACTAGATACATACATCAAGGAATATGTTGAGCAAGCAACTCACTATTTTGAGAAGTTATTTGTGGAGATGTCAACTAACAAAAGAATAGTTAGGGGGGTTGAATTGAGAGAAAAAAGCTTGGGAGCAGAATATGATCCCAAAGATAGTCAAAGTAGTTGCTTTTATGGACCTCAATTTTAAGGATGTTGTAAGTCTTGTTAAGAAGATATAAACATGTTTTTGCATGTTCTTATACTTTTCAAAAGGGTTTCAATCCCACATTATGTCAAAAAAAGATTAAACTTAAAAAGGATGTAGTAACAGTGAAGCAACAAAGGTGTAGAATGAACCTTAATTATACTCAAAAGGTGAAAGAAGAGATATATATCCCATTGAGAATGCTACTTGGTTATCGCCTATTGTAGTAGTTCCTAGAAAGAATGGTAAAAGAAGGATTTGTGTGGATTATAGGAAATTATATGTGGCCACAAAACGGATCCATTCCCACTACCTTATTGTGACACACTCTTGCATTCAATAGCAAGACCTAGAGTGTATAGTATTATTGGTGGATTTAGTGGATACAATTAGATTAGAATGGATCTCAAGGAGAGGTAGAAGATTGCATTTATTATAAAATGGGGAGTAATGTTTCTATGGTTATGAACTTTGGCCTCAAGAATGTTGGTGCATTCTACCCAAGCCTACATGCTTGATATTATGATCATTTGTAAGTCACATGTGTACTCATGTGAACACCTCTTATAAAAGAGTTCATTTTTATCTCTTGTAATTGAAAAAGAAAAAGGAAAAGGATGGCTTACCTCATCCATGATGTAAAAGCAAATTCGTGGCTCTAACTACCTAAATCACGAATTTTTGAGATGAGGGAATATCTCCTAACTCTGGGGATCACTTTTAGGTGGAGCCATTCGCAATCGAATTCAAAACTCCCTCCAAGAATAGCTATAAAAAGAGCAAGAAGGAAGAGGCGATTAGCAAGCCTTGTACGTGACCACTTCATGTCATTTTGTAGAGATTGAAGAGCTTACTCCATAGCTCTATCATTCTACTCCCATTGTGCAAATATTCATTGCCAATGTGGTTGTAATCATATGTGAATCTATACATTTATCATCATCTACTTCTCTATTTTGTTCTCTGTTATACTCACTTAGAGCAGTAACTGCAGAAGGTCATATCTCGAGTTCTATGCAACCTTTTTCAGTGTTTTAACATGCGTTGAATACATCTTACTGCCCTTTTTTTGATATAAATTTTCAAGGTCATTAAATTAATAGTTTTGGAGATATCTGCATTTTACTACTCATTGGTCTATCTCTACAGAGCCCCGAGAATGGTGGGCATGTTCTAGAAATTGATGAATTACCTTCTCATTGCTCAGTCCATCATTTGAAGTCTTTTAACTTGGATTAGGAAGCTTGATAAGTCTATTTGCTATGCCCAAAAGGAATTTATCTAATTCCTACCAGGTTGAGAGCACTGTTCAATTTTTCTAGCAGGTGTATGTCCAAAAATAGCAAGTTTTGGGAGCTAATCATCTTGCAACTAGTCTGTCTTGACTTAAACTTTTGGGATACATGTTCCAAAGTACTTGGCTGATATTTTGGTGGATTTAGGAAGCTCAAAGGGTCTCCTAATCAACTCTGAAGTCTCATTTGGCTGGTGTGAAGCTGGTTGTAGCAGCACCTACTCATCTTTGGATTGCATCCACCATCTCTCTTCACAGTGGTATTAGAGCATAGTCAAGCAACATGGGAGATGGATTTCCATCAACAATTGACAAATTGGATCGAAACAACTACCCGGCATGGTCTCTACGGATGGAGGCTTACCTTCAAGGGAGGAATCTATATGGATTCATATCCGGAGATGAAGCAATGCCAACCATGAGGAACAAAGGGCAACCATCACATGAAGAAGTGGAAGGACTTTCAAATTGGTGTTCGAAGGATGCACTTGCAAGGTCCTATATTCTAAACTCAATCTCTGATTTTCTTTTACCTCATGTCAAGGGATGCAAGACATCAAGAGAGACCTGGAATGCACTTGCTTCTTTCTTCTCTTCCAACACTCGAGCAAGGAAGAACCAATTGTGGATGGAGTTCACAACAATGAAGAAAAGCCCGAAGCAAAATGTGACTGATTATGTCACAAAGATGAAGGAGATTTTCGACCAACTTGGAAGCATTGGAGAGGTAATTGAAGAGGAGCAAATCATTAGACAAATCATAAATGGAATCAAAGCAGACGACAAGTGGTAGTCATTCACAACAGCCATGGATTTATACATGGATGTGCATGTACCTGACCTCAACACACTCATGGGCCAACTCTTCACTCATGAAGCAAAGATTAGCAAAAGTGGTGAGTCCTCAAGAGGTAATCAAACTTCTGCCTTATATTCTGATAAAACTAAGGTCAAGGACAAGTCAAAGAATAGGAAGAATGAAGATGAAGGTAGCTCTTCCCAAGAAAACTTTGGAGGTAGAGGAAGAGCTAGAGGAAGAGGCAGAGGTGGAAAGCAAGGCAGGGGGAGATTCCAATCATCTCAACCTTGCAATATATATGGCTTATCTAATCATACTATTGAAGAATGTTTCAGGAACCCGAGGAACTCAAGAGGAAGAGGATTCAATAGAGGTGGCTATGGATCAAATAGAGGCAGGTACAATGGAGGCTACAACAACAACTACTACAACAACAATTACAACAACAACAACTATCAAAGTGGCCATAGAGGAAGAAGAGATTACAATAACTATGCACAGGACCAAAGTCAAGAAGATTCATTATTGATTATGAATCTATCAGTGAAGAAGGGTAAGGATGATGATCACATATTTTACATTGATTCAGTATGCTCAAACCATGTAGCAGGAAAGGTGGCTTTACTTTTTGATTTGGAAGATCCTCATAACAAGCATGAAGTGCAGACAGGAGATGACACAAAGCACTCAGTGGAGAAGATAGGTAATGTGAAGACATGAGATGGGAATATGAACCTCTTAAGCAAATTCTTGTATGTCCCTACAATTACCAAAAATTTAATAAGTGTTGGACAGATTGTTGAAAAAGGATTGTAGGTTAGATTCAACTGATTTGGAGCATATGTTGAAGACCCAAGGCAAGGCTTTTGAAGGATTGCCAAAGGAGAAAATACAGGAAGGCTTTTCACTTTTGAAGTGGAAGATACAAAGAACATAGCTTTGTTTAGCTATGGATCTCAAACTCTAACAGAGTTGGAGATATGGCACAAAAGGCTTGCTCACATTGGTGAGAGGACACTCAAACAGATTTGCAGGGACCAAAGTGTACTTGGTTTGCCTAATATCACAAGGCAACACATTATTGATAAGTGTGAAGCTAGATGCAGGATGCTACATATGGACCCGAGAGCTCACATCAACCACTTAGAAGGTCTTCAAGGGAGAAGAAGAAACCAGAGAGGTTTGGTTATGATACTTCTTTGGTCACCAAGCACTCAATCTACATTGCAAAGGATTCAACCAATGAAGAACCTACCACATTCGAAGAAGCACAAAGCAAGAAAGCTTGGAGAGATGCAATGGATGAAGAAATGGAAGCCTTGAAGGAGAATGACACTTGGGAGCTTGTACCTAACAAGCCATCTATGAAGGTAATTGGATCTCGATGGATATACAAAATCAAGAGGAATCCAGCTGGAAGTATAAATAGACACAAAGCAAGGTTAGTTGCTAAAGGGTTTGCTCAAACCCATGGTATTGATTATGAGGAGACTTTCTCTCCTGTTGCAAAAATGCCTACAATTAGGGTTCTCATTAGTCTTGCTGCATCTAGAAATTGGAATCTCTATCAACTTGATGTAAAGAATGCTTTCTTGAATGGATGGATTTCTGAGGAGGTGTATATGGCACAACCTCCTAGATATGAGGATGAACATCATCCTAACTATGTATGCAAACTAAAGAAAGCTTTGTATGGATTGAAGCAAGCTCCAAGAGCTTGGAATTTCAGATTGGTGATTTATTTGCAGGACCAAGGATTCAAAGCTAGCAAGGCGGATACCTCTTTGTTCATAAAGAGGAATGGATCTGAAGTGATCTATTTATGTGTGTATGTTGATGATATTATTATCATAGGCAATGATCTTGAAGGAATCAAACAAGTAAAGAGTCAAATGAAAGAGGAGTTCAAAATAAGTGACCTCGGACCACTCACTTATTTTCTTGGATTGGAGTTAATCTACACAGATTCAGGTATATACATAACACAAAGGAAGTATGTGCATGACATGCTCGTCAAGTTCAAGATGGAAAATACCAAGTGTGCAGGTACACCTATGGAGCAAAATCATAAGCTTAGTGCTTATGAGGGAGAGCCAATTGAAGACATCACAAGCTATGAGAGATTGGTTGGAAGTTTGAATTATGCAACTCCCACAAGGGTGGATATATGCTATAGTGTTAGCATATTGAGTCAGTTTATGCATAAGTCGAGAAGACCACATATGGAAGCGGCCAAGAGAATCCTCAAGTACCTAAAGGGGACCATGAATGAAGGTTTGTTTTATTCATTTACTTCATATATTGAGCTAAAGGCCTACTCAGATCTAGATTAGGCCGGATCTAGAGATGATAGAAGAAGCACATCCAGGTATATATCATTTGCAGGTTCAAAAACCATTTCTTGGTCATCGAAGAAGCAACCAACCATGGCATTATCTTCTATTGAAGCCGAATATAGAGGTTTGGCTAATGCAACTCAAGAAATCATGTGGTTAAAGGCCTTGTACACAGATCTTGGACTTCATTCTTCAACACCTCACATTTTTGGTGACAACACAAGCTCACTACATCTTGCAGCTAATCCGGTATACCATGCTAGAACCAAGCATATTGAAGTCCACTACCATTATGTAAGGAAGAAGTTGATGAGCAAGGATATTCAACTATCCTATGTCTCTACAAATATGCAATGTGCAGACATGTTGACTAAAGATCTTGATGGTACAAAGTTAAGTAGATTCAAGTTGATGATTGGCTTGCAGGAAATCAAGGACAATTAAAGACTTATTTGGAGGCCAAGCATGTTAGGCTTGAGGGGGTGCTGTTGGTGCATTTTACCCAAGCCTACATGCTTGATATGCTTGATATTATGATCATTTGTAAGTCACATGTGTACTCATCTGAACACCTCTTGTAAAAGAGTTCATTTTTATCTCTTGTAATTAAAAAAAGAAAAAGGAAAAGGATGGCTTACCTCATCCATGATGTAAAATCAATTCATGGCTCTAATTACCTAAATCACGAATTTTTGAGCTGAGGGAATATCTCCTAACTTTGGGGATCACTTTTAGGTGGAGCCATTTGAATTCGAATTCAAAACTCCCTCCAAGAATAGCTATAAAAAGAGGAAGAAGGAAGAGGCGATTAGCAAGCCTTGTACATGACCACTTCATGTCATTTTGTAGAGATTGAAGAGCTTACTCCATAGCTCTATCATTCTACTCCCATTGTGCAAATATTCATTGCCAATGTGGTTGTAATCATATGTGAATCTATACATTTATCATCATCTACTTCTCTGTTTTGTTCTCTGATATACTCACTCAGAGCAGTAACTTCAGAAGGTCATATCTCGAGTTTACGCAACCTTTTTCAGTGTTTTAACGTGCGTTGAATAGCTCTTACTGTCCTCTTTTTGCATATAATTTTTCAAGGTCATTGAGTTAATAGTTTTGGAGATATCTACATTTTACTACTCACTGGTCTATCTCTGCAGAGCCCCGAGAATGGTGGGCATGTTCCAGAAATTGATGAATTACCTTCTCATTGCTCAGTCCATCATTTGAAGTGTTTTAACTTGATTGGAAAGCTTGCTAAGTCTATTTGCTATGCCCAAAAGGAATTTATCTAATTCCTACCAGGTTGAGAGCACTGTTCAATTTTTCTAGCAGGTGTATGTCCAAAAATAGCAAGTTTTGGGAGCTAATCATCTTGCAACTAGTCTGTCTTGACTTAAACTTTTGGGATACATGTTCCAAAGTACTTGGCTGATATTTTGGTGGATTTAGGAAGCTCAAAGGTCTACTAATCAACTCTGAAGTCTCATTTGGCTGGTGTGAAGCTGGTTGTAGCAGCACCTACTCATCTTTGGATTGCATCCACCATCTCTCTTCACAAAGAATGAACTACATGTTGAGATATCAAGCTGAATATGTGATCATCGAGGATGAAATGTATCAATTTTTAATTCTCTGACATGTATAGTGGTTATAACAATATATGTCAGAGATATCTGTAGTGAGATTTACCAAATTTATCTACTGAGAGTGATGGTAAATTCGTTTCTTGCCCACTCATTCATCCAAAAACATTAGGGTTTTTGTTTTCTCTTTATGTAATAGAAGAAGTAGAAGAAGATTATTCTTCCTTGCCTCAATTGTTGAATTCTAAGAGAAGGCATGAACACAATTTCAAAATAAATCTTAGATTGCTACAAAATTTGGTGTGTAGCTAGAATGTGCAAAAATATTTTCTAGATTTGTCCCTCTAGGGTGACTAGTTTTGCTCGCATTTTAGTTTCTGAGCTATTTTGAGCTTCCTCTCAAGTCCAAAGATCCGGCTCATGAGAAAAACAAGTTAGTTTGCAAAATTATAAGTTGGGTTCATCTCCCAAATATTTCAAATCGAGAGTTTTAAGCGATTTTGTCTAGTGTTGATACATGAAGACTATGTTTTCCTAAGATCAAATTGTCAAGTCATGGTGTGATAGTGTTCAAACAGGATATTGTTCTAGTGTTCTTGTCGTATTGACAAATTGCTACAAAAATGAAAAATACTAATGCAATAAGTCAATTTAGGAGTGATAAGTTGGAGAAGAAAAATTTTCACGCTTGGCGATTTAGAATCAAGATATTCTTGATGGGAAAAGGATATTGGAAGCACAAAGGAGAGAAAAAAAAACTCTACAATTACTACAGAGGAATCAGATTGTGGACCAGTTAAAGAGCATATGAAGAATGGAGTCCACAAGCATGGAAGGTAAGTATTGGCTATTTGTTGCTATACACAATATCATGATTGGGCACATATAGGAAGCCAAAACTCTGAAAGAGTCTTGAAACCTTTCGGTCACATTGCATGAGACCCATACAAAGGCATAGAAAGTGTAACTGAAGAATAATCCGCATGTACTTGAGAAAAAGAGCATGTGAGTAAGTGACTACACCTTAAAAAGCAAAAGCATATGTGAGCCACTTGCATCTCTTGGTGCCAATGTAGATGATGATGAGGATAATGTTGAAGTGTGCCTTTGTGGTTTAGGAGCTACATATAAGTAGTTCAGAAATTCTATTGAGACTAGGGAGAACATTTCAAATTTTACTCATATTGTATACATGGTGATAATTGAAGAAGAGAACCTTGGTGAAAACTCAAACTCCCAAGGAAAAGCCATTTCTAATAGGTATTCTACTATGGCAGAGCAAGAGGCTGAGCTAGAGGCTTTTGAAGTGGAGAAGCAAAGAATATCCAAGACCAATGTCAACAACATACTAATTCAAGAGATAGAGGACAATTTCGAGGCATAAAGAGCCAAAGAGACTCCAAAAAATTTGAAAGAAATGTTTAATGTAATGATAGTAAGGGATGTTGGAATTGTACTAAACATGATCACTTTGAACATAATTGCAAGTTGAATCGAAACAACAAAAACAAGCATACATGAAAACATAGCACTATCCATGGAGGATGGGAAGGCACAACATCTTGATGATGTACTACATGTTCCCAATATAACATAACAAAGAACCTAGTTTATGTTGTACAAATGGTTGACCATGGATTATAAGTAAGGTTCAACTCTCATGGTTTATATGCAGAAGAGTACAAACAAAATGGAAGATTGATTACAAAGGGAACAAAGTGGGTAGCATATTTACATTCTATGTGAAAATTCTTGAAATAAATGCAACCATGTCTATAGAAGGTGCAGGTGTATTTGTTGACATAAAGATATGGCACAAGAAAATTGGACATGAAAATCTTTAAATGTTGAAGTGGATGCAATCAAAGGAGCTTGTCAATGGACTATCAAATTTCAAGGTTGTGGAGATGAAGAAGGTATGTGAAGCATGTGAATTTGGTAATATAATCAAGGGCATCATTTTTCCATGACAAGTATGTTAGACAAAATGTGATAGATATAGTGCATACAAATATCTTGGGTATTACAAAGACTACATCTATGGGAGGTTGTAGGTTTTATGCCACTTTCATTGATGATCATACACAAAAAGTATGGGTATGATTTATGAAGGACAAGAGTGAGGTGTTTAGTCACTTTCAAAATTTCAAGACTATGGTGGAAAAGCAATAAGGAATTATATACAAACATTAATATCTAATGGAGGAGGTGAATACATATCAAATGAATTCATTAGTTTTCTAGAAAGTGAGCGTGTGTGTGAGAGCTCTCTTCCTTATCTCCTTTCTCTTGACACTACCTACTTTCAAAAATGGGTAATGCAAGCATTTGATCCATATCTCACTACTTTTATGAAACTATTCTTGGATGCTTTTAGTGTAATAGGCAATAAAAAAGATCACTTGCATCAGCTGGAACTCTATTTTGAAAAGTTCAAAGAGTTTAAACTTTCTCTAGATCTTGTTAAATGTGACTTTGGAGTTAAACAATAAGTTTGTGCACATAGGCAGCAATAGATCCCACAAAAATACAACAAATATGCAATGTACTAGACCCTAAGACTATAAGGTAACATTGAAATTTTTAGGCCAACTTAAGTGGCATAGTTGTTTCTTGAACTAGTTGGCACATGTTTGCACCCCTTTGATTCAACTCACTAGAAAAATGTGGAGTTTATGTGGAGGGGAGGAACATGATCATGTTTTCAACTTGTTGAAGAAAAGGTTGGTTGTAGGACAAATTCTTGTACCCCTTGATTGGAAATTTCCTTTTCAACTATTTGTTGATGCTTTTCATATAGCAATGGGGCTTGTTTTGATGCAAGAAGTTCAAAAGAAGTGGTCTAAGCCTATTTATTATGCAAGAAGACTGTTAAGTACTATATAGAAGGAATTATATTATCATGGAGAGAATGCTTGGGAACTATCTTTGGATTGCAAAAGTTTAGGCATTACTTTTTGGAAATTAACATGTATATATGTGGGCCATAATGCAATAATATTTTTGGTAAAAAAACCCAACTTATAGGAAAACTTACAAGATGGGTATTTCTTGTGTAGGAGTATGGATCTATTGTGATTCATAGACTAGGAAGTGAATATGCCATAGTGGATTATTGGAGTAGATTGGAAATAGGGAAACATTACCACCAGAGGCAAAAGATCTCTTGATGCTCATAAATGTGCTCATTTGAGAGGTAACAAACTTAATATCAGGCCAAGTTATGCATAAGTAAATCAAGCATCCAACATCCTATTAATGGAGAACAACATCAAAGGCATCTATAACATCATGAAGACTCAACCATAAACTTGTTTCCATAGGCAATGGGTCTGCAATCCTCAAGGCCCAATCATTGCAATAATATCTCAAAATATTTTGCTTGAAATAGATATATTCCACCCCCAACTTGCATAAATTGAATGCTCAAATAATGATGCAAATGCCCCAAATCTGATGTCTCAAAAGAGGCATGAAAATCAGCCTTAAAATTAGCAATATGCTTCTCATTAGGATGCATGAGTAGCATGTCATCAACATAGGCAACAATTGGGTTGCATTTATTCGATCTAATAATAAAAAAATAACAAATATGTTCATTTTATTCGTGGTTTTTCGAATAAACACCAAAAAAAAACAAAGATAGATACTTTTTTTATCGAAAGCACTTTTGATCCAAATATTTTTCGATCAAAAGCGCTTTCGATCGAAAAGCATTTTCTAGCACAAAAATATATATTTTACATTCGATCAAAAATCTTATTCTGCATGTGCTTTTTTGATATTCTAGAGAGCTTTAATCCTACAATTTTTATCATAGACAGCCTCCTTCATCGTTTCATTGAGGTATTGATTTAATTTTTATTTATTGTTTATTTTATTGTTTTGTTCATTGTATCATGCATATTGTATGATTCGCATATGCTCTCTTACATATGCTTGATTTTTATTTATATATATTTATTGTGTCTTTTCATCTTGAATTGTATACATGCTCAACTCGTGCAAGTGTTTCTTACTTGTATACATTGATGAAAAACATTTAAAGATATACCACTATTGTGATTGTCTGACTCGCTACATCGATTCTTACTCTCATAGTAGTATAGGACACAACAATAGATCTATTGAGATTGTTTGAATCGCCACCTCAATTCCTACTCTCTCAATAGTATAGGGAGTGTGTAGGGACTATTGTGATTGTCTGATTCTTTGACTCTTACTCTCACAATAGTCACTTAGATTCCGATGAGAACACTTAGTGTAGGTCACAAGGTGTATAGAAACTATTGTGATTGTTTGATTCTTTAACTCTTACTACCACAATATTCACTTAGATTCCGATGAGAATACTTAGTGTAGGTCACATGGTGTATAGAAACTATTGTGATTGTCTGATTCTTTGAGTCTTACTATCACAAGAGTTATATACAGTTATGTGACAAAACTCATACATAGTATAGCGAATGTATATGAACTATTATAAATGTTTGATTCTTTGACTCTTACATTCTTAATAGCTACATACATTCACTTCAAGATTATAATTACACTTTCTATTTAATTATAAATCTACTTATTTTACTATGCATATGTCTATCATTTGTGTACACATACTATTGATTTATTTATCCATACACTTACTGATAGTCTATTTTCTATTTTTGCATAGATGGCAGATAAAATAAACAAGCAGAAGCGAAAATTTTTAGAAGAATTTGTGTGCTCCTACATGTGTCAAATGAGAGAATATGAAATCACTATAGCCATGGACACATCTAGTTACAAAGATTCCATTGCGCAATTATCTAGAACAATATTTATTAAGATTGAAGATAAATTTGGCAATGTGCCCGATGGAGCACAGGTCTTGGATGAGCAAATTTCAAAAGAGCTTACATGTATCTTTATACAAATCATCAAAGTAGCAGATTCATTGGCGGTGGATATCACCAGTATGTTGGGATTCATCGATAAAATTAAATTTATTGATTTACATTATCAGACTATGAAGAGAGGAAATCGATTAAAATTGGACACGACTGAACACCTTGTGAGAGCACAGGTAGATCCAAATAAAAGAGATGCATATGTGAATATGGGAGTTCAAACATCGAACAATCATTTTTTGCTCCCATATTCCTCTATTTTTTTTGAAGATGTAGCTCTCCTGGGAGAAGGACAATATGGAATGATCCATAAAGTCAAAATATCCCACTCGAGATTCAGCAATGAAGTATTTGTGCAAGCTATTCAAATTACATGGTGCTAACATACAAACACGAGAAAGAATGAAGCCATCAATGAAGCCACAGTGTTATCTATTATGCATAGTGGAATTATTGGTCCACTTGGTTTAGCTAGACACCATAGCAAAATTCCGTGCCTTATTTTCAAATTTTAGAATGGTGGTACATTGGACATGTGGCTAGAAGGAATGAAGAGGGAATACCTAACCGCGAAGGAGAGGTGTGAAGGACACAGAAGGAGACATAACAACTATGAAAACAAACATTTGGAAGTTGATCAATGGATTATTACAAACAATACCATTTTTACACACTTGTAATATATCCCATAACGATCTCCATCTAGGCAACATCTTGTTGCATTTTGAAGATCAACATGCTTATATCGGATTATGTGATTTTGGTAGAGTGACATATTTACCAACAAAAAAATGTTTTCTGAAGCTACCTCATTGAGAAATATCAACTAAAAATGAGTGGATTCTAAAGTACTGGTGGATTGCATCCGAATGCATATCCACTAGTCCTCCACCTATTAATAAGAGTCAGGAGATATTTACAGTTTCGATACGCCTGTTAGAACTCTTGAAATATATAGATTTCAATAGTTATCCCATTGATAAGAATGGGATTTACAATTTCAAATATGTTTTAGAATTAGCTTCTGACAAAGATGTATCAAAAAGAGTAGACGCACATGAACTGTTTAGAGTATTCTCGCATCTAAGTTGATATGGTGTAAAGATATCCATGACAGATGGATTAAGACCATAATGAAAACGATATGTATTCATTTGAACTATCTGAATTAAATGATATAGATTCATTTGCATTAAGTGGAGTAAATGTTGTGGTATCATTGAGTTAAGTGGATGAAATGAAGTGTAATCATTTGTATATGTGAATTAAATGATGTGGATTTATTTGAATTATGTGGAGTAAATGAAGTGGTATCATTTGAGTTATGTGGATTAAATGTTGTGGATTCATTTAACATATATGAATTAAATCTTGTGGATTCATTTGAATTATGTGGAGTAAATTAAATGGTATCATTTGAGTTAAATGGATGAAATGAAGTGTAATCATTTGTATTCAGGGGAGTTAATGTTGTGGTATCATTTGAGTTAAGTGGATGAAATAAAGTGTAATCATTTATAATATATGGATTAGATAATGTGCATTTATTTGAATTATGTGGAGTAATTGAAGTGATATCATTTGAGTTATGTGGATTAAATGTTGTGGATTCATTTAACATATCTGAATTAGATCTTGGGGATTCATTTGAATTATGTGGAGTAAATGAAGTGGTATGATTTGAGTTAAATGGATGAAATGAAGTGTAATCATTTGTATTAAGTGGAGTAAATGTTGTGGTATCATTTGAGTTAAGTGGATGAAATAAAGTGTAATCATTTATAATATATGGATTAAATAATGTGCATTTATTTGAATTATGTGGAGTAAATGAAGTGCTATCATTTGAGTTATGTAGATTAAATGTTGTGGATTCATTTAACATATGTGAATTAAATATTGTGGATTCATTTGAATTATGTGGATTAAATGAAGTGTTTACATTTGAGTTAAATGGATCAAAAGAAGTGGATTCTTTTGAGTTATATGGATTAAATGTTACGAATCCTCTTGAGATAAAATTAGTGTTTTTTATCTGCAGATTTGAAAGTAAAACATGGCAAGAATGCGAGATGTGAAAGGTGATCTTGATCATACTGAATCTCAAAGGATTTTATCTGAGCAGAATGCTCAATTTGCACAATCAAGATTAGCATTTTTATTCCATCAAGATTTAGAGTCAGAGGGATTAGAAGGAGAAGCATTGCTAATGAAAGAAGTAAAAAAGCTATGTCCAAATTATTTTGTTTGTGATGTTCTCTTTCGGGTTACAAGAAGGGCAAAAGAAACAACACCCTTAAAGCTTTCAGACTTGCAACATAAAGGATTAGCACAAATGCTACTTCAATGTTTTGTGCAAGTTGGGAGATCATTACCAAATAATAATCAAATAGCATTATATTTCATTCAAAAGGTTTTTGTACAAGATATTCTTCATCGACGTATAGATTGGGATGATCATCTGAAGAATGCGGTATCGGTTTGGGTCATCCTCAAAATCGAGCAAAATTTTGTAATCAAGGAAACGAAGGCCCTCTTCCTCGAAAGCGGCCCTACATTTTACTACCTAAAGAACATAATCTTATACATGATTTTTCATCAGAAGAGGCACAATTATACAATGAAGGATTAACAATTCGTGCATTACGAAGAACAATGGATGATCAACAAAAGTGGATTGATGATCTAGAAAATCAAGTGAAAAATTTACAAATTTCTGTGGATGCTTATGAGAGCAAATATGGAAGACTCTCAGAGGCATCATCATCTTTTGATCGGTTTACTGCCGATGAGTTATTGAATCAAGAAAACACTAAATAGGCAAGCTTTTTTTTGTAATCAAAGACATAACTTGTATTTGATTTTGCAATTGAATATAATCATAATATTCATAGTACATCATTTTTTTCATTTTGAATATCATCATCCATGACAGGTACCATGTCATCTATTTCTTCCATGTCTGAACCATGATTGTGATCTACATCTAAATCATGATCACTCCATGAATCATTTGTTAAACTTTCATGAGTTTGAAATTCTCCAAAACTTTGTTGTGCTATTGTAGAAGCTATCTTGGTTGGAGCATGTAACAAATGCATATTACAAAACACATATACCAAATCATTAGCACGTGTTACACTTAAGCGATTTCTTCGTTTTGAATGAAGAAAATCATAGGCACTTCAATTACGTTCTCAACTACCACTTGAAGCTGCTACTCAAAGCACTCTCATAACTATATGTTGCAACTCCACTGCTTCACCTCCATACTCTTTCCACCAAATAGGAGGTGGATGCATTTGAATCGCTTCAATGTGCCATAGATCTCCAAAAGATCCTTCTCAATTTACAGACGCTACTATGGTGGAATGCATCTTGACCATATGTACCTAGAAGTAATAATTGACATGTGGTTTTGAAGTTTTCCATGACTTCTTTGTTTCACGCTTGACCATTGAGTTGAAATATTGGATCCAAAACAAATGTTGTTCCATGCATTTGCGTCCATCTCTTCTCTGCTAATGATACAACCTGTGTTTTCTCTCGTAATGAAAGTTGATTAAAGTCTTTTACTTTTTGAATAGCTTCTGAAATAATCCAATAAACTTTTCCAATTACAAATTTATCAGTATCAACCATTCGTAAAAGTTCCACAAAAGGTTTAGTGATACCAACATTTTTTTCAAGATTACACCAAAAATTTTGTGATTGTATTAAACACATACATTTGGAGGTTGCAACTTGATAAGAAGGATACTTCTCTAGCCATGCCTCCCATCTTTGATCAGCAATCATTTCTACAAGAGCTTTCTTAACTTCTATTAATCCACTGAGCACAATGTAAGCAAATGCAAATCGTGTGGCACAAAAAATCTGAAGTGCTTTATTGGGAGATTTTGATCGAAAGAGCAAATATGAAAATTGATGCTCTCTAATAAATTTGACCACATGATTTGCATCTTATAAGCTTTGTTTAATGAAAGATAATCTACCTATATCTTTCAATAATAAATTTAATGTATGAGTTGCACATGGAACCCAAGTAATGCCTTCATACTTGTTTTGAATTGTAATTCCAACACTTCAAATAGAGGCATTATCCATCACTATCGCAGTCACATTCTTCCGACAACCCACGCACGATATAGCATGTTCATATACCTTTACAAGAAAAGCCAAACTTTTATCTTTAAGAGAAGTATCAACAGCTTCTAAAAACATGTTTCCTTTTGGACATATAACCATGACCTTAATCAATGGTTTCTTTTGACAAGTTGTCCATCCATCCAATGCTATTGTGCATCCATACATGGGTACATAATCAAGTACTGTTCGCTTTAAAATAGCTTCAATACTTTTTTTCACTTTATCTACATACTTTGTTCGCATTTTGTTATAATCTCACATGGTGAAACCTTTTTGTGCAATTGACATCAAAGCATCTTTGAAAATGGGATTACCAATAACATTGAAAGGAATCCCACATGCTAAGAATGCTTGAGTCCATTTAAGATGAAGCTTGAGACAATCTTGCTTTTCAAAAGCTACATGTATAGTATTTTGTGATTTATTATGGACAAAGCATGGTGATAAAGTATTAGATCCACCATTTTTACTACATTCACCAACTCCACTCTTTTTTGATGCAGTTGGAGAAAATGGAGTACATGTATCTTGGTTATTCTCAAAAATAGTTTGAGAGACTTGAGTAGAAATATCCTGATGATCCTCTACTGTCATCGATACATCTACTCGTTCTCACTCTACACTTGGACTACTTCAAAAGTGTTGTGAACTACTCATGATTTTGAATCTTTTTTATGTGATGCCTTGAGATTTACATTTATTTGCATAACTTGCAAAATGCACCCATATATCACTATCTGGATTAGAGCATCCTGCCACATTATTACCTATACTAAAAATATGCTCTTTTATTTGAGTTGCATTTCCTACATAATGATGCCCACAACATTTGCATTGTATTGTGGATACTGTTTTACCCTCTTGATGAACAATCACATATGACCATTCTTATTGTGAAGTAAAAATCATTGTTGAGTTAAACAATCACATTAGATTTTAATTCTCAATCATACACACATATACGTTTACACATACATATACTTACACATACTATTATGAAATATGAATCAATATTGAGTCAAACAATATCAATATATTTTAAATTCCTGATCATATGCACATACACTTACACATACTATTGTGAAGTAAGAATTAATATTGAGTCAGACAATCACAATAGATGTTTCATTCACAATTATACAGTCATATGCATACACATACTCATACACATACATACATATACTATTATGAAGTAATTCTCAATGTTGATTCAAACATAATCTACCTATATCTTTCAATACTAAATTTAATATACAACAATAGATTTTGAATTCCTAATCATATGCACATACACTTACACATACCATTGTGAAGTAAGAATCAATGTTGTATCAAATAATTACAATAGATTCTAAATTCCTAATCATATGCACAAACATTTACACAAACTATTGTGAAGTAAAAATCAATAGAGTCCAACAATCACAATAGACTTTTCATTCACAATTATACACTCATATGCATACACATAGTCATACACACACATACATATACTATTATGAAGTAAGAATCAATGTTGAGTCAAACATAATCTACCTACATCTTTCAATAATAAATTTAATGTATCACAAAAGGTTTTAAATTCCTAATCATATGCACATACATTTACACATATCCTAGTGAAGTAAGAATCAATGTTGTATCATAAAATCACAATAGATTTTAAATTGCTAATCATATGCACATACATTTACACATACTATTAAGAATTAAGAATCAATATTGAGTCAAACAATCACAATAGTTTAAATTATTTAATATTTATAGCAAAAATTATACCTTTTTCTCTCTACGACACTTTAAGTTTGTAAAGAACAAAGTAGCTTTTATAAAAAATGAGTAAGAATCAATCATAATAGATGTAGGAATATTTACATGTGTAAATGTGAAGATGTGAAATTGCAAGAGGTGTAAAATTTGATGTTAATGTTTTGGTTATTTCTCCTTCCACAATGTAAAGTTTTGAGCAACCAAGCACTCATTCTTTAAGTTGGAAGATAAGCTACCTATGGCTGAAAGGATTTGAATAAACCCATTGTAATTTGGGAGAACTATGTGTTAAACGCTACAGGTGTCAAAGTTGATTGTAGAGAAGTATAATTTTAGACATAGGTCAATTGTTTAGATCATTTCTCAAGATCTACTAAGTCTTTTGAGATGATTTAACTTGGAGAAGGTGTGTAAGCATTACACAACACTTTGTAAAAAGTTTTATTAGAAACTTTATACATTTGATTAGTCAATTAAAGAGTTATGTGCAGCAGACTTTTCTAAGAAATGACTCTCTTCACAATTAGTTCAAAATTTTGGTAATCTGGTATTGATCCTCCAAATTAGTAATGGTTTTGATTTATTCTTGATATAGAGGTGCTCTAACATCAAGTATAACTTTTTCTTTTGGAGATTGACACTCTCCATCAGTGGTATCAAAGCAAGAATCATGAAAATAGAAGAAAGGAGGACCCTGACTGCTGCACTCATACAGAAATCAACAATTAAAGGTTCAAAAGGTGAAAGCTTTAAGAGAAATCTTGAGAAGGAGGCCAGAAGATATCAAGAAGATCAAAAGGAACTTCATTTGAAGTAAAGGTACACTTATACCTCATAAAGTTTGAAGAATTTAATACACAGGTGAAGAAAGGATGGGAGATTCTCTTCAGATAGAGAAATTGGATAGAGAAAACTATCCAGCTTGGTCATTGAGGATGGAAGCTCATCTCATGAGCAAAGATCTGATAGGTTACATCACATGTGAAGAAGAAAAACCACAATTCAGAGATCCTAGTGTTCCAACTACGGATGAACTCTCAGATTTGAAGACTTGGATGAAGAGAGATGCTCAAGGAAGGAGCATTATCTACATGGGAGTCAATGACTACCTGTTAACTCATATTAGAGGTCTTGAAAGTGCAAGTGATATATGGAATGCTTTGGAGGAGCATTTCCAAAACACTACAAAGTCAAGGAAGGCATCTTTGTGGGTAGAGTTTATCGCATTCAAGAAGAAGGCCTCTCAATCCATTTTTGATTATGTAACAAGGATGAAGGACATTGCAGATGCTTTAGGAGAAGTTGATGAAGATATTGAGGAGGACAAATTGGTAAGTCAAATCCTCACAGGTTTGAGAGGAGATGAGAAATGGAAGCCATTCATTTTGTCTATTGAATTATTACTAGATCATTTCACTCTTGATTCAAATCAGTTGGTAGGACACATGCTAACTTTTGAGCAGGATGTCAAAGGTGATGGTGATAAGAGTGCAGGTCAAGCAATGTATTCAAAGGATAAGAAGAAGACTAGCAAAGGCAAGCAACAAGTAAATGAAGAAGAAGGTACAACTAGCCAAGCCAACTTCCTAAGAGGAAGAGGAGGTGGTAAAGGTAGAGGAAGAGGTAGGAGCAATCAGGATGGAGCCAAAGCTTGCTGGATTTGTGGTAAGACAAATCATTTAGCTTATGAGTGTTGGCATAATAATCAGAATAATGGAGGATATAATCAGAGTTTTAATTCAAGAGGAAGAGGCGGTAGAAACCAAAGAGTTAATTTTAGAGATAGAGGTAGTAGAGGTTACTTTGGAAGTAATGCAAGTAGAGGATTCCAAAGTCAATCATACAATAATACCTACTACAATTATGCTTCAGATCAAAAGGAGGATTCAACTTTGATTATGAATGCAACTTGTGAAAGAAAAACTGAAGATCAAAGAGTCTTCTACATTGACTCAGGGTGTAGCAATCACCTGAGTGGTATTATAGCTTTGATGAGTGATTTGGAGAATCAGGTAACTAATCATGTAGTTCAAACAGGTGATAATACAAAGCACAATGTGAAGTCAATTGGATCAATGAAAGGCCAAGGATGGAAGTACTCTTCTAAGGAAGGTCTTGTATGTTCCTACAATTCAAAAGAATTTGATAAGTGTAGGGCGAATTGTAAAAGCTTATGAAGTAAGGTTCACTAATGATGGAGTTTTTGTGGAAGACCCTAGCAATGGGTATAAACAAATTGTTTCCAGGAAGAAAGAAGGAAGACTCTTCACATTGAAGGTTCAAGGTAATGTTGGTCATGCCTTGTTCACTTATGGAGGACATAAGATCACTAAGTTAGACCTTTGACACAAAAGGCTTGGACATTTCAATGAAAGAGGTATTAAGGATATGGTTAACAATGGTTCACTGATTGGATTGCCTAATACTGTAGGTCAACATATGACATACATATGTCAGGCATGTCAATTAGGTAAGGCTCATAAGAAACCATATTCTAAGCAAGGTTTCATGTATTCAGAGAAGCTTGAGTTGGTACACACAGATGTGTGGGGACCATCAAAGGATTTCAATATTAATGGTTTAAGATATTATGTGATTTATGTTGATGATGCTACTAGGTGGATCACTATATATGTGATCAAAGATAAGTCTGAGGTATTCAATACTTTGAAACATTATCATGTGTATGCAGAAAGAATTAGAGGTCAAAAGTTGAAGAGACTAAGGTCAAATGGAGGGGGAGAGTATTTCTCTAATGAATTCAATGATTACTTATGGAATGTAGGTATAAAAAGGGAAGTTACTTGCAAGTACTCTCCTCAACAAAATGGCGCAGTAGAAAGGAGAAATAGAACTCTTGTTGATTTTGCAAGATCAATGATGAAGGAGAAAAATTGTCCAAATTATTTGTGGGCTGAGGTTGTAAATACACCTACATATTTGGTCAATAGATAACCATGTAAAGCTTTGAAGGGTATGACATCATATGAAGCTTGGTGGGGTAAGAGACCTACTTAGATCATTGCAAAGTGTTTGGATGTTTGGCCTATGCATATGTGCCATCTTAGTTGAGGCAAAAATTCGAACCTAAAGGTGAAAAGTATGTGTTCATTGGATATGATGATAAGCAGATGGGTTATAGGTTGTAGAGTCCATCCACAAAGCAATTCCTTGTATCAAAGGATGTTACATTTGATGAGCAAGGTACTTGGTATGCAGGTACAATCAATAATTATGCAGGTGATGAAGAAGTTTTGAATAAGAAGAAAGGTAAATCCAAGGTTCAAATATTTGATGAAGAAGAGAACAATGAAGTACATGTTGAAGTTGAAGAAGTGCCAAGGTTTGATCCAGAATGTGATGAATCAAAAACTTCAAGAAGTGGAGAACTCAGAAGGTCATCAAGACACAACTGGCAACCTACAAGGCATAGCTATGACACTTCTTTTTTTACTAATAAAGACTATGCTTACATGGTGAAAGCAGATGAAGACCCTTCTACATATGAAGAGGCAAAAGGTAAAGAAGATTGGGAGAAAGCTATGCAGGAAGAGTATGATGCATTGATGGAAAATGAGACTTGGGATTTGGTTCCTAAACCGAATAGTCAGAAGATCATTGGATGCAAATGGGTCTACAAGATAAAGAGATATGCAGATGGAAGTGTGTCTTGGTATAAAGCTAGACTTGTTGTGAAAGGGTTTGCTCAGACATATGGTATAGACTATGATGAGACCTATAGTCCTGTGGCAAAGATGACAACCATCAGGACACTCATAGCCATTGCTGCATGTAAAGGTTGGAGATTATGTCAATTAAATGTGAAGAATGCTTTTCTTAATGGTTATATTTTAGATGATGCTTTCATGGAACAACCACAAGGGTTCAGAGATAAAAGGTATTCAAAATATGTATGTAAGCTCAAGAGAGCTTTGTATGGTTTGAAGAACGCCCCAAGGGCATGGAATTATAGACGTGAAGTTTCTGAAGGAACTTGGTTTCCAAGTATCTAAAGCAGATAGTAGCTTGCTTGTCAAAGCAAATTATGATGGGTTCATTTATATGTGCATATATGTTGATGATATAATCCTTACAGGTACAGATGAGAAGGGCATACAAAGTCTCAAGAAGCAAATGGAGAAAGAGTTCAAGATTAGTGACTTGGGATACTTGTCATCTTTCTTGGGCATGGAGATCTCATATACTCAACATGGAGTGTATGTGACTCAAGAGAGGTACTTGAAGAACTTGTTGATCAAGTTTAAAATGGAAGATTGCAAGGTGGCACATACTCCAATGGAGGTGAATCACAAATTAAGCAGATATGGAGGAGAAGAATTCAAGGACATGAAGCTATATCAAAGTCTAGTTGGTAGTCTAATCTATGCTACATTAATTAGGCCTGATTTGTCATATGCACTTGGAGTGTTGTCTCAATTCATGCATTGTCCTAGGAAGGAACATTGGGTTGCAGGAAAAAGAGTGTTGAGATACATAAGGGTACACTCAAGGAAGGTTTGTATTATGGTTTTACATCAGATACAAACATCAAGATATATAGTGATACAGATTGGGCAGGTAATCCTGATGATAGGAGATCAACATATGGATACTTGTGTTATGTGGGAGATAAATTAATATCTTGGTGTTCTAAGAAGCAACACACATTTGCTTTATGATCTACAGAAGCAGAGTATAAAGGTATGGTTGAAGCTGCAAAGGAAGTCATATGGTTAAAAACTCTCATGAAGAGTTTTGACATCATTCACAGTACACCCACTATTCATGGAGATAACATGAGTTTATTGTATCTAGCTGCTAACCCTATTTTTCATGCCACGACTAAACACATTGAGATTCAATATCACTTCTTAAGAGAGAAGGTGATTGATAAAGAGATTGAAGTTATACATACTTCAACAAAATATCAGATTGCAGATATGCTAACCAAAAGCTTGGATGGACCAGAGCTACAAAGGTTTAAAGACATGGCAGGTATAAAGAAGATAGAGAAAACCTCAATTGATGATTGAGGGGGAGATGTTGGTGCAAGTCAACCACCAATTGATGTTTTGAACAAAGACTTGAAGTCAAAGGATGAATAAAAGATAAACAATTGAAGAATGAAGATAGAGTATGTTCAAGAAATGAAGACTTGTATACATATGTACATTAATTTGTAGTAAGCTCACTTATACCTTTTGTAGGGTCATAAGCTTGTACATATATGCCTATATATACAAGTAGAAAGTCAAGGCCAGTATGAGAGAGCATGTGAAGAGAAGAATTAGTAGTTGTAAGAGTCATTAGACATTTTAGAAATGAGGAAGATCTCTCTCATCACTCAGATGTAAAACTTTTCACAGAAGGAGAAAAGTTGCGCCCGAACTTTTGCTTAGTACTCCTTCTATGTTTAATCTTTTGTGAAATGCTTTTGTACAAGTCTAAGTCTATAGTTGATTGACCTCTCTACAAGTTTTGTAGATCCTAATTGTGATCAGGCTGAGAGAATTGAGAGTAGGAACATTTACATGTGTAAATATGAAGAAGTGAAATTACAACAGGCTCAAAATTCAATGTTAATGTTTTGGTAAGTTCTCCTTCCATAGTGTAAAGTTTTGAGATAGAAAGCACTCATTCTATAAGTTGGAAGGTAATCTATCTATAACTAAAAGCATTTGAATAAACACGTTGTAGTTTGGGAGAACTATGTGTTAAAAGTTATAGGTGTCAAAGTCGACTATAGAGAAGTATAGTTTTAGACATAGGTGAATTGTTTAGATCATTTCTCAAGATCTACTGAGTCTTTTGAGATGATTTAACTTGGAGAAGGTGCGCAAACATTAGACAACACTTTGTACACGTTTCATCAAAATCTTTATACATGTGGTCAGTCAATTAAAGAGTTATGTGCAGCAGACTTTTATGAGAAATGACTCTCTTCACAGTTAGTTCAAAATTCTGGTAATCTGGTATTGATCCTCCAAATTAGTAATGGTTTTGAGTTATCATTGATATAGAGGTTCTCTAAAATCAAGTATAAGTTTTTCTTTTGGAGATTAAGACTCTCCATCAATCAAGACATCTATTGGCTCATGGCAGCTTGGATCCTTAGAACTTACATCAACTACACTTGTAGGATTTTCTTGATAACACTCATCATCATTATGTATGTATAGTCCATGTGTATCTGATTCATTCCCCAATGGGATCTCTAAAACTTTATGGACTTGAACATTGTTACATAAGAACAAGCTCTAAAGTATTATTTTGTAGGCTTATGGAGTTTATTTTGTGATAAATCACATGTAGAGGCACTCACATCTTCAAATTTAGAGTAAAAGTAGATAAAAGTAGATAAAAGTAAGAAGGAAAGGAGAGGTGTCTATTTTTTAGACAAGCAAAGTGCTTCTGTTGATAGCCTCTTAATAAAAAGAGTGGTTCTTTTAGTGTAGGTGTCCAAATTGAGTGATTCTTGTTGCCTTGCGAAGCTTACAACTTATACTATATTCATATCTTCTTTCTTGTGTCTATCCAGTGTCTCATCAGAGACATACCTCTCTTCAAACTTTCATATCTCAGTCGTTATGAGGTCTTTTTGAGTGATTTTACTTGGAGGAGTTTCCTTAGCTCTCATATTTTCTATTTATATCAAAATCTTCCATAGATCTTTGAATCTCCTTGTTTTTGTATATCAGTTTTCAATTCAGATTGTTAGTCATACCTTGCTGTTGCACGCCTTCTCATACCTTGACTTCAAGCTATTTGTTCGGGAGCTATAATCCACTTTTTTTGACGTTTTTTGTTTCTAAAGCATGCTATTCACAGTCTACTTTTAGGATCTATGATTAGTTTTGAGAAATCCTGCTCAGAGAGTTTCAATTGGTTATTTTGCTACAGTGACCTATTTTTGTTTTCTTGAAAGTTTGGAGGAAAGTTTGTTTTTGAAGTTTGGAAATATTTGTTTGAACTTTTGAAGATCTTGGGAGGTCTCATCATGTTTCGTTGTGTACTTTGATGTTTGCAAGTTTGTAAACACAACATTGTGGTATCAGAGCTTTTGTTTTTTTTATCAAATCTTTCATAAAACTTATTGAATTATCTTCTTTGTTTACAACAATTCAACATGGCAGATTTGAGTGCATCGATTGAGAAGTTATTAGATGGGAGAAATTATCTCATGTGGCAATTTAGAATGGAGTCTTATCTCATGTCTAAAGGTCTTTGGGGATTGATAACAGGTACAGAAGTGAAGCTGGTATTACCAGAAGCTCTTACACAAGCAGATCGAGCAAGAGAGCAAGAATGGATCAAAAGAGACAAAAGAGTTCTGTTTATTATATCACAAACAGTTTCGAATACTATACTTGCCAGGATATAGATGTTTTAACCCAGATACGAGAGAGGTAATTGTTTCAAGTTATGTTATTTTTCATGAAGATAAATCTTAGTATAAACATGAAGTGCAGGTAGATGAAGAAGAAACTACAAGAAGTCACGAAGAAGAGCCAAGTTCTCCAAGCTCACCAGAAAGTCAAATTCTACATGAAGAGATAACTCCCCCCAATCAAAAGTTGTCGAAAAATCTCGATTTGATTTCAAAGGAAATTGAGTCACAAGAAGAAGAAAGTGAAGGTTCTACATCAAGAAGAACTCAAACTCAAATGCAAGAAAAGCATGGTAGGATAAGAAGTCAATCAAGGTATCCAGTAAGAGAAAGAAGGCAACCGCAAAGATTTTCTCATGAAGCTTATATGGCAAAACTTCTTGAGGAGTAGGAACCAACAACTTTTAAGAAGCATCAAAGGTAAAGAAATGGGTTAAAGCAATGGATGAATAAATGACAGCTTTGTATGAGAACAATACATGGAGTTTAGTTCCAAGGCAATCTAACATGAAGGTAATCGGTAACAAATGGGTGTACAGGATAAAGAGAAACAGTGATGGTTCAATAAGTAGATATAAAGCAAGGCTTGTTTGTAAAGGTTATGCACAGAGTCATGGCATCGATTATGAGGAGACATTTTCTCCTGTTGCCAAGATATCAACAATAAGGACATTAATAAGTAGTGCAACAAGCAAGGTATGGAACCTTTATCAATTAGATATAAAAAATGCATTTCTCAATGGTGATTTAAAAGAAGATGTGTACATGGAGCAACCATCCGATTATGAAGATCCCAAAAAGCCTACGCATGTATGTAAACTCTTGAAAGCATTGTATGGTCTTAAGCAGGCTCCAAGGACTTCGAATTTTAGATTGGTAAAGTTTCTTGAAAATCAGGGATACAGGTGTTCAAATGCAGATACTTCTTTGTATGTTAACGTTGAAGGATCATTGATTGTTTATATCTCAATTTATGTGGATGACTTGATAATAACAGGAAACAATGAAGCTGAGATAGCCAGGATAAAGTAGAGCTTGGATCTGAATTTAAAATTTCAGATTTAGGAGAACTGACATACATTCTTGGAATCGAAGTTATGAAGAAGGGCGATGGTGTATATCTTCTACAAAGGAAGTATATTTTAGATTTGTTAAAGAAATATGGCATGGAACATTGCAAAAGTATCAGTAATCCGATGGAACCCAATGTGAAGTACAATGTTGAAGATGGTGAACCTTTAGAAGATCCACTTATCTACAGGTCTTTGATTGGTTCTCTTATATATGCAACTTTAACAAGGCCAGATTTTACATTTAGTGTAAGTACATTGTCTCAATTCATGAACAAACCCACAGATGTTCATATGCAAGCAGTTAAAAGAGTCTTGAGATATTTGAAGGGTACATTAAATGAAGGTTTGGGCTATAAATATCATGAAGGTTTGGATTTGAAAGCATACAGTGATGCAGATTGGGCTAGAAATAAGGATGACAGAAGGAGTACAGGTGGATATTGTTGGAGCAAACCAATCACAAATTGGTGATTATACAGATCTTGAAGAAGGCTTATGGTCAGAATGAAGTGAAGAAAGATACTTGAGAAAGTGAAGAAGATTTTAGAGTGATATCTTGTACACATATGTACATATAAGTGGAAATACTCGTAATTTGAGTAGAGCAAAATCCTTAGGATGGTAAGGAGTAATGTTATGGACGCAAGATGAGTCAAAGATCATGTATATATAAGTTAATGATGATGAGAAATGTATGTGAGAGTCATTTGTAGATGACAAATGTCTTAGAGATGTGTAGAGAGTTTTTTCCCAGAAAATAGCGACGGGTTTTTCTCTGAGTGCTCTCTGTCTGATCATGTGGATCAGAATTCCTTTTGTACACATCTAATTGAGAAGCTAATGAAGCTATGTCTAGAGTTTCAGAATCTAATTCTTTTCCTGCTGTGAGAATGATCAATAGGAACATTTGTATGTAGAAATGAAAACTGAAGTCTGAGAATAGCGCACTTTTCCGTCTCAGTGTTTTGCTTAGATCTGAGTGTATACTGTAAAGTTTTTGATGACTGAGCACTTAAAATTTAAGTTAGAAGATAAGGAAGCTATGGCTAAAGGCATTTAGCAAAACGGGTTCTGTGTTGAGAGAAATTAACTTGAGAAGTTGACTATGTCGAAGGCGCTACTTCTGGAAGACAGTTATGACATAACTTTGATCTTAAGGATCAAATTAAATTTTTGATGATTAGTTTTGAGAACTAATACTTGGTATGATTGCGCAATTGCAAATATGTGTGCATCATTTGCTTGAAGAAATTTGAAGTTATGTGCAGGTAATGAAGTTGATTTCTGAAGCAGACGTTCTGAAGAGAACACTTCTTCACTCAGAGAAGTGTTGATGGAAGTTTTGGTAAAGAAAGATAGTATTTGTGTAAAGTTTGGTTTATAACTGACATAGAAGTGTTCTTAAGTCAGTATAGATCAAACCTTTGGAGATTAAGAGGTCTCCAACAGTGGTATCAGAGCTGAAGGTGCAGTATAAGAGAAGAAAAGACAATCGAAGTTCCGACTGGTGCAGATATTGAAGTTCTTCATAACTAAAGGAGGACAAGGACAAATTATTGAAGACAACCTGCAGAAGTTCAAAGCACGAATTTGAAAAGAATCAAGAAGGACAAATCTCATATCAAAGGTACACTTTATCCTCATAAATCATAGTAATTGCAGATACAGAAGGTCAAGGATGGGAGAAAGCTTGCAGATTGATAAGCTAGATAGGGAGAACTATCCAGCTTGGTCCATGAGGATGGAGGCACACCTCATGAGTAAAGACTTAATGGCATTCATTACAGGAGATGAAGAAAAACCTGATTTTGCAGATCCTAGTATTCCAACTAGGGAAGAGCTGCAAATTTGAAGACCTGGATGAGAAAGGATGCTCAAGCAAGGAGTATTATTTACATGGCTGTAAATGATTATCTGCTACCTCACATTAGAGGCTTGGAAAGTGCTACAGATGTTTGGAATGCCTTGGAAGAGCATTTCCAAAATACAACTAAGTCAAGGAAATCCTCACTATGGGCTGAGTTCACAACCTTCAAGAAGAAGAGCTCACAATCAATTTCTGATTATGTGGCAAGGATGAAGGATATTGCAGATAGCTTGGGAGCAGTGGATGAAGACATTGAAGAGGAAAAGTTGGTAAGACAAATACTTACAGGTCTGAGAGGAGATGAGAAGTGGAAGCCTTTCATATTGTCCATAGAGTTGTCACTTGATCACTTTACTCCTGATCTTAATCAATTGCTAGGACACATGCTAACTTTTGAGCAGGACATTAAAGGAGACAATGATAGAAGTACAAGTCAAGCTATGTATTCCAAAGACAAGAAAAAGAATGGCAAGGGAAAGCAATCGACTAATGATGAAGGGAATTCAAATCAAGCTAACTTCACAAAAGGGAAGATGAATTTCAGAGGTAAAGGAAGAGGAGGTAAGAACAAAGATAATGCTAAAGCTTGTTGGATTTGTGGCAAAACTAATCATTTGGCAAATGATTGTTGGTATAATAATCAAAATGGTGGAAGCAATAATCAGAACTATAATCAAAGAGGTAGAGGAGGCAGAAACCAAAGAGGCAACTTCAGAGGAAGAGGTGGTAGGACATCATATGGTAGAGGAGGTGGAAGAAACTTCCAATCTCAGTCCTACAACAACAATTATTATAATTATGCATCAGATCAGAAGGATGATATGATTCTTATCTTGAATGCAACTCATGAATCAATGGGAGAAGATCAAAGAATGTTTTATATTGACTCAGGGTGTAGCAACCATCTGAGTGGGAATCTATCCTTGATGACTGATATGGAAGCAAGGGTGAATGGACATACAATTCAAACAGGTGATAATACCAAACATAAAGTGGAGAGCATTGGATCAGTAAAGACAAAGAGTGGAAGTACACTTCTGAGCAAGGTACTTTATGTTCCTACTATTCCTAAAAATTTGATAAGTGTAGGGCAAATTGTGGAGAAAGGATATGAGGTAAGATTCACAAATGATGGTGTTTATGTGCAAGATCCAAATCAGGGATATAGAAACATAATTGCAGGAAAAAAGGAAGGAAGATTGTTTACTCTCAAAGTCCAAGGTAATGTGGGACATGCATTATTTACCTATGGAAGTCACAAGGTATCTGAATTAGACCTATGGCATAAAAGGCTAGGTCATTTCAATGAGAGAGCTATAAAGGAAATGTCAAAGAATCAGGTGGTGCTTGGATTGCCAAATATTGAAGGGCAACATATGGTGTACAAGTGTGAAGCTTGTCAATTAGGTAAAGCACATAAAAGTTCTTACAATAAATCAGGGTACAAGCATTCAAATATGCTTGAATTGGTTCATACAGATGTATGGGGTCCCTCAAGGGACTATAGCATAAATGGATCCAGATATTATGTGTTGTTTGTTGATGATGCAACTAGATGGATTACTTTATATGTAATCAAGGATAAATCAGAAGTTTTCAAGACATTCAAACATTTTCATGCTTATGCAGAAAGGATCACAGGGCAAAAGCTTAAGAGGTTAAGGTCAGATGGAGGGGGAGAGTATTTTTCTAAAGAGTTTGATGATTATTTATGGAATGCAGGTATAAAAAGAGAAGTAACTTGCAGGTACTCTCCTCAACAGAATGGAGTAGCAGAAAGGAGAAATAGGACTCTTGTAGAATTTGCAAGAGACATGATGAAGGAAAAGAATTGTCCAAATTACTTATGGGCAGAAGCCATTAATACTGCAACATACCTTGTGAATAGGTTACCTTGTAAAGCTTTGGATGGAGGAACCCCTTATGAAGCATGGTGGGGTAAGAAACCTACTCTTGATCATTGTAAAGTATTTGGATGTATTGCATATGCTTATGTTCCTTCACAATTAAGACATAAGCTAGAACCAAAAGCAGAGAAGTATGTGTTTATTGGATATGATGATAGACAGATGGGTTACAGGTTGTGGAGTCCATCCACAAAGCAATTTCTTGTTACTAAAGATGTGACATTTGATGAGCAAAATACATGGTATACAGGATCAACAAATGATTATGCATGTGTTGAAGAGATACAAAGAAAAGGAAAGGCAAAAGTAAAAGTGTATGAAGAAAGTATTGATGAAGTTGACTCTAGAAGTAGATTGCAGGATCATGTAGAAGAAGGGCCAAGATTTGATCCAGAATCAAATGAGGTTGAAGCTTCGAGAAGTGCAGAAATCAGAAGATCTACAAGGGAAAGGAAAGAGCCTATAAGGTATAGTTATGATACATCTTTCCTAACAACAAAAGATTATGCTTACATTGTAAAGACAGAAGAAGATCCAACCACTTATGAAGAAGCCAAAGGTAAACAGAATTGGGAGAAGGCAATGCAGGAAGAGTATGATGCTCTACTTGAAAATGAAACTTGGGAATTAGTACCAAGACCAAAGAATCAGAAAGTCATTGGATGTAAGTGGGTATACAAAACAAAGAGGTTTGCAGATGGTAAGGTGTCTAGATACAAGTCTAGACTTGTGGTCAAAGGTTTTGCCCAAACTTATGGGGTAGATTATGATGAAACCTTTAGTCCTGTTGCTAAAATGTCTACAATTAGAACATTGATTGCTATTGCTGCTTGTAAGGGATGGAAATTATCACAATTGGATGTGAAAAATGCATTTCTAAATGGATACATTGCAGATGAAGTATACATGGAGCAACCAAAGGGTTTTATGGATTCAATTGGATCAGATTATGTGTGTAAGCTCAAGAGAGCTTTATATGGGTTGAAGCAGGCTCCAAGAGCTTGGAATTACAGACTTGTCAAGTTCTTGAATGAATGTGGATTTCAAGCATCAAAGGCAGATAGTAGCTTGCTAGTGAAGGCAAGTGAAAATGGATACATTTACATGTGCATTTATGTTGATGATATTATTGTTACAGGAACAGATGCTCAAGGAATCAATGAACTCAAAAGGCAAATAGAGAAGGAGTTTAAGATAAGTGATTTGGGAAACTTATCTTATTTTCTAGGAATGCAGATTGTGTATACTCAACATGGAGTATATGTTTCACAAGAGAGATACTTGAAGAATCTTATAGTCAAGTTTAACATGGAGGATTGCAAGACCTCAACTACACCATTGGAGGTAAATCATAAGTTAAGCAGGTATGGAGGTGAAGAATTCAATGATATGAAGAAATATCAGAGTTTGGTAGGTAGTTTAATCTATGCTACCTTGACAAGGCCAAATTTATCATATGCAGTAGGTGTGTTGTCACAATTTATGCATTGTCCAAAGAAGACTCATTGGATTGCAGCCCAAAGGGTACTCAGATATATCAAAGGAACCCTAAGTGAAGGTTTGTACTATGGTTTCACTTCTGACACAAGAATCAAAGTGTTTAGTGATGCAGATTGGGCATGTGACTCAGATGATAGAAGGTCTACTCATGGGTATCTTTGTTATGTTGGAGATAAACTAGTTTCTTGGTGTTCAAAGAAGCAACATACAGTTGCTTTATCATCCACAGAAGCTGAGTATAAAGGGATGGTAGAAG
Source organism: Ceratopteris richardii (assembly GCA_020310875.1). Classification (NCBI taxonomy): domain Eukaryota; kingdom Viridiplantae; phylum Streptophyta; class Polypodiopsida; order Polypodiales; family Pteridaceae; genus Ceratopteris; species Ceratopteris richardii. Next base: position 174,695,661 of record CM035424.1, on the reverse strand, counting down.
CTGCAAAGGAAGTGATATGGTTGAAGACCTTGATGAAGAGTTTTGAGACTGATCATAGTACTCCAATGATTTTTGGAGATAATATGAGTTCTTTGTATTTGGCAGCTAACCCTATTTTTCATGCCAGGAATAAGCACATAGAGATTCAGTATCATTTCTTGAGGGAAAAGGTACTTGATAAAGAGATAGAAGTGATGTATACTCCAACAAAAGAACAAGTGGCAGATATGATGACAAAGAGCTTGGATGGACCTAAGCTACAGAGATTCAAGGAGATGGCAGGAGTGAAGAAGAATGGAATAATCACAATTAGTGATTGAGGGGGAGCTGTTGGAGCAAACCAATCACAAATTGGTGATTATACAGATCTTGAAGAAGGCTTATGGTCAGAATGAAGTGAAGAAAGATACTTGAGAAAGTGAAGAAGATTTTAGAGTGATATCTTGTACACATATGTACATATAAGTGGAAATACTCGTAATTTGAGTAGAGCAAAATCCTTAGGATGGTAAGGAGTAATGTTATGGACGCAAGATGAGTCAAAGATCATGTATATATAAGTTAATGATGATGAGAAATGTATGTGAGAGTCATTTGTAGATGACAAATGTCTTAGAGATGTGTAGAGAGTTTTTTCCCAGAAAATAGCGACGGGTTTTTCTCTGAGTGCTCTCTGTCTGATCATATGGATCAGAATTCCTTTTGTACACATCTAATTGAGAAGCTAATGAAGCTATGTCTAGAGTTTCAGAATCTAATTCTTTTCCTGCTGTGAGAATGATCAATAGGAACATTTGTATGTAGAAATGAAAACTGAAGTCTGAGAATAGCGCACTTTTCCGTCTCAGTGTTTTGCTTAGATCTGAGTGTATACTATAAAGTTTTTGATGAGTGAGCACTTAAAATTTAAGTTAGAAGATAAGGAAGCTATGGCTAAAGGCATTTAGCAAAACGGGTTCTGTGTTGAGAGAAATTAACTTGAGAAGTTGACTATGTCGAAGGCGCTACTTCTGGAAGACAGTTATGACATAACTTTGATCTTAAGGATCAAATTAAATTTTTGATGATTAGTTTTGAGAACTAATACTTGGTATGATTGCGCAAAGGTATTGCAAATACGTGTGCATCATTTGCTTGAAGAAATTTGAAGTTATGTGCAGGTAATGAAGTTGATTTCTGAAGCAGACTTTCTGAAGAGAACACTTCTTCACTCAGAGAAGTGTTGATGGAAGTTTTGGTAAAGAAAGATAGTATTTGTGTAAAGTTTGGTTTATAGCTGACATAGAAGTGTTCTTAAGTCAGTATAGATCAGACCTTTGGAGATTAAGAGGTCTCCAACAGATATTTGATATTTGCAAGTAATAATTTGATTTCATGGAGTTCTAAAAAACAGCCTACAGTAGTACTTTCAAGCACAGAAGCTGAATATAGAAGCCTTAGAAATGCAACATGTGAGATTATGTGGTATTTGAAGCTTTATGAAGATATGAATCTATCTACAACACGTCCATTACTCTTTGGAGATAATGCAAGTTCATTACAGCTCGCATCTAATCCAGTGTACCATGCAAGAACCAAACACATTGAAGTACACTATCACTATATCCGAGAGAAGGTGGTGAATGAAGATATTGATATTCAACATATTGGAGCTAAAGATCAATTAGCAGACATACTCACAAAAGCAGTGGATGCTCAGAAGCTCAAGCGAATCAAAGTTCTACTTGGAGTCAAAGCTTTGGATTTAGAGCTTGAGGGGGGCAATGTTACATAAGAACAAGCTCTAAAGTATTTTTTTGTAGGCTTATGGAGTTTATTATTTGTGATAAATAGCATGTGGAGGTGCTCACATCTTCAAATTTAGAGTAAAAGTAGATTAAAGTAAGAAGGAAAGGAGAGGTGTCTATTTGTAGACAAGAAAGGCACTTCTGTTGATAGCCTCTCAATAAAAAGAGTGGTTCTCTTAGTGTAGGTGTCCAAATTGAGTGATTCTTGTTGTGTTGCAAAGTTTACAACTCATACTATAGTAGATTAGTTTTTGTACAAATTTCAATGAGAAAACTCTGTGAAAATAGGAGTTTTTTCTGATCTTCTTTCTTGTGTCTATCCGGTGTCTCATCAGAGACATACCTCTCTTCAAGCCTTCATATGTCAATCGTTATGAGGTCTTTTTGAGTGATTTCACTTGAAGGAGTTTCCTTAGCTCTCATAATTTCTATCTATATCAAAATCTTCCATAGATCTTTGAGTTTCCTTACTGTTATATATTAATTTTCAATTCAGATAGTTAGTCATACCTTGCTGTTACAGGCCTTCTCATATCTTGACTTCAAGCTGTTCGTTCGGGAGCTATACTCCACCTTTTTTTATGTTTTTTTTCCAAAGCATGCTATTAGAGTCTACTTTTAGGATATATGATTAATTTTGACAAATTCTATTCAGAAAGTTTCTGGTGGTTATTTTTCTATAGTGACCTATTTTTGTTTTCTTGAAAGTTTGGAGGAAAGTTTGTTTTTGAAGTTTTGAAATATTTGTTTGAACTTTTGAAGATCATGGGAGGTCTCATCATGTTTTGTTGTGTAATTTGATGTTTACAAGTTTGTAAACACAACAAACATCATCCACAATTGATGAAGTGCTTGAAATATGAGTATCATTTTCATCCACATGAAGATCGACTCTCCAATCATTTAGAAATTTTTTGATTGTCTGTCGCTTCTTCACGTATCTCCTCATAGTATCATGGACTAGCATCCAATCCTTTATGAGCCTGGAGTCGGAATCTATATCTTGTAGAAGTGGAATTAGTCCCTCTTGGGCTTTGATATCTATTGCTTGAAGAAATAATGATACCTTTTTGTGTCTTATACACCTCTTATCATGCTCAGAAAGATCATCAATTTGTTGCTTGAACTCTTTTTGAATTTCAAGGATTGGTTAGTCCTTGGGCATATGAATCCACCTCAGGAAAGATCTATGAGTCACTTTATCTATGTCCTCTAGCATGAACTTAAGTCCTCTTCCTATAGCATTGTAGATATGTCCTCCTTGAATGGTCATGTTGGTTGATAATTTGTTCTATCATCTACCAATATTTCTCTAACCTCCATCCATTGACCTTCATCTTGTGCACCTTCTCGGATATATCCATGAGATGATAGCTTCCATTCTTGAACATTTCTTAATTTGAAATGTTCCTTCCCATCGTGGTTGGAAATTTTTATCATGCATTTATCAAAATGATTATCATACCTTAGAATAGGAGTTCCTTCTGTTAACCCTTTATCGTTTAGTTTTTGTTAAATTCCTCCCTTTTCTATGCTTGATTGATGTAATGCTCCACAACAAGCTCCCTTTTCCTACTCAAGTGTTGTAGGCCTATAAGCCTCTTTTGAATTACCTCTTCTTGGATTTCCACACTTTCTTTTAGCAACACACAAGGACTTGGGATTTCCACTTAAATTTTTAACAATGTTTCTTGTCCATACATTAAATGAAAAGGAGTGAATTCTTAGAATTCCTTGAAGGATGTGTGATATGCCCATAATGTTGTATTGAGGTGTTTGTCATTCTACATCCCATATAATCATATCTTTGATATTTTCATACAAATTCATAAGAATACAGTAAATAGCACCTCCATTTTGTGGGAATGGTCTTGATATCCAAGTGTGGGCATTTGGATTATTATATCCATGATTTTGGGCCCAAAATTCAATCACGTGTCCTAGTTGCCAAGAATCTTTTGTATATGACTAAAAGGTTTATGGTGGGGATTGAGTCTTTGGAAAGTTGTTTGGAATCTTTCAAAAGGTAGCGTGGGTCAAGCTTAAATATTTGAATTTAGAAAAACTACTTGTCCCACTCCATATTTATCTGAGGATTTGATTCTATCATTCACTTGAAGTAAGGCTAGCTACTTACTTGGGTGGGGCCCACCTTATTCTTACCTTTTTATTTCCTTCAAATACATATATTTGTGGCTTTCATGAAGGTTTAGAAAATACAAATATTGTATCTATATATAAGGTATTATTAGGGGGGTTGCAAAAAATATTCCCTCATCCTTAGCCCTTCCCTTGGCTAGAGGCTAGATAGCCTTCAAAGAGTTAGTTGATGTTCCAAGGCGGGTCCTCTTCCTGTAGCACTGTAGATATGTCCATCTCCTTGAATGGTCATGTTGTTTGATGATTTGTTCTATCATCTGCCAATATTTATCTAACCTCCATCCATTGATGTTCATCTTGTGCAGCTTCTCAAATATATCCATGAGATGGTAGCTTCCATTCTTGAACTTTTCTTGATTTGAAATGTTCTTTCCCATCATGGTTGGAACTTTTTATCATGCACATTATCAAAACAATTATCATACCTAAGAACAAGAGTTCCTTTTGTTAAGCCTTTATCCTTTAGTTTTTGTTAAATTCCTCCCTTTTCTATGCTTGATTGACGTAATGCTCCACAATAGGCTCCCTTGTCACACTCAAGTGTTGTAGGCCTCTAAGCCTCTTTTGAGTTACCTCTTCTTGAATTTCCACACTTTCTTTTAGCAATACACAGGGACTTGGGATTTCCACTTCTATTGGTAATAAGGCTTCTTGTCCATACATTAAGTGAAAAGGAGTGAATTCTTAGGATGCCTAGAAGGATGTGGGATATGCCCATAATGTTGTAGTGAGGTGTTTGTCCCAAACCTTAAGATGCATCTTTACCTGCTTACTAATGATTTCACAAAGAATTCCATTGGCTTTTTCAACAAGACCAGTACATTGAGGATAATATGGTTAGGAGTACCTATGCGTATTCCAAATTTAAAACATATGAAAACATAAATGAACTTCCCAATATCTTGTGTTGTGGTCCTTTTGGTGCTAGTTGCATTCACCCAACTGGTCATGTAATCCATTTCCATAATGATGTACTCCTTTCCTTAGCTTTTCCTTGGTAGGGGATCGATTGCATTAATTCCCCATTTCTTGAATGGCCCATAAGAGATGGCTGTTGTCCTTGGTTCATACATAAGCCTCTCTTCTCTCTAATTTAACATTTATTGCATGTTTTACACCAATATTGAACATCTTTATGAAGCTTAGGCCATGTGTTCCCTGCTTGAAGTACTTTCCTTATTGCTATTTCATGTGAGAAGTCTCCTCCACATGCATGATCATGACAGGATTCTAAAACGCTCTTTATTTTATTTGATGAGAGGACCCTTTTAAGGATAAGGTCCTTACCTTTCTCATAGAGATCATCTCCTATGAGTTGGTACTATAGATCCTTCTTCTATAGTCTATGCCTTTTCACCTTGTTTAGGTGCTTGGGTGCTTCTCTAGCCTCAAGAAATTTGATGATATCTGTTAATCCTTCTTGACCTACAAATCTATTGTCTCCCAGCTTCATGGGTCCTATGAAACCATCGAATTGCTCATTGGCCAATGCATCTGCTTCCTTATTTTGGCTCCTTCGTACATGACATATTTGAATATTATCAAATTGTTTCAATAACACTCTAACCCTTTTGAACCATTCAAACAAATTTGGGCTTTTGCAACACCAAATATTTTACAATCTCTTAATGATCAACATTGAGTCTCCCTCAATAATCAACCTTTTGATACCATGGTGAACACATTCATGCACAACCTCATATCGTGTTGTATATTTTACTTCATTATTTGAATGAGCATTAGAAAGAGTTATACCTTTCTTGAAGATGATCTGCTTATTTTGGCCATAGATAAGAAAACCTTATGTTGCTTTGTCGATATGCTTCTTATATGCACCATCAAAAAATATAGTATGTGTATCTTGAACATCTTCTTCATGCAAGGTTATTCCCTTGTCCTTTACATTGGATATTTTCCTCTCCCACTTCTTGTAGGTGAGTATGTCTACAAGACTAGCTCTTTTGCTTTCTCTACTACAAAAGTATAGTTGTACTCTCAAAGTTCAAGAACCCATTTAGCTATTCTAGATGAGATACTGATATGTTTTACTACATATGGGAATTCATGATTTATTATAATAATAGTGAAAGACCTAGCAAGAAGGTAAGATCAAAACTTCCTTACTCCAAACATGAGTGCATACGTAAGTTTCTCTGCATATGTGTATCTCTTCTCATTTTCTTTCATTACCTTGCTTACAAAGTAGATAGGATGCACCTAAGATATTTTTGTATCCTTCTGGAGTAAGACTACCCCTTGTTGCTTCCTCACATGTGCTTAGACATGCATAGAAATTCTCTCCCATATTTGGTGGCATCAATGTGGGTAAAGTGTTGAGTACTCTTTTAATTTTCTTCAAAACATTCACTATGGATATCATTGCATGCAAAGACCCTATTGTGCAAGCTTTTGTAATAGAGGTATTATTTTCGATAGAAGGTGGATGAATGGTGACAGTAGCATACTTTTGTACAAAAGTGAGGGTCTACTTCATTGTTGTTGCAGGAGGTAGATCCAATAAGACTTCCACTAATGAACTCAAATCCTCTTTTTTTATATGAGATGTTCAAGAAACGTATCAAGATTCAATTCACCTCCAAGCTCATAAAATCTCTTTAAGCCTTCTTCAAATTTTTGGAAATGCATAGATCTAGTATTATATATGCAAAAGTCATCCATGTACACCCTTATTGGTGATCCAAAGAATGGTTGACAAACATAGTTCATAAACCTTTTAAAGTTGCAAGTTCATTTTTAGGCCAAAAGGCATTATCGGATAATCAAAACATCCCCTTGGCTTAATGATTGTGGTCTTCCTTTGGTCCTCCTTGGCTACCCAAATTTGAAAGTATATTGAATATCCATCACATACAATGTACCTTTCATGACCTACCACTTCATTTAGAATTTCATCTTGGAAGGGTAGTGTTTGATATAGGGAAAATGAAACCAACATTCATGAGTCTATTTACCTCATTTAGAAGATCCTCTTGTTGAACTGTTCCGATCCTTCTAAGATTTTGCATCATTGGCATTAATTCTGGCTTGATTTTGATATGATGTTGAATGGTATTTACAACTTGGATCTCAATATAATCTTTAATGAACAATTCGGGGTACCTTTAGAGCATGTTGATGTATCTAACCCTATTTTTTGAGGTGAGATCTTCTGCTAAAATCTTTTGGAGATCCAATTTAAGTGTGGAATCCTCACTTTATGATTGTTTTACATTATCCTCTTTGCTTCCTGTTGGTGCAGATCAATCACCAATTGAATGTTTGAAGACTAAAGAATGAAGGATGAGATCAATTCTTGAAGCTTGAAAGGAAGATACATTCAGAGTATGTGGGAATGTACACATATGTACATAGTTCACTTAGATCTTTGATTAGTCATAGACTTGTACAAATTTATCTATAAATACCTTGAAAATGTCGAGGCGTGATATGAGAGCTTATGTATGAATAGATAGAAGTCAAGAATGAGGAAGATAGATGTCATGAGACATGTGAAAAGTTAGTTGAGTTTTCTCTCATCACTCAACTGTAACTTTCTGAGTAAATGAAGAAATATTGCGCCCGATCTTTTCGTGTCTGCCCCGTCTGTGTTTGATCAATTGTAAAATCCTTTTGAGGATATCTAAGTTGGTAGTTAATGAGTCTGTGACCTGAGTTTCAGAGTCTAATTGCAAACAGGCTAGGAGAATTGTGTGTAGGAACATTCATATGTGTTGAGTGTTCACAGTTCTCTGAAACAGGCGCAATTTCCGATCTTAATCTTTTGATCAGTTCTCACTCCATAGTTTAAAGTTTTGTACAAGCAAGCACTTAATCTTTAAGTTGGAAGATGATCTACTCGTGGCTAGAAGCATTTGCTTAAACGGGTTTTGTACTGAGAGAATTGAAGTCAAGAAGTTAGGGGTGTCTAAATCGACTTCTCAGAAGTGTAGATTCAGACATAGGTAACTTGTGAAGTTGATTTCTCAAGTTATACTAAACTTTTTGAAGAACTTTAACTTGGAGGAGGTGCGCAATCTCTAGGCGACACTCCATACAAATTTTCATAGAAAACTTTAAAGATTTGATAAGTCAATGAGAAGAAATTATGCAGCAGACTTTCTGTGTTTCATCTTCTTCACAGAATTTTCAAGTTTTTGATAATTTGGAGATTGGACCTCTAATTTGGTAAAGGTTTTGACTTACTCTTGGTATAGAGGTGCTCTAATCACAAGAGTAGGTTGTTCTTTTGGAGATTAACTCTCTCCATCAGTGGTATCAGAGCAGGAGACATCAAAATCAAGAAAAGGAGGATTCCGACTGCTGCAGATTTAAGAATTTCAATAATTGAAGAGCTAGAAGGTGAAAGTTTGAAGGCAAAGCTTGAGGAGGAGACCATACAACATCAAGAAGTACAAAAGGAGTCTAATTCGAAGTAAAGGTACACATATTGCTCATAAAGGTTGAAGTTTTCAATACACAGGAGGACACAAGATGGGAGATTCTCTTCAGATAGAGAAATTGGATAGGGAAAACTATCATGCATGGTCAATGAGGATGGAAGCTCATCTTATGAGCAAAGATTTAATAGCCTACATCACAGGTGAAGAGGAGAAGCCAAGTTTCAGAGATCCTAGTGTTCCAACTAGGGAAGAGTTAGGAGATTTGAAGAATTGGATGAAGAAAGATGCTCAAGCTAGGTGCATTATATATATGGCAGTCAATGATTACTTGTTGCCTCATATTCGAGGTCTTGAAAGTGCAACTGATATTTGGAATGCTTTGGAGGAGCATTTCCAGAATACTACAAAGTCAAGGAAGGCATCCTTATGGGCAGAGTTTACAACCTTCAAGAAGAAGGCTTCTCAATCTATTTCAGACTATGTAACAAGGATGAAAGACATTGCAGATGCATTAGGAGCTGTTGATGAAGACATTGAGGAGGATAAATTGGTAAGGCAAATTCTTACAGGCTTAAGAGGTGATGACAAATGGAAGCCATTCATTTTGTCTACAGAGTTATCACTTGATCATTTCACTCCTGATTTAAATCAGTTGCTAGGTCATATGCTAACATTTGAGCAGGATGTTAAAGGAGATAGTGACAAGAGTGCAGGTCATGCAATGTACTCAAAGGACAAGAAGAAGAATAGCAAAGGAAAGCAACAAGCAAATGAAGATGAAGGCACAACTAGTCAAGCCAACTTCCTAAGAGGTAGAGGAGGTGGCAAAGGTAGAGGAAGAGGCAGGAATAACAAAGATGGAGGCAAAGCTTGCTGGATTTGTGGTAAGACAAATCACTTAGCTAATGATTGTTGGCATAATACTCAGAATAATAATGGATATAATCAGAACTATAACTCTAGAGGAAGAGGAGGCAGAAATCAAAGAGGTAATTTCAGAGGCAGAGGTGGTAGGAGTTACTTTGGAAGAAATGCAAGTAGAGGATTCCAAAGTCAACAATACAACAACACCTACTACAATTATGCTTCAGATCAAAAGGAGGATTCAACATTAATAATGAATGCTACTTGTGAAAGTCAGAGTGAAGATCAGAGAGTCTTCTACATTGAGTCAGGGTGTAGCAACCACCTGAGTGGTAATATATCTTTGATGACTGATTTGGAGAATAAGGTGTTTAATCATGTTGTTCAAACAGGTGACAACACAAAGCATAATGTGAAGTCAATTGGATCAGTGAAGGCTAAGGATGGTAGTACCTTATTGAGTAAGGTCTTGTTTGTTCCTACAATTCCTAAGAATTTGATAAGTGTAGGACAAATTGTTGAAAAGGGATATGAAGTAAGGTTCACTAATGATGGAATATATGTGGAAGACCCTAGTCAAGGGTATAAACAGATTGTTTCAGGGAAGAAAGAAGGAAGACTATTTACATTGAAGATTCAAGGCAATATTGGTCATGCTATGTTCACATATGGAGGACATAAGATCTCTGAGTTAGATCTTTGGCACAAGAGGCTTGGACATTTCAATGAAAGAGGTATTAAAGACATGATTAATAATGGTTCAGTGCTTGGTTTGCCTAATGTTGCAGGTCAACATATGACATACAGATGTGAGGCATGTCAATTAGGTAAGGCTCATAAGAATTCTTACTCCAAGCATGGTTTTATGTACTCAGAGAAACTTGAATTGGTACACACAGATGTGTGGGGGCAATCAAAGGATTTCAGTATAAATGGGTCAAGGTATTATGTGATTTATGTTGATGATGCTACTAGATGGATCACTATTTATGTGATCAAAGATAAGTCAGAAGTGTTTAACACATTTAAACACTATCATGCATATGAAGAAAGAATTACAGGTCATAAGTTGAAAAGACTAAGTTCAGATGGAGGGGGAGAGTATTTCTCTAATGAGTTCAGTGATTATTTGTGGAATGCAGGTATAAAAAGGGAAGTTACTTGCAGGTACTCTCCTCAACAAAATGGTGTAGCAGAAAGGAGAAATAGAACACTTGTTGAGTTTGCAAGATCCATGATGAAGGAGAAAAATTGTCCTTATTATTTGTGGGCTGAGGCTGTGAATACAGCTACTTATTTGGTCAATAGGTTACCATGTAAAGCCTTGCAGGGTATGACACCATATGAGGCTTGGTGGGGTAAGAGACCTACCTTGGATCATTGCAGAGTTTTTGGATGTGTGGCATATGCATATGTGCCATCACAATTAAGGCACAAGTTAGAGCCTAAAGCTGAAAAATATGTTTTCATCGGTTATGATGATAAGCAGATGGGCTATAGATTGTGGAGTCCATCTACAAAGCAATTCATGGTTTCTAAAGATGTGACATTTGATGAGCAGAGCACTTGGTATGCAGGTACAATTAATATCAATACAGGTAATGAAGAAGAAGTGAGCCAAAGGAAAGGTAAATCAAAGGTTCAAATATTTGATGAACAAGAGAATAATGAAGTGCAGATTGAAGTGGAAGAAATACCAAGATTTGATCCTGAATATGAAGAACCAGAAACCTCAAGAAGTGGAGGGCTTAGGAGGTCTACAAGGAACAGATGGCAACCTACAAGGTATAGCTATGATACTTCATTTTTGGCCACAAAAGATTATGCTTATATGATGAATACAGATGAAGACCCTTCTACATATGAAGAGGCAAGAGGTAAGGAAAAATGGGAGAAAGCTATGCAGGAAGAATATGATGCATTGATGGAGAATCAAACATGGGATTTGGTTCCAAAACCAAATAGTCAGAAAATCATTGGATGCAAATGGGTTTACAAAACCAAGAGGTTTGCAGATGGAAGTGTGTCTAGATACAAAGCTAGACTTGTTGTCAAAGGGTTTGCTCAGACTTATGGTGTTGACTATGATGAGACTTATAGTCCTGTGGCAAAGATGACAACTATCAGGACACTTATAGCTATTGCTGCATGTAAAGGTTGGAAGTTATGTCAACTTGATGTGAAAAATGCTTTTCTGAATGGTTATATTTCAGATGATGTGTTCATGGAGCAACCTCAAGGGTTCAAAGATAAAAGGTATCCAGATCATGTGTGCAAGCTCAAGAGAGCTTTGTATGGCTTGAAGCAGGCCCCAAGGGCATGGAACTATAGACTTGTAAAGTTCTTGAAAGAACTTGGATTTCAGGTGTCTAAGGCAGATAGTAGCTTGCTTGTCAAAGCAAGTGATAATGGTTTCATATACATGTGCATATATGTTGATGATATAATCCTTACAGGTACAAATGAAGAAGGAATACAAAGACTCAAGAAGCAGATGGAAAAGGAATTCAAAATAAGTGACTTGGGAGACTTGTCATACTTCTTGGGCATGGAGATTACATATACTCAACATGGAGTATTTGTGACCCAAGAAAGGTATTTGAAGAACTTGTTAATCAAGTTTAAAATGCATGATTGCAGGGTAGCACCTACACCAATGGAGGTGAATCACAAATTGAGTAAGTTTGGTGGTGAAGAGTTCAAGGACATGAGACAATATCAGAGTCTGATTGGTAGTCTTATCTATGCTACTTTAACTAGACCTGATTTATCATATGCAGTAGGGGTTTTGTCTCAATTCATGCATTGTCCTAGGAAAGAGCATTGGATTGCAGGTCAAAGAGTGTTGAGGTACATTAAGAGTACACTCAATGAAGGTTTGTATTATGGGTTTACCTCATATACAAATATCAAAATCTATAGTGATGCAGATTGGGCAGGTAATCCAGATGATAGAAGATCTACTTTTGGATACATGTGTTATGTGGGAGATAAACTTATCTCATGGTGTTCCAAGAAGCAACATACAGTTGCTTTTTCTTCTACAAAAGCAGAATACAAAGGCATGGTTGAAGCTGCAAAGGAAGTGATTTGGCTCAAGACCTTAATGAAGAGTCTTGACATTGTGCATGGGATACCAATTATATTTGGAGATAACATGAGTTCATTGTATTTAGTTGCTAATCCTGTTTTTCATGCCAGGACCAAACACATTGAGATACAGTATCACTTTCTAAGAGAGAAAGTGATGGACAAGGAGATTGAAGTCATACATACTTCAACTAAAGATCAAATAGCTGATATGCTTACAAAGAGCTTGGATGGACCAAAGTTACAGAAGTTTAAGGATATGGCAGGTATAAAGAAGAAAGGAGAAACCTCAATTGATGATTGAGGGGGAGCTGTTGGTGCAGATCAATCACCAATTGAATGTTTGAAGACTAAAGAATGAAGGATGAGATCAATTCTTGAAGCTTGAAAGGAAGATACATTCAGAGTATGTGGGAATGTACACATATGTACATAGTTCACTTAGATCTTTGATTAGTCATAGACTTGTACAAATTTATCTATAAATACCTTGAAAATGTCGAGGCGTGATATGAGAGCTTATGTATGAATAGATAGAAGTCAAGAATGAGGAAGATAGATGTCATGAGACATGTGAAAAGTTAGTTGAGTTTTCTCTCATCACTCAACTGTAACTTTTTGAGTAAATGAAGAAATATTGCGCCCGATCTTTTCGTGTCTGCCCCGTCTGTGTTTGATCAATTGTAAAATCCTTTTGAGGATATCTAAGTTGGTAGTTAACGAGTCTGTGACCTGAGTTTCAGAGTCTAATTGCAAACAGGCTAGGAGAATTGTGTGTAGGAACATTCATATGTGTTGAGTGTTCACAGTTCTCTGAAACAGGCGCAATTTCCGATCTTAATCTTTTGATCAGTTCTCACTCCATAGTTTAAAGTTTTGTACAAGCAAGCACTTAATCTTTAAGTTGGAAGACGATCTACTCGTGGCTAGAAGCATTTGCTTAAACGGGTTTTGTACTGAGAGAATTGAAGTCAAGAAGTTAGGGGTGTCTAAATCGACTTCTCAGAAGTGCAGATTCAGACATAGGTAACTTGTGAAGTTGATTTCTCAAGTTATACTAAACTTTTTGAAGAACTTTAACTTGGAGGAGGTGTGCAATCTCTAGGCAACACTCCATACAAATTTTCATAGAAAACTTTAAAGATTTGATAAGTGAATGAGAAGAAATTATGCAGCAGACTTTCTGTGTTTCATCTTCTTCACAGAATTTTCAAGTTTTTGATAATTTGGAGATTGGACCTCTAATTTGGTAAAGGTTTTGACATACTCTTGGTATAGAGGTGCTCTAATCACAAGAGTAGGTTGTTCTTTTGGAGATTAACTCTCTCCATCACTTCCATCTTCCTTTCCTTGAAACATTACTCCCATGAATTTGAGTGTTGATGAATCATTTTCAGTTGTAGATTCCTCACTATTAGAATCACTATCATAGTCTGAACTTTCTTTATCTATAATTCTTTCATACCTATGATCATCCTTCTTCCTATCTATCAAATCATAAGTTACGAATTTATTTTCTATCATTTGGTTTGAGAATATGAAGACCAACACCCCATTTTTTATTTGCTTTTACTACAATTAACCATGGATATCCTAATATGTTAGGGTAGCCCTCCCCCTTGGTTTCAATTACATACACATCCAAGGCAACTCCTTTATCACATATCGTAACTCTCAAACTTTCAATGACACCAACATATCTAACAACAATATTGTCTGCCATTTTGACTTGGTATGCAGATGGTCTAGTGACATTGACACCTAACCTGTGCATTGTTTTCTATGTCATTACACACATCTCTGCTCCACCATCCACATATACATTTCAAATATTTACCCCTTTTTATATGCATCTAATGTGGGTACAACATTATCACATGCATTCACCTTTATGAGATTAATATCCTTGCTTTTAGATCTCCTAGTGCCTACTAGCTTAGACCACTCCCTTCTAGCTTTTGTGACAATCGCAAAAGTGGTGGCCAATTGATATTGGGCTTCAGTTTAGAAATATCCTCAAGAGGATCATAAGGCTTGATTCCCTTACCTAGAGGAAAGTCCTCCATTCTTATCTTCCTTCTTGGCCTTCTCTTTTTTTTACTTGTTTCTCCTTCTGCAACTTTTCCTTTCTGTGGTTGTGTACCCAAGCTTGAATGTTCATCTTGAAATGTGTCTCTATCTTGCACCCTTGTTTGCTTGATTGGCATAGTATCCATGGTATCTTGTTCCTCGGTCAGCTCCAAAACATTTATCCACCTTTCTTCTCCTTGTGTTGGTGGAGCAAGTGGAAGGTTTACTTCTTGTTGTTGTTGTTGTCCCTATGCATATTGTGGTGGCCTCCTAATATGATACATATCACCTGGATTCCTACGAGGATGAGGAAAATTGTACATATCATGACCATGTTCATTGCAATTGTAGCATATGAAATCTTGTGCTTGTCATCATTGTCCCTTATTCTGCTCCCTTTGTGGCATGTTTTGTTAACTCCGTACTAGGTTCAATGTTGATTGCTCTAATTGTTGTGTGAGCCTTTGCAATAGGTCTTGTTGGGAGTCTTCCTCTCCCTCAACAGAGTTTTTTTTCTATACTTTCTTGGGTTGGGATATCTACATGATCTACTTTATCCTTCTCATATATATAGTATGTGTGTTGAGACCTCAATTTTCTAGATTTCAACTTCGCTATTTCTACTGCTTCATCAAAGGTGGTTGCAAAATGAGATTTCACCTTTTTTTTTGTGAGGGAAAAAGTCGAGCAATAAACCTATCTCTTTTTAAAAGATGTGTTGCCAATTCATTTTCTCCTAATCTTCTCTCCCAATTATTCCACAAACTTTGAAACTTTGCTTCATAATTCATACAATCATCGAGAGAAACTTGCCTTAATGAGAGAAGTTGTTGTTATAGTCCTGGAGTGTCATTCTTTCTATATTGTTCCAAGAAGGCTACTCATACTACTATCGAGTTATGTGTTGCTTCTTGAGGTAAGTTTTTGAACCATATCCTTGCTTCTTCTTGAGAACTAATGGAAATGCTCTCAGCTTTACATCCTCTTGGTATTTTATTGATATGAGATACACCATCTCTAGGTTGTCCAAAAACTCCATTGCATCCTCCTTTGGCTTCCTTTAAAACTAAGAGAAAATTGCAGCCATGCTTCCTTTGAAGTGGTAGCTTCTTCAAAACAAGATGAAGACCCAAACATCAAATTTGATTGTGTAATAAGAAAGATTAATGTGGATGAAAGGCCTTGGCTGATATGGTTGATTAGGGGAAATTCGATGATTTGGTCGAATATGGCTGCCATTTTGAGAATTCATAGAGAATTCAAAGGGAACTCTTAGGGTATGGGTGATCCGCACTACCCTCTTAGCACCCACAAAAAATGAAAATGCTCTTAGGACATGGATGATCCACATTATCCTCTTAGCATTCACACAGGTCACACATACACATATACATTCACTTGTTCTACCAAATGCTCTTAGGATACGAGTGATACACACTCTCCTCTTAGCATATAGTAACAAACATTCAAATAATTAAGCACAAGGAGCAAGATAACCTCACTTCCTGATGGATATAAGGTGAAGGGAAATGATGAGGGTTTGAAAATGAGGGGAATGTAGAGAATGAATAATAAGAAATAGAAGGGATGAGAGAGAGAGAGAGGAAGGAAGAGATATATGGATTCAAAGGAAATAGAACTTATATGATAACATGTGGATACAAAGGATATGGTCTACATAAAAGTACCTCTCTCGTAACCAAGCTCTCCACTTCCAAAGCTAGCACTATGTTCACCGTAGTGTTGATAGCATGTACCTACACACAACTTCATTGTTTTGAGGGCACCCAAGGGGGGCCTTTTATAGGACTTTTGGAAAGATGTTTGGAGATGACATTCTTTGGTAGAATCTTCTAGATATGACACTTGTGTGATAGAAAATAGAATGTTCAAAAAATCCTAGAAGGTTCTGTTCCATTCTGAGGTGTGCATCTCATCCCATATGATCATATCTTTTATATTTTCATAAAAATACCATATAGCACTTTTTTAGTGGTGATGGACTTGATATCTGAATTTGCGAGTTTGAATTATTATATCCTTGATTTTGGGCTCACAAGTCAATCACATGTGTCCATTTTTCAAGAATCATTTGCATAGCATTGAAAAGTCTATACTGAGGCTTGAGTCCTTGAAACAATGTTTGGACTTTTTCAAAAGGGATAGGGTGTCAATAAAAAATATCTGAACTTAAGAAAACTACTTACCCCACTCCATATTTATCTAAGGATTTGACTCTACAACACTACAATTAAGACTAGCTACATACTTGGGTGGGACCCACCTTATTCTTGGGTTTTTATTTCCTTCATATGCATATACCTATGGCTTTCATGAAGGTTCAAAAAATACAAATATTATAAGGATACATATCTATACATAAGGTATTATTAACAAGGAGTTTCAAAAAATATTCAGCCATTGTATATGTATGTACATCTATATCTCTATGTGTATGTGTATGTGCATGTGTATGTGTATGTATATGTTATGCGTATGTGTGTGTGTATGTAAAATGTGTAGGTGTATGTGAATGTGTATGTGTATGTGTATGTGCATGTGTATGTGTATGTGTATGTGTATGTGTATGTGTATGTGTATGTGTATGTGTATGTGTATGTGTATGTGTATGTGTATGTGTATGTGTATGTGTATGTGTATGTGTATGTGTATGTGTATGTGTATGTGTATGTGTATGTGTATGTGTATGTGTATGTGTATGTGTATGTGTATGTGTATGTGTATGTGTATGTGTATGTGTATGCGTATGCGTATGTGTATGCGTATGTGTATGTGTATGTGTATGTGTATGTGTATGTCTGTGTATGTGTATGTATGTGTATGTGTATGCGTATGTGTATGCGTATGCGTATGTGTATGTGTATGTGTATGTGTATGTGTATGTGTATGCGTATGTGTATGTGTATGTGTATGTGTATGTGTATGTGTATGTGTACGTGTACGTGTACGTGTATGTGTATGTGTATGTGTATGCGCATGTGTATGTGTATGAGTATGCG
Source organism: Ceratopteris richardii (assembly GCA_020310875.1). Classification (NCBI taxonomy): domain Eukaryota; kingdom Viridiplantae; phylum Streptophyta; class Polypodiopsida; order Polypodiales; family Pteridaceae; genus Ceratopteris; species Ceratopteris richardii. Next base: position 174,678,270 of record CM035424.1, on the reverse strand, counting down.
TATGCGTATGTGTGTGTATGTGTATGTGTATGTGTATGTGTATGTGTATGTGTATGTGTATGTGTATGTGTATGTGTATGTGTATGTGTATGTGTATGTGTATGTGTATGTGTATGTGTATGTGTATGTGTATGTGTATGTGTATGTGTATGTGTATGTGTATGTGTATGTGTATGTGTATGTGTATGTGTATGTGTATGTGTATGTGTATGTGTATGTGTATGTGTATGTGTATGTGTATGTGTATGTGTATGTGTATGTGTATGTGTATGTGTATGTGTATGTGTATGTGTATGTGTATGTGTATGTGTATGTGTATGTGTATGTGTATGTGTATGTGTATGTGTATGTGTATGTGTATGTGTATGTGTATGTGTATGTGTATGTGTATGTGTATGTGTCTGTGTATGTGTATGTGTGTGTGTATGTGTATGTGTGTGTGTATGTGTGCGTGGGTGTCTATGTATGTGTATGTGTATGTGTATGTGTATGTGTATGTGTATGTGTATGTGTATGTGTATGTGTATGTGTATGTGTATGTGTATGTGTATGTGTATGTGTATGTGTATGTGTATGTGTATGTGTATGTGTATGTGTATGTGTATGTGTATGTGTATGTGTATGTGTATGTGTATGTGTATGTGTATGTGTATGTGTATGTGTATGTGTATGTGTATGTGTATGTGTATGTGTATGTGTATGTGTATGTGTATGTGTATGTGTATGTGTATGTGTATGTGTATGTGTATGTGTATGTGTATGTGTATGTGTATGTGTATGTGTATGTGTATGTGTATGTGTATGTGTATGTGTATGTGTATGTGTATGTGTATGTGTATGTGTATGTGTATGTGTATGTGTATGTGTATGTGTATGTGTCTGTGTATGTGTATGTGTGTGTGTATGTGTATGTGTGTGTGTATGTGTGCGTGGGTGTCTATGTATGTGTATGTGTATGTGTATGTGTATGTGTATGTGTATGTGTATGTGTATGTGTATGCGTATGTGTATGCGTATGTGTATGCGTATGTGTATGCATATGTGTATGCGTATGTGTATGCGTAAGTGTATGCGTAAGTGTATGTGTAAGTGTATGCGTATGTGTATGCATATGTGTATGCCTATGTGTATGCGTAAGTGTATGCGTAAGTGTATGTGTAAGTGTATGCGTATGTGTATGCGTATGTGTATGCATATGCGTATGTGTATGTGTATGTGTATGTGTATGCGTATGCGTATGCGTATGCGTATGTGTATGCATATGCGTATGCGTATGCATATGCGTATGCGTGCGTGTACGCATGTGCGTACTGTTAGAAGAAGTATTTTTTGTAGTATTTTTTGATGAGAAACAATTGTAAAATGCCAAAAACTTGTAAAAATATTTATGCAACTGATGTAAAAATAAGGAAGAGTCTTCCTTATGTAGAATAGAATCTTATGTATTTTTTCTAGAATTTTTGGAAACTCCTAGATAGCATATTTTTAGAATAATAGAGGAAAGGATCAAAATTCAAGTGTGAGAAGGGACACTTGAAAATGTATAAAAGACAATTTCCTCTATTATGAGGGGGTTGGTTGATTATTTGTTTACATGCTATCCAAGTGAAGAGAGAGTTTCCTGCTGAAAATCGTGTTTTCTCCTCTTTGTGTGATTTCTTTGAGTTGTGAGTCTATTCTTTGTGTATCCATGGAGATTTGTGAGCTTCTATTGTGTGTTTCTGTTGAATATGTATGAAGAGAGCTGATTACTGATGTATTGAGTGAGAAATTGATGAAAAATGGTGCTGGAGATGAAAATCGTCTATTTGTACAGAATCGCGATTGTCTCGTCTGGATGGTACAGGTAACATTTTTTAGTTTTGACTTTATGGATGTATTCTGATGAAGAAATAATATGCTTTAGACACCAAGATTGTGGAATATGATGGAGATTTGCACAAGATAATCCAAACCCTAGAAATTCCTCTTCATCTTCATTATTCTCATAAATTCAGCCATTTACCTCTTATTTCTTAGATTCTATCATGTAGAAGGGGCTGTGGTCTCATGTATACTTCCAGGATTGACAAAATAAAGATGTATTGTTAATTCTTTATGCTAAATGATTGGAGAGGACAACTCCAGTATATCAAAAGCTTCATTGAAGTTGGACCTTGCTGGATCTTCTAATGTGATGGTATTGCACACATGGAAAAGGTAATACTCCTTAATCAAGAAATGTAAACATGAAAAGGTAGATTTCTTTGTTTGTCTTTTGGGAAAAGAAAGCATTAGATAATCTTTTGAGAATAAGAAGTGTTGAAATTTTTGCAAATTAATAGTTGCTCATGACATTTTCTTGAAGTAAAGTGCAGGTGTGTGAAAAACTGAATCAAGAAAGCTGATGATAAGGTAAAATGTGTCTATTCTTGCATTTGTAGATTGCTTTTTGATCAAGTACTAAGCAAGATTGTTAATCTTGGGAAGATGACAAGATTGCATTAAGGAAAAGTCAAGTTAAGTAGTTAGATGCAAGTAGATAAGATCCATTGTAACCAAGTCAAAGTAATATTCTTGAGAAAAGCTGAATTGCATCTTGAAAAGAGAAATATTTGAGTTTATCTTTGCAAAAATTGACATTTGCATTTCTTAACACAATTTTCTTTGGGAGATTTTGCTCATAAACTATTTTGATAGCCAAAGCATAGGAGAGTATAACCAATCAAGGAACATAGGTTCAATAGATTACCAAACAAGAAACCCTAAGTGAAGTGTTTACCTTAATTTAGGGCAAAATACTAAAAAAATCCATAAAATTCATTAAAACAATCAAACAAATTTATTTCCTCCTTAGGAAGATGGACTGAAGTCTTGTTGACAAGAGTGGAAGAGACCAGGTGCTAGGAAAACAAAAAAAAAAAAACGCCAAAAAGTGGAAAATCAGAAAAAACACGATTCTCTACACAGGATCGCAATTTTCTGGATAATTATGTGATGTTGATGTAAAATTACAGGTGACTGAACTAGAATTGGCAAAGGGGACTAAAGCGAGACAAGAGAAAAGAATAGTCAAAATTACAAAAAAATAATAAGTACAGAAAAATCACGATTCTCTACACAAAATCGCGATTTTCTGTAAGAGAAAATTTTTTGGGAAATTTGAGTACAATTGAGTTTTTGGAGAAGGGTAATTGCAAGAGATTTCATTAATATTGAGAGAGTGAAGAAAGTTAAATTCCAAAGAATCAGGGAAAATTGAGTATCAAGAGAGAAAGGTAGAAAAGTACAAAATCGCGATTTTCATCAATAGCCAATGGGAAGGATTAATCATGAGAAATTAAGAATTAAGGATTAAAACCATAAAGTTGTGCGAGAAAGAAATTGGACAAGAAAAAAAAGAAGTGAAAATCAGTAAAGACTGCACAAAATCGCGATTTTGTGAACACTATAAAAGTCTGGAATTTCAGAGAAAAAGTAATTTTTTGAGTGAGAGAGAGAGAGAGAACAGGCACAGAATTGCCACTTCCTACAGATACAAGTTTTGGAGAATTTTTCAATCAAGCAAACAAGGTGAGGGACCTCAATATCATTTTAACTGCATTCCTTTAGATTTTCATGATCATTAAGTACAGAAAAGTAGGAAATAACCAAAATCACGAAATCGTGATATTCTGAGTTTTTCAATTTTCAGTGAAAAAAATATTATTTTGAGTTAATTTTTTCATTGCATCTTAAAAACTAGATAGGGCGATTCTGTAGAAGAAATAAAAACTTGAAAATCTATATCTGAAAATTTTCAAAAAAATTGATCAGAATCGCGATCCTGTAATCAAACACAAAATCGCGATTCTCTGAATAAAGGATAAAATTGCGTTTCCCAGAACACGATTTTCATAAGAAATCGTGTTATTTACGATTGTGAGCAATCACGATTCTTTGGGAACAAAATCATGAAAAGCACGATTTTGAGCACAGAATCGTGGAAAACACAATTTTGAACACAGAATCGTGATAAACACGATTTTGACAACAAAATCGTGAAAAACACGATTTTGAGCACAGAATCCTGGAAAACACGATTTTGACAAGAAAATCGTGGAAAACACGATTTTGACAAGAAAATCGTGGAAAACACGATTTTAGCCAGGAAATCGTGGAAAACACGATTTTGACAAGAAAATCGTGGAAAACACGATTTTGACAAGTTATACACACATTCCAAGCAAGACTTGGGAATGAAGGAAATAGAGCCAGTGGAAGGGGAAGTGCACAAAAAAAATTTAGGGCAAGAAAACAGCATGGAAAATTTAAATGAAACAAATGAGCCCATTGAAACTGGGGATTATAGAAATATCCTCAAATACATGTACACAAATAGGTTTGGAACCTATGTATATTAGGATGGAATGCATAAGTTTCTCATTAGACTGAGAAACTTAGAAGTTCCCCTGAACATAACACCAGTAGCTCAATTCAAAGATGGTAGATATGAGGATAGGCAAGGATGTGTATACATCTTCTCACAAGACCCAGAAAATCCAAATGACTTAGGGCAATGTGCTGACAAGAGACCTTGGGAACAGAACCTAGGGCAATCAGACTTGCCAAGACCACATGAAATTCACAGTAATGGTGAGCAACAACAAGGTAGAAGAACACATACTTCTCCAAATCCTTTTGAAAAGGAACCAAAAGCATGTAATGATTTTCCTCTAAGGAGAAAACATCATTGGCAAAATCAGGGTAGAATGCTTAGACCATATCAGGTAGCCAAATGCATGAAAAATCAATATGAAGGATATTCTGATCCTCATGCTCATGCTGCAGAATTTAGGCAGTTGATTAGAGCTAAAGAGGTGGAGGATTACAAAGTCCAATTTGAGGCATTTGGTCTAACCCTAACAGGACCTGCATTATCTTGGTTCATTCCTTTGAGAAAGGAAATGTACCTAGATATTGAATCCTTCCTAGAAGCTTTCATTGGGGAATTCTCAAAGACTGGAATAAAACATAGCACAGCCACATTGATACATAGCTTTAAACAACAAAAAGATGAAAATGTCAGAGAGGCAGCCAGGAGATTCAAGCAGTACATTGACAGATGTCCCAGAGAAGAAGTACCTTCCATGGCAAGACAAGTATCCCTATTTATAGAAGGATTAAGAAGTGCCCAATTAAGAACCCTAGTGTACTATAGGAGATGCCCTGACCTAGGAGCTTGTGTAAAAGAAGCAATAGATTTGGAAGATAATAGAGGCCAAGACCTGTTAGCATTTGATCAACCTAGAACAAATGAAGACAAAATCCCACCAGCATAAGAATTGGCTCAAGCCATAGCTAAAGCCCTAGAGGTAAGCACCAAAACCAATTTGATAAACTCTAGGATAAACACAAATAAAAAATGCTACAATTGTGGAGAAAATCATTTGGTACAACAATGCCCATATCAAAAGCCACCACATCTGCAAGATAGGAAAACACTCAAATATTGTACACCAGAGAGAAAATGGACAAATCATACCAAGGAGGAATGCTTCTATAATAAACAACCCATAAAAGAGAGAGATTATGTGAGTCAAAGAGAATCGGCATATATTGAGCAACCAAGACCTGTACTTGGGCAACAACCTCCTGTACCAACAAATGTGGTACCAATTAAATACACACCAATAGAGGAGGGAAACTCAAGAACAAGGTCACCATACAAGGAAGATCATCAATGGAATGAAGGATATCAAGAAGAATGGGAAGGGTATGAATTGAGAGAACCAGAACTACAAGCCCTAAACTTGGGAAATGGGAGAATGGAGATGGATACAGCCACATTCATGTATATAACCAATAATTATATGTCCAATCAAAAACCTCAGTTCAAAGGGGGACCAAAGATAACTTGTTATAGGTGTGGGGGAGAACATTTCATTAGAGACTGTCCACAACCTCCTACATTAAGAATAGAGGGAGCTTATTGTAAGGATTGTGGCAGGGATCATTTAATAAAGGATTGTCCAAAAAATCCTCAAAAACCACAAAACACACCTAATAACATACCATTGAAAACAGTCAACATCATGGAGCAAGAAGAATTGAGTGACATTGACCAAGTAAATATAAATGCTATAACAAGGGCACAAGCTAAACAACAAGAAACAACTAAGGAACAAAATGAAGGATCAGTTTCAAAGGGAAAGAAAAATAGACAAAAAGGGAAATGGGAAAGGAAAAAAAGAATGGGTAAAAATTTGGAAGAAGAGAATAGGGAACAATCAAACAGTACTCCTTCTGAGAAGACACAAACTCAGTCTGAGATAGGAAATTCACATAGTCTAGAAACATTGATCAAAGCATATAAGGGAAGAATTCAAGAGGGACCAAATCCTACAAACCACGGAATGGCTTATCCTATGCCAAAAATAGAACATGAAAGGATGCAAAAATGCAAACAAATCATACAAGAAGCACAACTCAAATTAGAAGAATTAGATAATTCTCAAAAAACAGTTGAGGAATCACAGGAAACAAGAACAAGAGGAAATACTAATCAGGAACAAAATCCACAAATAACATTCCAGGTAAATATAGATAAAAAATGTACCATTCTATATCACACAACATTGGAAGAATTGATGAAACAGAATCCTCACTTACAAAACAAAATGAAAAAAGGGGAAACAATACCAGAAAATCTTCATCCACAACTACAGGAATTATGGTATATTCCCATTGATAAGATAGGAGGATATTGTGAAGGAGAAGACGGAAACTCAACCCTAAAAATACAATTTGGAAAAAATCAGGCCAAAGCTATTCTGGATAGTGGATCAGGAGTAGCCATCATGACTAAACAAACCTGGGAAAAATGGGGAAAAAATGAATTAATACCCACCAAAATGAGATTGCAACTTGCAGATGGACACATAGAGAAACCCCTAGGAATATGGGAAAAAGTGATTGTGGATATATGTGGAATAGAGATAGAACATACTTTCGCCATAGTTGAATTCCCACAATCTACTCCATATGAAATTATCCTAGGAAGGCCATTTATGAGACAAATGCAAATTGTGCAAGATTGGGGTAATGATTGTTTATACCTTCAGAGCAAAGGAAGAATAACCAGACTGAATCTAAGAAATGGGCACTATTGTGACATCTCTCCTCAAGAATGGTATAAAATACATCAAAATCAAGAATTAAGTGAAGAATTAGAGATGGAAGACCAGGATGAAACTGAATCATCAATATGGAAGTGCAATATGATAAGAAACCTCACCAATAGAAAAAGGAGATTGAGAAGAGAAGATTGTGTGGAAGGAAGAAAGTTACAAGATGAGAACTATGTACCACAACAATTCAAAGATGAAGAATTTGAGCCCTATGGGTGGAACCAAATATTGGCTACCATGGACCTGGCCAGTGATGAGTATGTAGGAGTGGAATTTCAAAATGCAGAAAGGGTACGATGTTTTTCACATAGGAATACAAATGATAAAGGTATCAAAAACAGAAGAGGACCAGAAAGAAGAAAATATATTAGAAAAAGGGAAAACACAGTTTTTGGAAGAAGTAAAAGCTGAAGATGCAATAAAAGATAAAATCTCAGGCAAGTATAAGAAAAACAAACACAAAGAAATAGAAGAAAACCAAGAGGATGAGAAGAAGAAAAAGGAAACAAAAAAAGATCAACAGTTTGATGTACCAGCAAATTTCAAGACTTATGAAGTAGAAGATAGATTACTTCTAAAGATGAAACCAAAGAGAGAAAAGAAGAAAGGGGAGGCTTATGATAATGAGGAACAAAATAAAAAGGTCATGATCACCCAGGAAGAGGGAGAAGAAAGACATATTGTAGTGGTTGATGACATGACAACCCAAGAAGAGGAAGCACTAAGAAGTTTGGCCAAGAATTATAGGGATGTGTTTGCTTATAGCTACAAGGATTTGAAAGGTATTGATCCTAAAATCTGTGAGCATAAGATTCCCTTTACACCTGATGCAAAACCTAGCAAATAGAGACATTACACCTTCAATGATAAATACTCTGCTAAAATAAAGGAAGAAATTGACAAGCTATTGGCTGCCAATTTCATCTATGAGATTGAGTATACAGAATGGGTATCTCCTATAGTTGTGGTACCAAAAAAGAATGGGAAACTTAGGGTATGCATTAACTTGAAAAAGGTGAATGCAGCAACTATAAGGGATAGTTATCCACTGCCTATAACAGATCATCTTCTAGAAAGAGTTGCAGGGAAGGAGGTTTATAGTTTTTTAGATGGTTTTTCAGGATACAATCAGGTACCTATAGCATTGGGAGATCAACATCAAACTGTCTTTTCCATAGAATGGGGAATTTATGCTTTTAGGGTTATGCCCTTTGGGTTAACCAATGCCCCAGCAACTTTTCAGAGGTTGATGTGTCATATCTTCAAAGAGTTCCTGAGGAATGTAATGGAAATTTATGTAGATGATCTTTGTACTTTTTCACTAAAAAGACAAGATCACTTGCAGGATTTAGAAAATATATTCAGGAAATGTAGAACCTATAGAGTGTTTAAATCCAGAAAAGTGTGTATTCTTTGTAAGACAAGGAAGAATGTTAGGTCACATAGTCTCTAAAAATGGAATTTCAACTGATGAGAAGAAAATAAAGGCCATAATAGAACTTCCAAGACCAACAAATGTAAAGGAACTTCAAACTTTCATGGGACATTGTGGGTACTATAGAAAATTTGTACACAAGTTTGTTGACATAGCCAAACCCTTATATGCCCTAATTACAAAGTTTGAGTGGACCAAGGAGTGTGACCAAGCCTTTGAAACTCTAAAAACTTGTTTGGTAACAGCCCCAATTGTGAAAACACCTCAATGGGATAAAATTTTTCATGTCCATGTGGATGCTTCAAATTATGCTTTAGGTTGTGTGCTAGCACAACCAATAGAAGGAAGCAAGTTAGATTTCCCAGTGGCTTATGCTAGTAGGCAATTGAATCTAGCAGAGAAAAATTACACAACCACTAAGAGAGAAGGGTTGGGAATGATCTTTGCTGTAAAAAAATATAGACATTATCTTTTGGCCAACAAGTTTAAGTTCTTTGTGGACCATCAAGCTTTACTATATTTGGTAAATAAACCTTGTCACACTGGTAGAATAGTCAGATGGTTTCTTTTACTGATGGAATTTGAGTTTGAAGTGGTGGTCACACAAGGGAAAACACACTTAAGAGAAGATCATTTGTCTAGAATTCAGTCTAAAGAACCCAGTTCACCTGTAGATGATGACCTGCTAGATACTTATTTGTTCAAAGTAGAAAGTGTTCCTGAGTGGGCTATGACTTTAGTACCATTGTTAACCATGGGACCTTGCAGAACATTTGGAAACAACACACACTTAGTATTACAAAGCAGAAATTTTATGCTGCTAGCTGGCCACCTGTATCATCTCAACCATACAGGCATATTGGAATATTGTACTCCTGAGGAAGAGCAATAGAAATACTTAAAAAGAGCTCATTGTTGGAACCCTTGTGCTCATGCTTCTAGGGTAGTCACCCTGAGTAATCTCAATAGGATGGGGGTACATTGGCCTAATAAGATTCAAGATGTAACAAAATACATTGCTAATTGCTGGAAGTATCAATCATTACAAGATTCAGAATTCATAACTCTATATTGGTTTCAAAAAAATCCTGATTGGAGTGAAAAGATTATTAAAGAGTTGAAAAGCAAGAAGAAAGGAAAACAAGTAATAGCTGGTGCAGATTCAAAAAATCTACAAGTAATCTCTGAAGAATATCAATTGATAGGAGAACAATTGTATAAGAGAGGGATGGATGGATATTTAAGAATTTGTGTTCCTGAGGATAAATATCTGGAAATGTTGGAAATAGCACATTCTGGAGTGGCAGGTGGACATTTCTCAAGTGACAGGACAGCTAAACTCATATTATATTCTAGATTTTGGTGGCCAACCCTATTTCCTGATGCAAGAACCTATGTAAAAAGATGTGATATCTGTCAGAGGGTGATTCAACCAAATAGAAGAAATAATATGCCATTAGTTCCATTAATTTCAGCCAGAGCCTTTAGTAAATGGGGGTTAGATTTCATTGGACCTATACATCCTCCAGCAAGACAATCACATGCTGAATACATAATAGTGGCTACAGATTATCTCACAAAGTGGGCTGAGGCCAAAGCCACAAGAAGGAATGATGCTCATACTAGAGCTAGATTTCTTTATGAAAACATCATCACCAGATTTGGACTTCCAATTGAATTGGTAAGTGATAGGGGGACCCATTTTGTAAATCAAATAATAGAAAATATAACTGAATATTTCCTGATCAGTCATAGAAAGTCAGCCCCATATCATCCACAAGCCAATGGGTTAGCAGAAAGTACTAATAAAGTACTTTGCACTGTACTGTCAAAATTAGTAAACACAAACAGGAATGATTGGGAATTACAACTTAATCATGTCCTATGGGCTTATAGAGTGGCTTATAAAATTGCAATAGGAAACACACCATTCAATCTAGTATATGGACAAAATGCAGTTCTACCTATGGAATTCCTCATTCCAACATTAAAAGTAGGTAGTCACTACAATTGGACTAGACATGAACTATGAGAGAGAGTAATAGAATTGGAAAAATTGGGAGCTTCTAGACTCCAAGCCATTATGATTTTATATGTGGACAAGAAAAGGCAAAAGGCCTATCATGATGTTCATATAAAAGAAAAAGATCTACAAGAAGGAGATTTAGTTTTGGCTTACACAGTCAAAGAACATCAAAAAAGTTTCAGAAAAAAGCACATGGGCCATATATTATACATTAGATAAGTAACAGTGGAGCTATCCAATTAGCTAACATAGATGGAGAGATCATGCCAAATTTCATAAGTGGATGTAGAGTTAAAAGATATGATCTCCAATTAACCGCTTCTGAATGGAGAAGATTGCAACAAGCTCAAAACAGGAAAAAAGAAGAAGACTTCATTAGAAAAGAGGCTTAACAGGAAGCAAAGGAAAGGATAAGAAAAACCAAAGATCATGGGGAAGTCTGTTTGTGTGAAACACCTCTAAGACAAAAAGAACATTTGCCTGTGATAATAATGGATTATCAAAATGAAAAAATTAGGGTTTTGATAGATTCTGGAGCTCAAGTGAATCTGATTAGTTCAGCTTTGGTCAATAAATTTAGCCTAAAAAGAACTAAAAGCAGAACCTTTATCAAAACTCTAGAAGGACAAATGATACAAAGCATGTCTTCACTATCTATTAAAGTTAGGTTCAATGATGAATATATGAAAATAGATTGTGAAGAATGGCCAGATTATTTGATGACTGAAAAATTGATTTTGGGACAACCATGGCTCAAACAAGGTAAAGTAATTTTGAATTTCGAAAAAATGAAGCTTAACTTAATCATAAATGACAAAAGGTTTTTAATATTTTTATTGAGTAATGAAGAACATGAAGGTAATCAGGATGTTCATGACCCAGACATGGAAGAATTTATTTTTCCAATAAAAGACATACAGACATTACCAATACAAACACCAAAGGATCAAGCCTCATTTAATCAAAATCTGCAAAAAGTTGAGAAGGCAAAGGAGGATGGACACCAAGAAGCAAGGTGGCAACCATGGTATAATCTGAAGCATCAAAGCATTAGAACAAGAAGGATATGGAAGCAAAGCATACCCAAGGTCTGCTCATCAGAACAAAATTCTAGAACAAAATGGAGATGGAGGCCAAAACATTCAAAAAATTGCTTATCTGAAGGAGATGGATTTCTTCCTGAAATAAAGACAACTAAGGTTAAATATTATTGGGTAAAGAAATCAGAATTGATTCAATGGAAAAAGACCATCTGTATTTGATCTGTATTTAGATTTCTTTTCAAAATCAGATCAGAAGGTTAGACAAAAGAAAATCACAACATATTGGAAATTAGAACAAAATCCTTTTACCCTATCCTTTTTCTAAAAAGAGAATTAGGAGGGGAAGAAAGGGAATAGAAGAAATTATTATTTTTTAAAAAAAATTGAGAAAAATTGTCGATTTTTTCCTTTTATAAATTTATATAGCACAAAGCAAGATATAGGAAGAAGGGTAGCAGATACCTATTTATTATTTTTTGTATTGTCTATTCTATTTTTTATGATTTTTTATTTTTTGTAATTCTTTATTGTTGTTTATTTTTTATTTCAAATTTTTTTCTTCTAAAAACATCTTCTTCTTGGATAAGAATTGTCAGAAGAGGGGAGTGCACTAGACATCTTGCTACACATGTAATGGTTGATGGAGAGTGTTAATCTCCAAAAGAACAACCTATTCTTGAATTTAGAACACCTCTATATCAAGAATAAGTCAAAACCTTCACTAATTTAAGCTATCAATGACCAAATGTCAAAATCTTGACTAAACTGTGAACAAGAGAATTCCTCAAAAAGTCTGCTGCAAAGATCTTGCTCATTGATTGAGTAAATGTGTAAAGTTTTTTATGAAACTTTGCATAAGGTGTCGCCTAGAGATTGCGCACCTTCTCCAAGTCAAATTACTTCAAAAGGTTTAGTAGATCTTGAGAAATCTACTTACCAAGTCAGCTATGTCTAAATCTGCACTTCTCAGAAGTCGATTTGACACCCCTAACTTCTTAACTTTGGTTCTCCAAATGTCGAACCCGTTTGACCAAATCCTTTTGGCTGTAGATAGCTTATCTCTCAACTTAGATTTTGAGCTATCATATGTGTAAAACTTTACACTATGCACTGAGCACTACTCGTTTGATCAAACTCGAAATCTGCACCTGTTTCAGGAGACTATGAACACTCAACACATATGAATGTTCCTACTAACAATTCTCCTTACCTGATTACAATTAAACTCTGAAACTTTAGCCATAGATTGATTAACTATGGACTTAGATATCCTCAAAAGGATTTCACAAAAGATTTACCACAGACGGAGCAGACACAGAAATATCGGGCGCAAGAATTCTTCTATTTCTCAGAAGTTTACAACTGAGTGAGGATCAACATTTCAACTCACTTCTCATGTGTCTAATGACACTTACATCTATTCTCTTGATCTCCTATTGTCTTCTCATGTCTCACTCTCTCTATGCCCCGACATTTTCCAAAAGTATTTATAGGCAAATATATACAAGTTTATGACTAATCAAAGATCTAAGTGACCTATGTCTTCACTAATGTACATATGTGTACATGTCCTTCACTCTGTGAATGTATCCACCTTCTTTGCTTCAAAACTTGATCTCATCTCCATCCTTTGTCCTTCAAGACTTCAATTGGTGATTGGCCTGCACCAACAGCTCCCCCTCAATCATCAATTGAGGTTTCTCTTATCTTCTTTATACCTGCCATATCTTTAAACTTCTGTAGCTTTGGTCCATCCAAGCTCTTTGTCAGCATATCAGCTATCTGATCTTTTGTTGAAGTATGTATGACTTCAATCTCCTTATCCATCACCTTCTCTCTTAGAAAGTGATATTGTATCTCAATGTGTTTAGTCCTGGCATGAAAAACAGGATTAGCTGCTAAATACAATGAACTCATGTTATCATCATAAATGATAGGTATGCTCTGTATAATGTCAAAACTCTTCATGAGAGTCTTAAGCCAAATCACTTCTTTTGCAGCTTCAACCATGCCTTTGTATTCTGCTTCTGTGGATGACAAAGCAACTGTATGTTGCTTCTTTGAGCACCAAGAGATTAACTTATCTCCCACATAACACATGTATCCATAGGTTGGCCTTCTGTCATCTGGATTACCTGCCCAATCTACATCACTATAGATCTTGATGTTTGTATCTGATGTGAATCCATAATACAAACCTTCTTTGAGTGTACCCTTAATGTACCTCAACACTCTTTGACCTGCAATCCAATGCTCTTTTCTGGGACAATGCATAAAGTGAGACAAAACCCCTACTGCATATGATAAATCAGGTCTAGTTAAAGTAGCACAGATGAGACTACCAACCAAACTCTGATATTGTCTCATGTCCTTGAATTCTTCACCTCCAAATTTACTCAATTTGTGATTCACCTCCATTGGTGTAGGTGCTACCCTGCAATCATCCATTTTAAACTTGATTAACAAGTTCTTCAAATACCTTTCTTGGGTCACAAATACTCCATGTTGAGTATATGTAATCTCCATGCCTAAGAAGTATGACAAGTCTCCCAAGTCACTTATTTTGAACTCCTTTTCCATCTGCTTCTTTAGTCTTTGTATTCCTTCTTCATCTGTACCTGTAAGGATTATATCATCAACATATATGCACATGTATATGAAACCATTATCACTTGCTTTGACAAGCAAGCTACTATCTGCTTTAGACACCTGAAATCCAAGTTCTTTCAAGAACTTTACAAGTCTATAGTTCCATGCCCTTGGGGCCTGCTTCAAGCCATACAAAGCTCTCTTGAGCTTGCACACATGATCTGGATATCTTCCATCTCTGAATCCTTGAGGTTGCTCCATGAAAACTTCATCTGAAATGTAACCATTCAAAAAAGCATTTTTTACATCAAGTTGACATAACTTCCAACCTTTGCATGCAGCAATTGCTATAAGTGTCCTGATGGTTGTCATCTTTGCCACAGGACTATAAGTCTCATCATAGTCAACACCATATGTCTGAGCAAACCCTTTGACTACAAGTCTAGCTTTGTGCCTAGACACACTTCCATCTGCAAATCTTTTTCTTTTGTAAACCCACTTACAACCAATGATCTTCTGACTATTTGGCTTTGGGACCAAATCCCATGTTTGATTCTCCATCAATGCATCATATTCTTCCTGCATAGCTTTCTCCCAATTTTCTTTACCTTTTGCCTCTTCATATGTAGAAGGATCTTCATCTACTTTAATCATGTAAGCATAATCTTTGGTAGCTAGAAATGAAGTATCATAGCTATACCTTGTGGGTTGCCATTTGTTCCTTGTAGACCTCCTAAGTTCTCCAATTCTTGAGGTTTCTGGTTCTTCATGTTCAGGATCAAATCTTGGTGTATCTTCCACTTCAACCTGCACTTGATTGTTCTCTTGCTCATCAAATATCTGAACTTTTGATTTACCTTTTCTTTGGCTCACAATTTCTTCATCATCTGTATTAATATCGATAGTACCTGCATACCAAGTACCTTGCTCATCAAATGTAACATCTTTTGATACAAGAAAATGTTTTGTGGATGGATTCCACAACCTGTATCCCATCTGCTTATCATCATAACCAATAAACACATATTTTTCAGCTTTAGGTTCCAATTTGTGCCTTAATTGTGATGGCACATATGCATAGGCCAAACATCCAAATACTTTGCAGTGATCTAGTGTAGGTCTCTTACCCCACCATGCCTCATAAGGTGTCATACCCTGCAAAGCTTTAGAAGGTAGCCTATTGACCAAATAAGTAGCTGTATTTACAGCCTCAGCCCACAAATATTTTGGGCAATTTTTCTCCTTCATCATGGACCTTGCAAACTCAACAAGAGTCCTATTTCTCCTTTCTGCTACACCATTCTGTTGAGGAGAGTACCTGCAAGTAACCTCTCTTTTTATACATGCATTCCACAAGTAATCACTGAACTCATTAGAGAAATACTCTCCCCCTCCATCTGACCTTAGTCTCTTCAATTTATGACCTGTAATTCTTTCTGCATACATATGATAATGTTTGAAAGTATTGAACACTTCTGACTTATCTTTGATCACATAGATAGTGATCCATCTGGTAGCATCATCAACATAAATCACATAATACCTTGAACCATTGATACTGAAATCCTTTGATGGTCCCCACACATCTGTGTGTACCAACTCAAGCTTCTCTGAGTACATAAAACCATGCTTGGAATAGGATTGCTTATGAGCCTTACCTAATTGACATGCCTCACATCTGTATGTCATATGTTGACCTGCAACATTAGGCAAACCAAGCACTGAACCATTGTTAATCATGTCTTTAATACCTCTTTCATTGAAATGTCCAAGCCTCTTATGCCAAAGATCTAACTCAGAGATCTTATGTCCTCCATATGTGAACATGGCATGACCAATATTACCTTGAATCTTCAAAGTGAACAATCTCCCTTCTTTCTTTCCTGAAACAATTTGTTTATACCCATTGCTAGGGTCTTCCACAAACACTCCTTCATTAGTGAACCTTACCTCATAACCTTTTTCCACAATTTGTCCTACACTTATCAAATTCTTAGGAATTGTAGGAACATACAAGACCTTACTCAATAAGGTGCTACCATCCTTGGCCTTCACTGATCCAATTGACTTCACATTGTGCTTTGTGTTGTCACCTGTTTGAACAACATGATTAGATACCTTATTCTCCAAATCAGTCATCAAAGCTATATTACCACTCAGGTGATTGCTACACCCTGAGTCAATGTAGAAGACTCTTTGATCTTCACTCTGCCTTTCACAAGTTGCATTCATTATCAATGTTGAATCTTCCTTTTGATCTGAAGCATAATTGTAGTAGGTGTTGTTATATTGTTGACTTTGGAAACCTCTACCTGCATTTCTTCCAAAGTAACCCCTACTACCTCTGCCCCTGAAATTACCTCTTTGATTTCTGCCACCTCTTCCTCTTGTATTATAGTTCTGATTATATCCACCATTACTCTGATTATTATACCAACAATCATTAGCTAAATGATTTGTCTTACCACAAATCCAACAAGCTTTGCCTCCATCTTTATTGTTTCTGCCTTTTCCTCTACCTTTGCCACCTCCTCTACCTCTTAGGAAGTTGGCTTGACTAGTTGTGCCTTCATCTTCACCTGATTGTTGCTTTCCTTTATTAGATTTCTTCTTGTCCTTTGAGTACATTGCATGACATGTACTTTTGTCACCATCTCCTTTAACATCCTGCTCAAATGTTAGCATATGACCTAGCAACTGATTTAAATCAGGAGTGAAATGATCAAGTGATAATTCTGTAGACAAAATGAATGGCTTCCATTTGTCATCACCTCTCAAACCTGTAAGGATTTGCCTTACCAATTTATCCTCCTCAATCTCTTCATCAACAGCTCCTAATGCATCTGCAATGTCTTTCATCCTTGTTACATAATCTGAAATTGACTGAGATGCCTTCTTCTTGAAGGTTGTAAATTCTGCCCATAGAGATGCCTTCCTTGACTTTGTAGTGTTTTGGAAATGCTCCTCCAAAGCATTCCATATCTCACTTGCACTTTCAAGACCTCGAATATGAGGTAACAAGTAATCATTGACTGCCATATATATAATGCTCCTAGCTTGAGCATCTTTCTTCATCCAATTCTTCAAATCTGCTAACTCTTCCCTAGTTGGAACACTAGGATCTCTGAACTGTGGCTTCTCTTCTTCTCCTGTGATATAAGCTATCAAATCTTTGCTCATAAGATGAGCTTCCATCCTCATTGACCATGCAGGATAGTTTTCCCTATCCAATTTCTCTATCTGTAGAGAATCTCCCATCTTGTGTCCACCTGTGTATTGAAATCTTTAACCTTTATAAGATATAAGGTTACCTTTGTTGATGTATGAAACACCACAAGAAATGAATTAATGTGACACTAGAACACCTCTATGGTCACCATTAACTCATTGCCACTCCAATACTTTGAGAAATGATAGCCTAAAGTGAGAACTTTGCTTCTACAGAAATTCCTAGTCACCGAAATGACATATCTTCAGTATTTTGCTAATTTCTCTTAGCTCAAGTATTATTTCTCCATGAAACTTTATAGGCTGAAACTAGAAGAGTAGAGCTTTCCAACAAGCTATCATATCCATCAAACGGATCTCTAGAACTCAAGTTATGACTCTCACAAGATGACCCTATATGACCTTCCAAAACTGGAAATCTTACCTGTTTTAGTAAGAGCGCCTGTTTAAAATTAGAATTCGATGCCTAGCATCGACTTGCAACGAGAATTCAATGCCGGGCATCGACTTGGAGTGTTTTTGTCCACTTTTCAGCAGGATTCGATGCCAGGCATCGACTTCCCGCATAAAGTCTTGATCTTTTGGACACCAAAACTTTAGGTGATTTCATGCACACTTAGAATATGACTTATCAACTGGAATTCGATGCCAAGCATCGAGTTGCTCCAACAACATCATGTCTTTCAAACACTTCAGTACTGAATGAAAAATATAAAAGAAAATATGACTTATCAACAGAGATTCGATACCAGGCATCGAGTTGCTTGGAAAACTTGATCTTTGTAACTCATCACACAGTAGGTAATCATGGAGATAATGGAGAGAGGCTCATACACAGAACTTTACTCATTTCTTTCTCATAACTATAAAAAACTCAGAAGTTTTTACAGTTGCTTTCTCACTCAGAGAAGCACGACTATACACAGTCGTATAAAATGAACTTCTTCTTCTACTTCTTCTTTCTCTCTCTCTCTCCGCGTCAGTTGATACAAACTAACTTATATAGATTTTCGTATTCTCGTGATTTTTAAAAAACTTCTAGAACTAAAGTGAACTAACTTTACAAATATAATACATTTGTGAATTTGTCCCTTCACATAGGCATGGGGTTTTCTTCCTAAGATTTGACCTTCAAATATATGTCCAATTAGTGAGTGTTTCTCCAACAGCTCCCCCTCAATCACTAATTGACATTCCCTGTTTCTTCATATGATCTTCTTTTCTTTTACTCCTGCCATGCTTTTGAATCTGCTGGTCTTCACACCATCCAAGCTCTTTGTCATTATGTCTGCTAACTGATCTTTAGTAGAAATGTACTCCACTTCAATCTCCTTCTCCATTACCTTTTCTCTGAGAAAATGATATTGTATCTCTATGTGCTTTGTCCTTGCATGAAATACTGGATTTGCTGCAAGATAAAGTGAACTCATATTATCTCCATGTATTGTAGGTGTACCTTGATCAATGCCTAAGCTCTTGAACAATGTCTGCATCCATATGACTTCCTTAGCTGCTTCCACAAGTCCTTTGTACTCTTCTTCAGTTGATGATAATGCTACTGTATGTTGTTTCTTTGAACACCAACTTACAAGCTTATCACCAATGTATATCATGTAACCATGAGTTGATCTTCTGTCATCCTGGTTACCTGCCCAATCTGAATCACTATAGGCTCTCAACTTCAAATCTGATGTAAAAGGATAATATAATCCTTCCTTTATAGTTCCTTTGATATATCTGAGAACTCGTTGACCTGCAATCCAATGTGGGTCCTTTGGACAATGCATGAATTGTGACAAAACTCCCACTGCATAACTAAGATCAGGTCTTGTTAGTGTAGCATAAATCAAACTACCCACAAGAGATTGATACTTCCTCATATCTTTGTAGTCTGCACCATCATATTTACTGAGCTTGTGATTAACTTCAAGTGGAGTTGAAGCTTCTCTGCAATTTTCCATATCAAACTTCTTCAACAAGTTAAGAAGATACCTTTCTTGTGACACATATATGCCATGATCTGTATAAGTGACTTCCATTCGAAGAAAGTATGACAACTTTCCTAGATCACTAATCTTGAATTCTTTCTCAAGTAATCTCTTTACCTCCTTGATTCCTTCATCTGAAGTACCTGTGATTATAATGTCATCTACATAAATACAAATGTAGATTGTACCTTCCTCTGTTCTTTTGATAAGTAGACTTGAATCTGCTTTTGAACTTTGATATCCAAGATCATTGAGATACTTCACCAGTCTATAGTTCCAAGCTCTTGGAGCTTGCTTCAATCCATACAATGCTCTTCTCAACCTGCAAACAAAATTTGGATACCTGGAATCTATAAACCCTTGAGGTTGTTCCATGTATACCTCATCTGATATGTATCCATTCAAGAATGCATTTTTTATATCCAATTGACTTAGAGTCCATCCTTTTGAAGCTGCAATAGCAATGATTGTCCTTATAGTTGACATCTTAGCTACGGGACTGAATGTCTCATCATAATCTATGCCATAGGTCTGGGCATAGCCTTTCACCACCAATCTAGCTTTGTATCTGGCTATACTTCCATCTGCAAGCTTCTTCACTTTATAAACCCATTTATTTCCAATTACTTTCTTACCATTTGGTTTAGAAACAAGTTCCCATGTCTTGTTCTCCTCCAGTGCATTGAACTCTTCCTTCATTGCTTCTTCCCATTGCTTCTTACCTTTAGCTTCATCATAGTTCTGAGGTTCTTCATCATCTTTGACCATATACGCATAGTTCTTCTGAGTTATGTAAGAAGTATCATAAGAATACCTTTCTGGTTGTCTTCTAGTCCTGCTTGACCTTCTTGGTTCACATTCTTCATAAGTGTCTGGATACACCTCTTCATCAAATATAGGAGCTTCTTCATTTCTTCTTGTTAATCCACTTGTGGATGTACTTGCTTGCATATAGTCTTCATCTCTATTTACCTGCACAATTGATTTTCCTTTCTCACATCTTCTTACCTCTTTTTCAAATTCTTCAGTTGTATGACTTTGATCTGCATACCAACTTTTCTGTTCATCAAATGTAACATCTCTAGAAACAATAAATTGTTTGGTTAGAGGATTCCACAACCTGTAACCCATCTGCTTTTCATCATAACCAATGAACACATATTTTTCTGCCTTTGGTTCAAGTTTATGCCTAAGCTGTGATGGCACATAAGCATATGCAATTGATCCAAACACTCTACAATGATCTAGTGTTGGTTTCTTACCCCACCAAGCTTCATATGGAGTCATACCATTGAGAGCTGCACATGGTAATCTATTCACAAGATATGTAGCTGTATTTATAGCCTCAGCCCAAAGATAATTTGGACAATTCTTCTCCTTTAGCATAGCTCTAGCAAACTCAACCAAAGTCCTGTTCCTTCTTTCTGCTACACCATTTTGTTGTGGTGTATACCTGCAAGTTATTTCTCTCTTAATACCTGCATTCCAAAGATAATCATTGAACTCTTGGGAGAAGTATTCTCCCCCTCCATCAGACCTCAGTCTTTTAAGCTTTTGACCTGTTACTCTCTCTGCATATGCATGAAAATGCTTGAAGGCTCCAAACACTTCTGATCTTTCCTTCAAAACATATAATGTTATCCATCTTGTAGCATCATCAATGAAAAGAACATAGTACCTTGAGCCACTGATAGATCCTTCTTTTGTTGGTCCCCATACATCTGTATGAATGAGCTCAAGTACTCCATCATGTTTGAATCCTTTCTTTTGAAATGGTAACCTGTGTGCTTTACCCATTTGACATGCTTCACATTTATAAACCATATGTTGACTTTGCACATTTGGTAATCCTAGTACAGACTGATTAGCAACCATAGCTTTAATTCCTCTTTCATTGAAATGACCTAATCTCTTATGCCAGAGATCAAGTTCTGTAATCACTGCTTCACCATGTGTGAGCAAAGCTTGACCAATGTTTCCTTGCACTCTTAAAGTAAAGAGTCTACCTTCTTTCTTACCAGAGACAATCTGATTATATCCATTCTCTGGATCTTCCACAAATACTCCTTCATTTGTAAACCTGACTTGAAAACCTTTTTCAACTATCTGTCCCACACTAATCAAGTTTTTAGGTATTGTAGGAACATACAAAACATTGGTTAGCAAATCTGCTCCACTCTTGCATTTCACTTTTCCAATTGAATGTACACTATGTCTTGTATTATCACCAGTTTGAACTGTGTGACTCGAAATACCTTTTTCCAATTCTGACATCAATTCTATGTTTCCTGACAAATGATTAGAACATCCAGAGTCAATGTAAAATACCTTTAGATCTTCTTTATCTGATGTGTTGATTGAGTTCATCATCAATGATGTATGACTTTCATTCTGTGTGTCATTTGCATAGTTGTAGTAGGTGGTGTTGTAGGATTGATTTTGTCCCCAACTTCTTCCTCCACCTCTACCATAGCCTCCTCTTTGACTTTGTCTACCTCTTTGAAAATTACTTTGATATCTTCCACCTCGGCCTCTGCTATTGTTGTTTTGATTCTGGTTTGATCCTTGTTGGTTGTGCCAACAGTCATGAGCCAAATGATTACTCAATCCACAGATCCAGCAAGCCTTCTTGTTGTTATTTTGATTACCTCTTCCTCTTCCAAAACCTCTTTGTCTTCCTCTGCCAGTGCCTTTACCTCTTGCATAATAAGCTTGAGAACTAGACTCCTCTTCATCCTTTGCTTTACCTTTATCTCCTTTCTTCTTGTTCTTCATGTACATTGCAGAACTTTGTCCTTTATCTCCATCTCCCTTCAAGTCTTGCTCATATGTGAGCATCAAACCAAGCAACTGGTTCAAATCTGGAACATAATGATTTAATGAAAATTCTGTTGATAAGACAAAAGGTTTCCACCTTTCATCCCCTCTCAAACCTGCAAGTAGCTGAGCAATCAATCTGTGATCTTCAACATCTTCATCTATGGATCCAAGACTATCTGCTAGATCCTTCATCTTAGTGACATAATCACTAATACTTTGACTTGGCTTCTTCTTGAATGTTGTAAACTCTGACCATAGACTTGCTTTCCGTGCTTTAGTAGTACTTTGGAAATGATACTCCAATGCATTCCATATATCTTCAGATGACTCCAATCCTCTGATGTGTGGTGACAAATGATCAGAGATTGTATTGTAGATGTAGGCTTTTGCACTTGCATCCTTCTTCTGCCAATGCTTTAAAGCATCAAGTTCCTCTTTCTTTGGCCGGCTTTCATCTTCGAATACTGGCTTCTCTTCTTCACCTGTAACATATATCATGAGATCCTTACTCATAAGTAAGGCTTCCATTCTCATTACCCATGCGGGGTAATTATCTCTGTCCAGTTTGTCAATGGAAATATGATCTGCCATAGTTCTTTCCTTCTGCTGCAACCTGTGAGCTTAAAGGATAAAGTATAATACCTTTTGAAGTTCTTTGTGTATGAGGATACTTTTGAAGTAACCTTTTGATGCCTTGTGTCTTCAAATGCTTCACCTTTCAAACTTTAATGGAAAACTTTACAAAACTTCTCGTACCTTTGTCGTCTTCTGCTCTCGAGAATCTTTCTGCTCTGATACCACTTGTTGATGTATGAAACACCACAAGAAATGAATTAATGTGACACTAGAACACCTCTATGGTCACCATTAACTCATTGCCACTCCAATACTTTGAGAAATGATAGCCTAAAGTGAGAACTTTGCTTCTATAGAAATTCCTAGTCACCGAAATGACATATCTTCAGTATTTTGCTAATTTCTCTTAGCTCAAGTATTATTTCTCCATGAAACTTAATAGGCTGAAACTAGAAGAGTAGAGCTTTCTAACAAGCTATCATATGCATCAAACGGATCTCTAGAACTCAAGTTATGACTCTCACAAGATGACCCTGTATGACCTTCCAAAACTGGAAATCTTACCTGTTTTAGTAAGAGCGCCTGTTTAAAATTAGAATTCGATGCCTAGCATCGACTTGCAACGAGAATTCGATGCCGGGCATCGACTTGGAGTGTTTTTGGCCACTTTTCAGCAGGGATTCGATGCCAGGCATCGACTTCCCGCATAAAGTCTTGATCTTTTGGACACCAAAACTTTAGGTGATTTCATGCACACTTAGAATATGACTTATCAACTGGAATTCGATGCCAAGCATCGAGTTGCTCCAACAACATCATGTCTTTCAAACACTTCAGTACTGAATGAAAAATATAAAAGAAAATATGACTTATCAACAGAGATTCGATGCCAGGCATCGAGTTGCTTGGAAAACTTGATCTTTGTAACTCATCACACAGTAGGTAATCATGGAGATAATGGAGAGAGGCTCATACACAGAACTTTACTCATTTCTTTCTCATAACTATAAAAAACTCAGAAGTTTTTACAGTTGCTTTCTCACTCAGAGAAGCACGACTATACACAGTCGTATAAAATGAACTTCTTCTTCTACTTCTTCTTTCTCTCTCTCTCTCCGCGTCAGTTGATACAAACTAACTTATATAGATTTTCGTATTCTCGTGATTTTTAAAAAACTTCTAGAACTAAAGTGAACTAACTTTACAAATATAATACATTTGTGAATTTGTCCCTTCACATAGGCATGGGGTTTTCTTCCTAAGATTTGACCTTCAAATATATGTCCAATTAGTGAGTGTTTCTCCAACAACCTTTACTTCGAATGATACTCCTTTTGACTTCCTTGATGTCGTATGGTCTCCTCCTCAAGCTTTGCCTTCAAGCTTTCACCTTTTAGTTCTTCAATTGTTGAATTTCTTGAATCTGCAGCAGTCGGGATCCTCCTTTCCTTGAATTTGATGCTTCCTGCTCTGATACCACTGATGGAGAGTGTTAATCTCCAAAAGAACAACCTATTCTTGAATTTAGAACACCTCTATATCAAGAATAAGTCAAAACCTTCACTAATTTAAGCTATCAATGACCAAATGTCAAAATCTTGACTAAACTGTGAACAAGAGAATTCCTCAGAAAGTCTGCTGCAAAGATCTTGCTCATTGACTAAGTAAATGTGTAAAGTTTTTTATGAAACTTTGCACAAGGTGTCGCCTAGAGATTGCGCACCTTCTCCAAGTCAAATTACTTCAAAAGGTTTAGTAGATCTTGATAAATCTACTTACCAAGTCAGCAATGTCTAAATCTGCACTTCTCAGAAGTCGATTTGACACCCCTAACTTCTTAACTTTGGTTCTCCAAATGTCGAACCCGTTTGACCAAATCCTTTTGGCTGTAGATAGCTTATCTCTCAACTTAGATTTTGAGCTATCATATGTGTAAAACTTTACACTGTGCACTGAGCACTACTCGTTTGATCAAACTCGAAATATGCGCCTATTTCAGGAGACTGTGAACACTCAACACATATGAATGTTCCTACTAACAATTCTCCTTACCTGATTACAATTAAACTCTGAAACTTTGGCCATAGATTGATTAACTATGGACTTAGATATCCTCAAAAGGATTTCACAAAAGATTTACCACAGACGGAGCAGACACAGAAATATCGGGCGCAAGAATTCTTCTATTTCTCAGAAGTTTACAACTGAGTGAGGATCAACATTTCAACTCACTTCTCATGTGTCTAATGACACTTACATCTATTCTCTTGATCTCCTATTGTCTTCTCATGTCTCACTCTCTCTATGCCCCGACATTTTCCAAAAGTATTTATAGGCAAATATATACAAGTTTATGACTAATCAAAGATCTAAATGACCTATGTCTTCACTAATGTACATATGTGTACATGTCCTTCACTCTGTGAATGTATCCACCTTCTTTGCTTCAAAACTTGATCTCATCTCCATCCTTTGTCCTTCAAGACTTCAATTGGTGATTGGCCTGCACCAACAATGGTCACTTTAATTGAGTTTTCTAAAGAAGTCAGAGTTTAAATTCCTTCTTCATTTCATCTCAGAATAACTATTATTTTTGACTCATGTGGGTGGAGTTCTTTCTTTTTATGTGTTATATATTATCCAGAATGGTGAATGCAAAGGAGCTACCTATTCATGATTTCAAAGCAAAATCAGTCACTTTATCAAGAGGACACTGGTTCCTGGATAGTGAAGCCGTGATAGAGAAGGTGGACTTGGAGTCAGATGAAGAGCCAGAGATCCCAGAGGCAGAAAAGGTGGTGAAGGAGCTCAAAGAGACCCTAACCATAATTGGACAGCATATATTCACAGTTGGAGTAGGAGGATATAAATATACTATGTTGTGTCAAGAGTTCTATAGATTTCAAAGGGTAGCCGTCAATCAGAAAAGGTGGAAGGCAGTAGGGTTGCATAAATTGCTGGAAGAACCCATATTTTTCATAGATTTTGAGAGAGTGGCACAAGTAATGAACAGTTTGTTGGAAATAGGAAAAGGTAATGATGCTTATTTCCGGTGCAAAGTCAAGAACAAAGATAATCAGGAGGTGAATATCACTATTAAAGCAGAGCATATCAGAGCAGCTTTGCAATTCTACCCAATGGGAACCAACCTTGACCATAACTTTGTGAAAAAGAATAAAGAAACCTATACAGGATATTCAAAATTTACTGATTTCAAGGGAAAGGAGAATGAGGAATATGCCATTAGGATGTTTTAACAATATTTTTGCCTCCCAAAACTACCAAGGTATACCATGCCACATAAGTCTGTTACACTGATTATGTTTAACAACAAGGACAGAACTAAGCCCTTCAGAGTCATGGATGTAACCCCATACATACATGAACAGTTGAAAGAAGCAGCTAAACACTGGGAGCAGAAAAAATATATGAATGGAGCCCAGTTTCTCACCAGGATCATATATCATGTATTGGGAATGGAAGATCAATTGAAGTTGGCTCCAGAGGCACAATATTTCAGAAGTCTTATGTCAGGAATCAAGAGCCCTCCCAGGAAGATGTCTATGAGAGAAGCAGAAGGACAAACTAGCATGAGGGGGGCAGGAATGAAGAGAAAGGTAATATCTGAGGAAGTGGTTCTTGTAAAGACAAGGAGGTTGGATCCAAGGAAGGTTGAATTGGAGTAGGATGAAGTAACCAAAGAGGAGCATGAAGCTGCTCATAAACATGTCCAATCTTCTAGTGATCCTCATCCACCTCAAACAAGCAAAGAGCAGTTATATACTTATCTGACTCAAGGTAATAACAAAAGAGCAATATATGAGGCACAATATCAAAAGATGCTAGAAGATTATTCTTGCAAGGCAACAAATTGGGTTCAGGAGGAAGTAGAGCATTATGAAGAGCTTCATGATCAAATGATGGCAGCCGAGACAGAGGAAGTATTTGTTAAGAAAGAAGTAGAACTGCTAGCATACTTCAAAGAACTGCAAGGACCTCAAGAAACCAGAACCACAGTGGTAGCTAAAAGGAAAGTTCAAAAGAAACTAGTACAAAAGAAGAAGTTGACCAAGAAGGGGAAGGGAAAATCAGTAGTTGAATCTGTAACTTTAAAGGAGAAAGAAGAAGTGACAGTAGGAGAAGAGCAGAAGGAATCTACTGTTGCACGAGAGTCAAAAGTGGAAAAATCAGGCATAGCAGGATCCTCACAATTTTCCTCAAACTCTGAAAGTGATATTGAAAGTTTCTTATTAAAAATTCTGAATTTATCAGTACCCAGTACCCCTAATGTGGTTACACAGGCCACTGAAAAACATAAAACGCCTGAAGATCTGAGAGAGAAGCCTCAAGGAAAGCAAGTCCAGGAGGAAGCAGTTAAGCAAATCAGTCCTGAAGAGGAAAGAAGGATGATGAAAGGTAAAGCAGTGTTAGACGGCCGCCGGACAAGGACAATTGTACTTAGACAGAGGGATTTAAATGCGCGGTAAAGAAAGATTCGCGAAAACCTTGTAACAGACTTCTATTTAAAGCAATGAAAGGAAAGCGGTAGAGACCGGCAGTTTTGGGGAAGAGCCCCTGTTTTGTTGGGAATTGTAGTGTGTTGGTTAAGTCTCGAGTCGTGGTGTTTGGGAATTGCAAGTGCAGTACTGTATATGTATGTGTTCTGTTTCGTCTATTCCACTGAGTCCGTTTGGAAGTTGTGAGCATATTGTCTGAGACTGTGTGTGCGATGTCAATGAGAAGATTGAGCTCCGTTCTGTTCTGTTCGCTTCTATCTATTATACTATCCTCCCTGTTGTGCAAGAGTACTATTCGGTAATCCTGCGCTGCGAATCTGTTTGGCGATAGTTATATGCGGTTCTGGATTTCTTCACGAAATAAGTGTGGTTTATCATCCTTCTATTGAACAAGGGACTGTATAAGGCCGAAGTGAACTGATTGCGTGTTAGTAATTTTTCTGTTAAGTGACCTGGGTGGATACAATAGTCTGCGTTCACTGTGGATCCCGATCCCAGGAAGGACTCGTATCGATAAGGGTCGTTACGCGAATGAAAGCATTAATAAGTTTATGATGAATCGACTGTTGGTAGGAACTTGTTGCTTGAGTTTGGTATACAATAAGTGCGTAACCTCGAGTATAGCTGTCTGACGTGTTATTATACTTACCTATTAAGAGGAAGTAGTACATTGAGTAATATTCGGTTAATGAGTTGAGCATTCTACTAGTTATAAGTCAGAACAGGACTACTGCTCTGTTACTGTAGCAGGTCCAGTCCAGAAGTTCGAAAGTCCCCGCACGCCGAATAGTTATTAGTTACTGAGCTAAGACGTGATGGAGTATCTATGAGTGCTTGAGAAGTGGGGAAAATAGTACAGGGCCTCTGTCTAACAGACCCCTACCACTCCCAAGGACCCACGTGGCTAAGAGAATGATCACGGTTAGAAGATTTAGAACAAATTGAACGTAAAACATTTGAATAGGAAGTAAAGTAACGCTCAAACCATAATCAGTTTAACATTTGGCGCCGTCTGTGGGAAAGTGGCATCAGGTTGCCAGTTCTGTGGGAAAGTGGCATCAGGTTGCCAGTTCTGTGGGAAAGTGGCATCAGGTTGCCAGTTCTATGGGAAAGTGGCAACTGTTTACCAGTCTCTGCGGTAAAGTAGCTTTTGATTATGAGTTATTTGTGAGAAAGTGGCATTAAAGTGCTAAGCGGTTTGTAAGAAGCAAACATCCAGTAACATTTGATTTACTGACAGTAGCAACAGACCCAGATTGTTGCAAACTGCTCAGATAGTATCACTGGGCAATGTTACATGCCGATTACTCGGTCTGGTGAAACGTATCCTAAGACCCAGACGACGGGAACAAGAAAAGTACAAAAAACAACTCTAGGAGAAGAAGATATAACGCGACCTGACTCAGTGGTCGAGCAAGTTAAGGACTCTAGAATTAATTCCGGTCATATTCCGGTGGATCGATCAGCGCCTTTGGTACATGCTGGTGTCACCTCGACCCAGCCTAACCAAAGTACAGTAATTCTAGAATCTATCAAGACGCCGCTGGAAGTTAGACAAACTCTAGGAAAAGAAATCAGTAAAAGCGAAAAAACGCTACAGTCTGGTAGACTGTCAGCTCATTCCGGTAATATTCCGGTGATAGAAACACCAACTGGCGGTCAAGGATTAGCATTTTTTGCAGAATCCTCAGCCAGACCCGCGTGTCTGGAAGAAAGATTTCGGATATTAGACATCCAGAAAGAAGGAGACCTATTCGAAGTTGAGGACCGAAGTATCCTGCGCAAAAACAGCACACCGGAAGGCACGCCGTCCGGCGATTCAGATTCTGATAGTTCAACTAATCAACCTCAAAATACAGAAGAAGGACCGGAGACACCCACGATGAACGGACAACAACAACAACAACAGTTAGGTCAACCAAGGCCGCCTCCAACAGGAGTAACCTACACGAAATTCGGTGGATTCCCAGGAGATGACCCAGACGCTCATGTACGAACTTTTGAGATAAGTTATGCAGTTCTTAACCATCCACCCGATCAAGCGTACAAGGCCATTGTTTTTCAATCTACTCTAGTCAATGAAGCGGCTAGATGGCTTAGAGAATACGACATTAATCATTTGAGTACCTATGATGCAGTTCGAGACGCTTTTTTGCAACGATTTAGGTTAAAGAAGAATCCCGCCGAAATCTTTGATTATTTACACAACAACCGACAGAAGGCAAATCAGACTGTCCAGGAATACGCTACTCTCTTCAGAACACATTTACGGCAGATACCACCGGCACATGCTAATCTACCTGACGATGTTATCTCACAATGGTTTATCAATGGACTAACCCCACAACTGAAGCAGATTATGATCATCAGATGTGTTGGAGCAATGACACTGGATGCAGTCATTGCAATGGCTCTACAGTTGGAATCCAAGGTTGGTGGATTTTCAGAAGACTTGGAATGGTTAAGGACAAACAAAAATATGACTGAAGATATAACCAGGCAAGTATACTGCACCACGTGCAAAAATTCAGGGCATACAAGTGCTAACTGTGCGCTAAATCAAACATTCTACGCTATCTGCAACACTGCCGGACACACCACCGGAAATTGCGTTTACAATGCCAGAATACAACGAACAGCAACAGTCAATGTTGTCATTCAAGAACATGGACAGGCAGCAAATCATTACGTACCTCCGCCACTGAGAAACAATCAACCACAAGGATATCGAAACTACCGAGGACAGAGAAACAATAACTATAATGCAAGTCGCTGGCAGAACGAACCACCACCGGAAAATCCCAATTTACCACCACCACGCTGTCATTTTTGTGGTGAATTCGGACACATTAGAAGATATTGCAAAGACGCAGCTGAGTATGATCAAAGAAAGAAGGAGAGGCAAAACCCAATGGCCAACATGGTACAAATTACTCCCGTAGAAACGCAAACTGCGACAGTCCAGACCCGATCAGGTAAACAACTACAACCAGCAGCAGAAGTATTTGAACCAGGGATACGAGAACAACATAGGATATATAACAAGGCTAGTCACTGGACCACCACAGAACCACCAGTGTTCCCAGAACCCATTCCGGTGACTCAGACCTCGTCGATAAAAGAAGGAACACAACAAAAGGAAGCAGCAGCAAAACAACCATTAGTAGTAGACATAACAACAGATACTTCGACAACAACAGAGACTTCAAGTTCAAAGGAGCAGGATAACCAATCTCAGCAGGCCTGGGAAATTTTATCCAAGGCATCTATCACCCTACCTCTCGGCCAACTGTTGGCGTTAGTACCTGGAATTCGGCAACAGTTTCAGCAACATCTTAGCCCGGCACCCTCTTGCATTCCGGCAACCATCGTAGTTCAACCAGAATGTGATTCTACGGTTGATCATGCAGTACCCTTGATTACAGTATGGTATAAGAATCAGAAGATCACGCAGGTATTAATTGACGGAGGCTCCGGCGTAAACATTGCAACCGCAGCATTATGTAAAAAGCTAGGCTGGACCAAAATCGAACCAGTTCAATTCTTTGTCAGAATGGCTGATCAATCTAGAGTCCATCCCGTAGGACTTGTACGGAATGTACCCATTACTCTACAAGGTACGACTTTCAAAATGACTTTTGTTATACTAGATCTGCCCGAATCCACCTTGGATTACAACCTCCTTTTCGGCCGACCTTGGCTGAAGCATGCAAAGGTAATACAGGACTGGTCTGCGCAAGAGCTCACATTCAAGGATGCCAATCATAAATATGTGGTAAAACTAGATGCTATACAACCCTGCGAACTTCACGCCAGACCTTATCTCACTGAACCAGTTCATATGTTAGATGGACTATCAGATGATGAAGAAGAGCAATTTCTGAAAAATAACGCCGATTTAATGTCTCTAGGAACTGTTGATCTACAGTCCGTCATCAATACTTGGAACACTTCAGTTTGTACAGTAGTAGCTATCACCGAAAAGTCTGAACAAGCAGATACTGAATTACAACCACTATTCAAGCCAACAGAGGATACAGAGAACCCACAACAATTTTATGTCCCTGAAGACCAGCTGATCACATACAATCTAGGAGACAAGGACCATCCTCGACCTGTAAAAATAAGGCAAAACTTACCAGAAACCTTTCAGGCTAATTTGATTCAGCTCCTTCGCGAATTCTCAGACGTCTTTGCATGGGATTACAAAGATATGAAGGGATTAGATCCGCACATATATCAGCACAGAGTCATGCTGAAGCCTGAAGCTAAACCAAATAGGCAGCCCAGCTATCGGATGAATCCCAATTATGCATCTCAGGTAAAAGCCGAACTTGACAGATTATTAAAAGTAGGATTCATCGTACCAGTAGAACATGCTGAATGGATTTCACCAATTGTGATTGTGCCAAAGAAAAATAAGCAACTACGAATCTGTGTAGACTACCGAAAATTGAACGCAGCAACAGTACCAGATCCTTTCCCGATCCCCTTTTTGGATACCATGCTTGATAGGGTAGCAGGCCATGAAATGTATTCATTCTTAGATGGATACAACGGTTACAATCAGGTTAGAATGGCTGAAGAAGATATACCAAAAACTGCTTTCATTACCAATTGGGGTGTCTTCGCCTACACCGTAATGTGGTTCGGATTAAGAAATGCACCAAGCACATTTCAGCGATGTATGCAGGAGATATTTTCTCCTTATCTCACTTCATTCATGCAAGTATATCTTGACGACTTCTCAATCTTTGGGGAGATGATAGCACATTTAAGTCATTTATGATGTTGTTTTCAGAACTGTAGAGAATATAGACTCTGTCTTAACCCAAACAAATCCGTGTTTGCGGTTTCGTGTGGCAAACTACTTGGGCATATTGTATCTGCTCAAGGTATCCGAGTAAATCCAGATAAGATTTTGGCAATTTCAGAAGCCCCGGTACCCGCAACTCCAAAAGAAGTAATGCGTTTCATGGGCCAAATACGATGGCATGGCAGACACCTACGGTGGCTTGCTCACCTCGCAGTACCACTGAACAGGCTAATCACAAAAACTCCCCGACAGTTTGAATGGACTAAAGAATGCCAAACTACATTCGATCGGCTCAAGCATCTCCTGACACAAGCTCCAATTTTACAACCACCGGACTGGGACAATCCGTTCCATGTTTTTGTCGACGCTTCAGATATCGCAATTGGCAGTATTCTGATGCAGCAAACAGATAAGTGGTTTCGCCCTGTTTATTACGCCAGTAGAAGGCTTGCACCGGCAGAAAAGAACTATTCCACTACTGAAAGAGAATGTCTAGGATTGATTTACTCAATCAAAAAGTTCAGACATTATTTATTAGGCCGGAAATTTACCTTTCATGTGGATCATGCTGCCCTTGTCTATCTAGTAAGACAACAACATCTAGGTGGACGATTAGCACGATGGGTGCTACTTTTACAAGAATTCGATTATGACGTCATTCACCGACCCGGAAAAGCACATGCCCTAGCAGATTTCTTATCTCGCCTGGATTCCGGTGAAGCTCCGGTAGGCATAGATGACACGACTCCTGCGATTTATAATGCTGAACCACTATCCGATGAAGCGGCCAACCTACAAGCACCATCTACATACTATGATCTGATTTTAACTTTTCTCACCGAAGGATGCTTCCCATCTGAGACGACCAAGGCAGTTCGAAGGAAATTGGCAGTCTTTAGCCGCCGATTTCGGTTAGTTGTTGGAGAGCTCTATTATGTAGACCTCACCGGAATCTTACTTCGCTGTGTTCCTCCGCATGAAATTAACTCAGTTATCACAATGGCTCACTCGACACCTACTGGTGGTCACTTTGCCACAGATTTGACTCACCGGAAAATTCTGCAGAGTGGTCTCTGGTGGCCAACTATGTACAGAAATGTGGCCCAATTTGTCAAACATTGCGATAACTGTCAAAGGACGGGACAACCGCTACAACGACACTTCTTTCCCTTACAGCCAGTCATGCCATTAGAACCATTTCAGAAATGGGGATTAGATTTTATCGGTCCAATCACACCCCCAGCAGTCTTCAGTAACAACAGATACATACTAACCTGTACAGACTATGCAACAAGATGGGCAGAAGCCTGGGCTTTACGATCTGCTACAGCGGTTACGGTAGCAAAATGTCTACTCACGGATGTCTTCCCACGATTTGGCTTACCCCTGGAAATTGTCTCAGATCAAGGCACTCACTTTGTAAACAATCTAATGAAGGCCCTTACACAATCATTCCAGGTCACACATAACTTTAGCTCTCCTTATTATCCACGTGCCAATGGATTGGCCGAAAGTACAAACAAATCACTGTTGAATATCCTCCGGAAATTGATCATGGAAGTATCGGAAAGATGGGATCAATTACTACCTGCAGTCTTATGGGCATACCGGACTACATATAAGGTAACAACAGGCTTGATACCTTTCAAACTAGCTTATGGCTTAGAAGCAATAGCACCCATGGAAATAGTCATCCCAAGTCTGCGTGTAGCAATCACTCAGAAGATGCTACCGGAATATTCGCTGACAGCACGAATGGACGCACTCAGAGAACTTGATGAGCACCGATGGCTCAGCTTTTTAACCATGCGCGAAGTACAACTAAGGCAAGCCAAGACACACGATCGATATTTGAAGACTCCAATCTTTTCGGTAGGCCAGCTTGTACTCTTCTATAACGCAAAATCAGATAGAGCAGCAGGAAAATTCAAACTACGATGGTTCGGCCCTTTCAAAATCTCAGAACAAATCGGTCCGGCAACTTTTCGGTTGACTACATTGATCGGAAATCCACTTCCAAAGGTGATCAATGGGTCGAAGCTACGGCCATATTATCCCACTACTAGTACGCATTAAATTATTCGACGACGAGCCGCGTTTTGTATAAATTTTTGCGTTTTTCCTTTTTTTTCCCTTTTTAGTCGTGTTTTGTACGAATCTTTATGTTACCAGCCGCCCCTCCCTACCGGTCACTCAAGCACGCATGCCAGCATGCAAACAGTATTATTCCCGCACCGCACAATGATACCCATTCCACCCCCCACCGAGTTCTCCTTATTTAACCCCCTCGGTTGCGCCAAAAACGCTATTGTGTTCTCGAAATTATACGTATTATCCCTGTCTGTAAGTGTGCTCGTGAACACCATGGAAGCACTATCCAACTACGCTGCTTTCCGTGATGGTATCCCGACAGACGTCGGCGAATACCTGCGTTGCAGAGGGTTGGCCAACTTCGCTGAGTTGCCCTGGCACTCAGTGGAAGCCCATCCCTTCTCCGCGCAGATCATCCACGCCATCGCCCAATTCCCCATCACCGAACGACAGTGGGTCTTCCCTTCCCTCCCATCTAGAACCGTCATCACCTTCCAAGCCTTCTCTGCAGCCTACCGACTCACCCCGCAAGGCCGCGAAAATGGCCCTAGCATCCCTGTCGCTCGCATGGCCGAACTCTTCCCCCGCTCGTCATCAAATGAATATGCCATTCTCTGCCGCCCAGAACCCGAACGGTCCGCCCTACAGTTCCTCGTAGCAATCCTCAACCTGCAAAAACGAACCTACGGTATCTCTCGCCCCTTCTATTCTGCCCTGGAGTTAGCCACCCGCGAATCTGTCAACTTTGCCTCTTATTTCTTCCAACGAATTCATAAGGAATCCGTCGCTATAGTAAAACAACTCCAGAAGGGCACTTCTCCGCGCTCTCGCCTTCCCCACATCATCTCCTTCCTCTTCCCAACCATTCTCGCCGCACAACCCCCACCCACAGGCCCCGCACTTAGGCACGAAGAATCAGCACACCCGCTCGAGGAATCTGACGAAGAAGACGAAGAGATCAATCAACTCTTCCGCACTAAACGAATCCGGATTAGCTCTTCCGAAAGCGAAGTCCAAGGATCCGCCGGAAAGGAACACGACGCCGAAGACGATAAACAAAAAGAAACATACCACGACACCACCACTTCAATACACAACAACACTTCGACAGAGCAACAAGACCAGCAAGACCAAGCAGACACAGAGATAGTGTCCACCGAAAAGGAATCCGAGCATCAACAGGACGAACCGGAATCCGCCACGAAAGCACTGGATGAACTTATCGCGGCCATCAACCATACAGAAACCGAACAACAGACCATTGCAAAGGTAACCACAACTGACTGTGTTCTGCCCACCCCACCTGTCAACCCCGACCTCCCACCGGAACCATCCCGCCGACCCAGTTCTGAACCTCCTCTTCCTCCCCTAAATACTCCTCGCCAAACTCCCAGAACCTACTCACCGATACCCCCTCTCAACCTCGTCAACCACCACCACCACCCAACGTATTTTCGGAACTAGCCTCCATGGGGCAGTTCCTCATGCAATTATCACACCAGCTGCCCATACAGTTTAAGGAAGCCACGGATAATCTGAAGGCAGAATATCAACATAAGATCGACATCCTGGAAGCTGACATCACCCCCCTTCAGGAAGAAATCGAAGCTATCAAGACTGAGAACCATCAGCTACAGACACAGTTAGCAGAACTCCAAGCCAAATTCTCGGCCGAACACACTCTAGTACAGCAAAGAGATGCAGCCCTCGAGCAAGTTGCAGCCAAAGAACGA
The DNA here is from genome assembly GCA_020310875.1 of Ceratopteris richardii. Lineage (NCBI taxonomy): Eukaryota > Viridiplantae > Streptophyta > Polypodiopsida > Polypodiales > Pteridaceae > Ceratopteris > Ceratopteris richardii. The sequence goes on along the minus strand of CM035424.1, from coordinate 174,642,260 downwards.
CTCCTACAAGCCGCATATGAAGAAATCCGAGCCCTGAAGACCACCCTCCACGAACACGAAGATATCAACGCCTCCCTCGAAGAACTGGTCGCAGAAACAAAGATTCAATTACAGGAGACCATCAAGAAGAATCAGGACCAACAGAAAGAAGCCCAACAAGTCCAAGAAGAGTTACGATGAGCCCAAGAATGCGCAGATGAGGTTAACAGTATCCTCAAACGACAATTAATACGGGAAGGCCAACACCTAAAGGATATCGACAAAACGCGCAGAGAACGAGATGCGTACCGAAAAACTCTCAATTTTCAAACCCAGCAGTTTGAACGACTAGACAACCAAGTGTGCAACCAGAAGGAGTGTATTACAGAGATGCAGACCAAACTGACCGACATGCAGACAGCCCGAGATGCGGCATTAGCTAACGACTTCTACTTACAAGAGGCTTTCCTTCAAACCCAAGCCGAAATTTTGTTAAATCAAGCCATAGCCCTTAGTGCAGTAAGAACCGACGCCCAATTACCAGAACCCACCACCTTAGTACAGATGTTAGAAACTCTCAAAAAGAAAATTACCCGAACATTTAGGCTCGCCCGAAATATGTACTTAGAAGGCCTAGTATCCGAACCGTAGAAACCTGCGGGTTCGAGTCCACCGTGCGTGCCAGTGTTAGACGGCCGTCGGACAAGGACAATTGTACTTAGACAGAGGGCTTTAAATGCGCGGTAAAGAAAGATTCGCGGAAACCTTGTAACAGACTTCTATTTAAAGCAATGAAAGGAAAGCGGTAGAGACGGGCAGTTTTGGGGAAGAGCCCCTGTTTTGTTGGGAATTGTAGTGTGTTGGTTAAGTCTCGAGTCACGGTGTTTGGGAATTGCAAGTGCAGTACTGTATATGTATGTGTTCTGTTTCGTCTATTCCACTGAGTCCGTTTGGAAGTTGTGAGCATATTGTCTGAGACTGTGTGTGCGATGTCAATGAGAAGATTGAGCTCTGTTCTGTTCTGTTCGCTTCTATCTGTTATACTATCCTCCCTGTTGTGCAAGAGTACTATTCGGTAGTCCTGCGCTGCGAATCTGTTTGGCGATAGTTATATGCGGTTCTGGATTTCTTCACGAAATAAGTGTGGTTTATCATCCTTCTATTGAACAAGGGACTGTATAAGGCCGAAGTGAACTGATTGCGTGTTAGTAATTTTTCTGTTAAGTGACCAGGGTCGATACAATAGTCTATGTTCACTGTGGATCCCGATCCCAGGAAGGACTCGTATCGGTAAGGGTCGTTACGCGAATGAAAGCATTAATAAGTTTATGACGAATCGACTGTTGGTAGGAACTTGTTGCTTGAGTTTGGTATACAATAAGTGCGTAACCTCGAGTATAGCTGTCTAACGTGTTATTATACTTACCTATTAAGAGGAAGTAGTACATTGAGTAATATTCGGTTAATGAGTTGAGCATTCTACTAGTTATAAGTCAGAACAGGACTACTGCTCTGTTACTGTAGCAGGTCCAATCCAGAAGTTCGAAAGTCCTCGCATGCCGAATAGTTATTAGTTACTGAGCTAAGACGTGATGGAGTATCTATGAGTGCTTGAGAAGTGGGCAAAATAGTACAGGGCCTCTGTCTAACAGACCCCTACCACTCCCAAGGACCCACGTGGCTAAGAGAATGATCACGGTTAGAAGATTTAGAACAAATTGAACGTAAAACATTTGAATAGGAAGTAAAGTAACGCTCAAACCATAATCAGTTTAACAGCAGTAATGGAAGAAGAGGAAAGTGAAATGAGAAAGGAGTTCAGTGGTGGGTTAGTGCATTCAGGACTAAAGTCAATATGGACCAAACCCTCCCGACAAACTTATGTTAAATTTGATGAAGGGAAAGTCGAAGCAGAAAAAGGGGTACAAATAAGCAGTTCAGTCATAAAACAGAAGGGTGCAGACCAAATTCAGGAAATAAAGGAAACAATGGAAAAGAAGAATGCTGAAGAATTAGAAGAAGGAGTTATAGAAAAGGAAATCAAACAAAGTATAGAGGATGTACTTTATGATTTGAACAATAATGAGGAGATTACAATCACAAAAGATCAAGGACAAGAGGAGGAGCTGGACCTAATGGACATAGATGAACAAGAGGAAGAACAGAAAAAGCAGACTAGTAATGATCAGATAAAATTCACTGAGGAAACTGAATCAACATTAATTCAGGAAACCCTAATTCAGGAAACCCTAATTCAGGAAAAAGAGATACAGGAGAAAGAAACACAGTTCTCTGAAAAAGAACAACCAGAATCGGAGAATAATGAGGTAGAAGAAGCAAAGGTAGATGAAGATAGATCAAGATATGAGAATCAGGATGATCAGACATTGGAACATGAAGAAGATATTGCAGACCAAGAAACTTTGGAAGTTGATCAAAGCTATGAAGAACAAAAGACTATGGTTATAGAGTATGAAGAAGAAGAAGAGGAGAATGAGTGCAAAGAAGATAAACAGATAGAAGTCAAACGAATGGAAATGGAAGTTGGGTTGGAAAGAATACCCAAAAATATAAGATCTACTTGCCAGATTATTATGAGCAAGATAGAGCAGTTCAGACCATCAAGCAAGAATATGATTATATATGGTATGGTAGCTGAATTTGAGTTTGAGAAAGGTAGTATGATCATTAAGGAGCACAAAAGGGAAAAGGAACAAATGTCAGAACAATTGAGGATGGTGCAGGAGAAAAATGAGGAATTTACAAATAGAATAATTGCTTTGGAGGAATTAGAAGTACAGAAACAAAATAGAATCCAATATCTTGAAGAAAAGAGTGTAAAACTAACAGAGCAAATTAATAAACTGGAAATGGAGCTGAGAAAATTTGAAGGAAGATATAGAACCTTGCAGACTTCTTATCAAATTTTGACTAATGCAAATGAGGAAATAAACAGACTATTATTGGAAGAAGGCCAGTTAAAGGATGAAAGCAAGACTGCTCAGATGACAGAGGAAGAAAAGGAAGAATTGCACAAGGAGATCAAGAGATTACAAATAGAATTGAAAGAGGCCAAGGAACTAGAGAAGCAAGCTAGTACACATGCTGCTACCTCAATGAGGGGTTATAACAAGTTGCATATGGATATGGAAAAAGAAAGGAGTGATTGGCAGTCAAGAATGGAAAAGGAAAGAAGTGAATGGATAAAAGAAAGAGAGGCTTGGGCAACTCAAAACAGAAGTTTGATGGTGACAATAGAAGAACTATAGAAAAAGTTGGAAAAGCCACAAGCTCAGGAAGAAGCACAGATAGAGACTACATATACAGCAGACTATGAAGTGGGAAGTAATGATAGAAACCAACATGGCAGTGAATCAGAAAATAAAAGACCAGGAGAAGAATATTCAGAGGAATTTGTCCAGAAATTGTTGACAGACTGAGAGTCCAGAATGGATTTCATTAAAAAAATGCATGATGAATATGAAGATCAAATTGTCACGTTTGCTCTAAATAAAGGAATAAATCCTGATCAACATCATTGGGCTGCAGATGGACTAGGCATACCTTTATGCATGATTATGGAAAGTATAAAAAACTATCAGTTGGCAAGAGTTGGATTACCTCCAAATAAATTTCTAGAGTATGAAGAGGATATCAATGTGACCAAAGAATTATTTGAGAAAGCCAATCCAAAATGGAGGAATAGATGGTTGGATGCAAATAAAGAATGCAAGAAAATTTGGAAGGAAGCACCCCTTCAGTTGAAAATTAATCCAGCTTACTACCCAGTAGCAAGAAGAAGAGAATGGACAATTTTTTGGGAAAGAAGGAAAGAAGGACAAATCCCACCTAAATGGTTGAATTTCCCAAAGATAGCAGGTCCAAAGGCAGGAACATGGCCTAGAAAAAAGTATATGGTGGATACAGCTAAGTTTGTTATAGCTACATACAAAGATGTGAATGACCCAGCATGCATTTTACTGATCAGAGTAATGAGACTCATTCTGGCATGTATAGAGACATACACAGATACAGATGTCAAAATCTTAAACTACATTGGCTTCAATTCTCCTACTAATGCATTATTGTTTGATCTCAGTGAAACACCTGATAGAATCTGTTTAATGGCATACTACAACAGAATAATATTTTTGGGCAGTCACTATTTACAAATTTTTGAAGATGCATTCGATTATGGGTTTTTTGAGAGAGAATCAGAAATATTTGGAAACTTGTCAGTGGTCACAAAGTCTCGTCTTACTGCATATGAAGCTGCTTACACAGAGTATTTGAAAAAGGATGTAATTGATAAACCAGAAGCTGCAGTACAGTGGAGGAAAGCATTGTTTGAAATGGTAAATAACCTAAACATTACAGAAAGAAAGAGCCATGATCTATTGTCACAGGTCTACCAAAGAAAGAAGAAGTGAAGAGAGCATTTGGAATATATGAGCAGGAATGTCTTTTGTCAGGAGCCAAAAGGTCTAGGAGGGGAAGAATGTTAGAAGAAGTATTTTTTGTAGTATTTTTTTATGAGAAACAATTGCAAAATGCCAAAAACTTGTAAAAATATTTATGCAACTGATGTAAAAATAAGGAAGAGTCTTCCTTATGTAGAATAGAATCTTATGTAATTTTTCTAGATTTTTTGGAAACTCCTAGATAGCATATTTTTAGAATAATAGAGGAAAGGATCAAAATTCAAGTGTGAGAAGGGACACTTGAAAATGTATAAAAGACAATTTCCTCTATTATGAGGGGGTTGGTTGATTATTTGTTTACATGCTATCCAAGTGAAGAGAGAGTTTCCTACTGAAAATCGTGTTTTCTCCTCTTTGTGTGATTTCTTTGAGTTGTGAGTCTATTCTGATGGAGAGTGTTAATCTCCAAAAGAACAACCTACTCTTGTGATTAGAGCACCTCTATACCAAGAGTAAGTCAAAACCTTTACCAAATTAGAGGTCCAATCTCCAAATTATCAAAAGTTGAAAAATTCTGTGAAGAAGATGAAACACAGAAAGTCTGCTGCACAATTTCTTCTCATTGACTTATCAAACCTTTAAAGTTTTCTATGAAAATTTGTATGAAGTGTCGCCTAGAGATTGCGCACCTCCTCCAAGTTAAAGTTCTTCAAAAGGTTTAGTATAACTTGAGAAATCAACTTCACAAGTTACCTATGTCCAAATCTGCACTTCTGAGAAGTCGATTTGACACCCCTAACTTCTTAACTTTGGTTCTCACAATGTCGAACCCGTTTTGCCAAATCCTTTTGGCTGTAGATAGCTTATCTCTTAACTTAGATTTTGAGCTATCACATGTGTAAAACTTTACACTATACACTGAGCACTACTCATTTCTTTGGACTCGAAAACTGCGCCTGTTTTAGGAGACTGTGAACACTCAACACATATGAATGTTCCTACAGATAATTCTCCTAACCACAGAAGGAGCAGACTCGAAAAGATCGGGCGCAAGATTTCTTTCATTTCTGGAGAAGACTACAACTGAAAGTGAGAGAGAGACTTCCCTTCACTTCTCATGTATCTACTGACATTTACAATCACTGATTTCTCTATTCCTATGCTCATACATAGTCTCTCCTTGTCTTCTCTCAATGCCCCGACATTTTCCAAGAGTATTTATAGGAAATTATGTACAAACTTTTATCAAAGCATAAGTATATGTAACCTATGTCATAACTAATGTACATATGTGTACATGTCCTTCATTCTTGTGAATGTATCCATCTTCTTTACTTCAAATCTTCAATTGGTGATTGATCTGCACCAACAGCTCCCCCTCAATCATCAATTGAGGTTTCTCCTTTCTTCTTTATACCTGCCATGTCTTTAAACTTCTGTAGCTTTGGTCCATCCAAGCTCTTTGTAAGCATATCAGCTATTTGATCTTTAGTTGAAGTATGTATGACTTCAATCTCCTTGTCCATCACTTTCTCTCTTAGAAAGTGATACTGAATCTCAATGTGTTTGGTCCTGGCATGAAAAACAGGATTAGCAGCTAAATACAATGAACTCATGTTATCTCCAAATATAATTGGTATCCCATGCACAATGTCAAAACTCTTCATCAAAGTTTTGAGCCAAATCACTTCTTTTGCAGCTTCAACCATGCCTTTGTATTCTGCTTCTGTAGAAGACAAAGCAACTGTATGTTGCTTCTTGGAACACCATGAGATAAGTTTATCTCCCACATAACACATGTATCCATAAGTAGATCTTCTATCATCTGGATTACCTGCCCAATCTGTATCACTATAGATTTTGATATTTGTATCTGAGGTAAACCCATAATACAAACCTTCATTGAGTGTACCCTTAATGTACCTCAACACTCTTTGACCTGCAATCCAATGTTCTTTCCTTGGGCAATGCATAAATTGAGACAAAACTCCTACTGCATATGATAAATCAGGTCTAGTTAAAGTAGCATAGATAAGACTACCAACCAAACTCTGATATTGTCTCATATCCTTGAACTCTTCACCTCCATACTTACTCAATTTGTGATTCACCTCCATTGGTGTGGGTGCTACCCTGCAATCATCCATTTTAAACTTGATTAACAAGTTCTTTAAATACCTTTCTTGGGTCACAAATACTCCATGTTGAGTATATGTAATCTCCATGCCCAAGAAGTATGACAAGTCTCCCAAGTCACTTATTTTGAATTCCTTTTCCATCAGCTTCTTGAGTCTTTGTATTCCTTCTTCATCTGTACCTGTAAGGATTATATCATCACTATATATGCACATGTATATGAAACCATTTTCACTTGCTTTGACAAGCAAGCTACTATCTGCTTTAGACACCTGAAATCCAAGTTCCTTCAAGAACTTTACAAGTCTATAGTTCCATGCCCTTGGGGCCTGCTTCAAGCCATACAAAGCTCTCTTGAGCTTGCACACATGATCTGGATGCCTTTTATCTTTGAACCCTTGAGGTTGCTCCATGAACACATCATCTGAAATATAACCATTCAGAAAAGCATTTTTCACATCAAGTTGACATAGCTTCCAACCTTTACATGCAGCAATAGCTATAAGTGTCCTGATGGTTGTCATCTTTGCCACAGGACTATAAGTCTCATCATAGTCAACACCATAAATCTGAGCAAACCCTTTGACAACAAGTCTAGCTTTGTATCTAGACACACTTCCATCTGCAAACCTCTTGGTTTTGTAAACCCATTTGCATCCAATTATTTTCTGACTATTTGGTTTTGGAACCAAATCCCATGTTTGATTCTCCATCAATGCATCATATTCTTCCTGCATAGCTTTCTCCCATTTTTCCTTACCTCTTGCCTCTTCATATGTAGAAGGGTCTTCATCTGTATTCATCATATAAGCATAATCTTTTGTGGCCAAAAATGAAGTATCATAGCTATACCTTGTAGGTTGCCATCTGTTCCTTGTAGACCTCCTAAGCTCTCCACTTCTTGAGGTTTCTGGTTCTTCATATTCAGGATCAAATCTTGGTATTTCTTCCACTTCAACCTGCACTTCATTATTCTCTTGTTCATCAAATATCTGAACCTTTGATTTACCTTTCCTTTGGCTCACTTCTTCCTCATTACCTGTATTGATATTGATTGTACCTGCATACCAAGTACTTTGCTCATCAAATGTAACATCTTTAGAAACCATGAATTGTTTTGTAGATGGACTCCACAATCTATAGCCCATCTGCTTATCACCATAACCAATAAAAACATATTTTTCAGCTTTAGGCTCCAACTTGTGCCTTAATTGTGATGGCACATAAGCATATGCCACACATCCAAAAACTCTGCAATGATCCAAGGTAGGTCTCTTACCCCACCAAGCCTCATATGGTGTCATACCCTGCAAGGCTTTACATGGTAACCTATTGACCAAATAAGTAGCTGTATTCACAGCCTCAGCCCACAAATAATTAGGGCAATTTTTCTCCTTCATCATGGATCTTGCAAACTCAACAAGTGTTCTATTTCTTCTTTCTGCTACACCATTTTGTTGAGGAGAGTACATGCAAGTAACTTCCCTTTTTATACCTGCATTCCACAAATAATCACTGAATTCATTAGAGAAATACTCTCCCCCTCCATCTGACCTTAGTCTCTTCAACTTATGACCTGTAATTCTTTCTGCATATGCATGATAGTGTTTAAATGTATTAAACACTTCTGACTTATCTTTGATCACATAAATAGTGATCCATCTAGTAGCATCATCAACATAAATCACATAATATCTTGACCCATTTATACTGTAATCCTTTGATGGTCCCCACACATCTGTGTGTACCAACTCAAGCTTCTCTGAGTACATAAAACCATGCTTGGAGTAGGAAGACTTATGAGCCTTACCTAATTGACATGCCTCACATCTGTATGTCATATGTTGACCTGCAACATTAGGCAAACCAAGCACTGAACCATTGTTAATCATGTCTTTAATACCTCTTTCATTGAAATGTCCAAGCCTCTTATGCCAAAGATCTAACTCAGAGATCTTATGTCCTTCATATGTGAACATAGCATGACCAATATTGCCTTGAATCTTCAATGTAAATAGTCTTCCTTCTTTCTTCCCTGAAACAATCTGTTTATACCCTTGACTAGGGTCTTCCACATATACTGCATCATTAGTGAACCTTACTTCATAACCTTTTTCCACAATTTGTCCTACACTTATCAAATTCTTAGGAATTGTAGGAACATACAAGACCTTACTCAATAAGGTACTACCATCCTTGGCCTTCACTGATCCAATTGACTTCACATTGTGCTTTGTGTTGTCACCTGTTTGAACAACATGATTAAAAACCTTATTCTCCAAATCAGTCATCAAAGATATATTACCACTCAAGTGGTTGCTACACCCTGAGTCAATGTAAAAGACTCTCTGATCTTCACTCTGACTTTCACAAGTAGCATTCATTATTAATGTTGAATCCTCCTTTTGATCTGAAGCATAATTGTAGTAGGTGTTGTTGTATTGTTGACTTTGGAATCCTCTACCTGCATTTCTTCCAAAGTAACTCCTACCACCTCTGCCTCTGAAATTACCTCTTTGATTTCTGCCTCCTCTTCCTCTAGAGTTATAGTTCTGATTATATCCATTATTATTCTGAGTATTATGCCAACAATCATTAGCTAAGTGATTTGTCTTACCACAAATCCAGCAAGCTTTGCCTCCATCTTTGTTATTCCTGCCTCTTCCTCTACCTTTGCCACCTCCTCTACCTCTTAGGAAGTTGGCTTGACTAGTTGTGCCTTCATCTTCACCTGCTTGTTGCTTTCCTTTGCTATTCTTCTTCTTGTCCTTTGAGTACATTGCATGACCTGCACTCTTGTCACTATCTCCTTTAACATCCTGCTCAAATGTTAGCATATGACCTAGCAACTGATTTAAATCAGGAGTGAAATGATCAAGTGATAATTCTGTAGACAAAACGAATGGCTTCCATTTGTCATCACCTCTTAAACCTGTAAGAATTTGCCTTACCAATTTATCCTCCTCAATGTCTTCATCAACAGCTCCTAATGCATCTGCAATGTCTTTCATCCTTGTTACATAGTCTGAAATAGATTGAGAAGCCTTCTTCTTGAAGGTTGTAAACTCTGCCCATAAGGATGCCTTCCTTGACTTTGTAGTATTCTGGAAATGCTCCTCCAAAGCATTCCAAATATCAGTTGCACTTTCAAGACCTCGAATATGAGGCAACAAGTAATCATTGACTGCCATATATATAATGCTCCTAGCTTGAGCATCTTTCTTCATCCAATTCTTCAAATCTGCTAACTCTTCCCTAGTTGGAACACTAGGATCTCTGAAACTTGGCTTCTCCTCTTCACCTGTGATGTAGGCTATTAAATCTTTGCTCATAAGATGAGCTTCCATCCTCATTGACCATGCAGGATAGTTTTCCCTATCCAATTTCTCTATCTGAAGAGAATCTCCCATCTTGTGTCCTCCTGTGTATTAAAAACTTCAACCTTTATGAACAATATGTGTACCTTTACTTCGAATTAGACTCCTTTTGTCCTTCTTGATGTTGTATGATCTCCTCCTCAAGCTTTGCCTTCAAACTTCCACCTTCTAGCTCTTCAATTGTTGAAATTCTTGAATCTGCAGCAGTTGGGATCCTCCTTTTCTTGATTTTGATGTCTCCTGCTCTGATACCACTGATGGAGAGTGTTAATCTCCAAAAGAACAACCTACTCTTGTGATTAGAGCACCTCTATACCAAGAGTAAGTCAAAACCTTTACCAAATTAGAGGTCCAATCTCCAAATTATCAAAAGTTGAAAAATTCTGTGAAGAAGATGAAACACAGAAAGTCTGCTGCACAATTTCTTCTCATTGACTTATCAAACCTTTAAAGTTTTCTATGAAAATTTGTATGAAGTGTCGCCTAGAGATTGCGCACCTCCTCCAAGTTAAAGTTCTTCAAAAGGTTTAGTATAACTTGAGAAATCAACTTCACAAGTTACCTATGTCCAAATCTGCACTTCTGAGAAGTCGATTTGACACCCCTAACTTCTTAACTTTGGTTCTCACAATGTCGAACCCGTTTTGCCAAATCCTTTTGGCTGTAGATAGCTTATCTCTTAACTTAGATTTTGAGCTATCACATGTGTAAAACTTTACACTGTACACTGAGCACTACTCATTTCTTTGGACTCGAAAACTGCGCCTGTTTTAGGAGACTGTGAACACTCAACACATATGAATGTTCCTACAGATAATTCTCCTAACCACAGAAGGAGCAGACTCGAAAAGATCGGGCGCAAGATTTCTTTCATTTCTGGAGAAGACTACAACTGAACGTGAGAGAGAGACTTCCCTTCACTTCTCATGTATCTACTGACATTTACAATCACTGATTTCTCTATTCCTATGCTCATACATAGTCTCTCCTTGTCTTCTCTCAATGCCCCGACATTTTCCAAGAGTATTTATAGGCAATTATGTACAAACTTTTATCAAAGCATAAGTATATGTAACCTATGTCATAACTAATGTACATATGTGTACATGTCCTTCATTCTTGTGAATGTATCCATCTTCTTTACTTCAAATCTTCAATTGGTGATTGATCTGCACCAACATATTCTTTGTATATCCATGGAGATTCGTGAGCTTCTATTGTGTGTTTCTGTTGAATATGTATGAAGAGAGCTGATTACTGATGTATTGAGTGAGAAATTGATGAAAAATGGTGCTAGAGATGAAAATCATCTGTTTGTACAGAATCACGATTGTCTCGTCTGGATGGTACAGGTAACATTTTTGAGTTTTGACTTTATGGATGTATTCTACTGAAGAAATAACATGCTTTAGACACCAAGATTGTGGAATATGATGGAGATTTGCTCAAGATAATCCAAACCCTAGAAATTCCTCTTCATCCTCATTATTCTCAGAAATTCAGCCATTTACCTCTTATTTCTTGGATTCTATGATATAGAAGGGGCTGTGGTCTCATGTATACTTCCAGGATTGACAAAATAAAGATGTATTGTTAATTCTTTATGCTAAATGATTGGAGAGGACAACTCCAAAGATCAATAACAAACACGTACGCATGTGCATATGCGTACGCGTACGCGTATGCATACGCATACGCGTATGCGTACTCGTACCCATATGCATATGTGTATGCGTATGCGTATGCGTATGCGTATGCGTATGCGTATGCGTATGCGTATGCGTATGCGTATGCGTATGCGTATGCGTATGCGTATGCGTATGCGTATGCGTATGCGTATGCGTATGCGTATGCGTATGCGTATGCGTATGCGTATGCGTATGCGTATGCGTATGTGTATGCGTATGCGTATGCGTATGCGTATGCGTATGCGTATGCGTATGCGTATGCGTATGCGTATGCGTATGCGTATGCGTATGCGTATGCGTATGCGTATGCGTATGCGTATGCATATGCGTAGGCGTATGCGTATGCGTATGCGTAGGCGTATGCGTATGCATATGCGTATGCGTATGCATATGCATATGGGTATGCGTATATGTATGGGTATGCATATGGGTATGCGTATATGTATGGGTATGTGTATGTGTATGTGTATCTGTATGTGTATGTGTATGTGTATGTGTATGTGTATGTGTATGTGTATGTGTATGTGTATGTGTATGTGTATTGTATGTGTATGTGTATGTTGTATGTGTAATGTGTATGTGTATGTGTATGTGTATGTGTATGGGATTTGTATGTTATGTGTATGTGTATGTGTATGTGGTGTGTTGTGTATGTGTAGTGTATGTGTATGTGTATGTGTATGTGTATGTGTATGTGTATGTGTATGTGTATGTGTATGTGTATGTGTATGTGTATGTGTATGTGTATGTGTATGTGTATGTGTATGTGTATGTGTATGTGTATGTGTATGTGTATGTGTATGTGTATGTGTATGTGTATGTGTATGTGTATGTGTATGTGTATGTGTATGTGTATGTGTATGTGTATGTGTATGTGTATGTGTATGTGTATGTGTATGTGTATGTGTATGTGTATGTGTATGTGTATGTGTATGTGTATGTGTATGTGTATGTGTATGTGTATGTGTATGTGTATGTGTATGTGTATGTGTATGTGTATGTGTATGTGTATGTGTATGTGTATGTGTATGTGTATGTGTATGTGTATGTGTATGTGTATGTGTATGTGTATGTGTATGTGTATGTGTATGTGTATGTGTATGTGTATGTGTATGTGTATGTGTATGTGTATGTGTATGTGTATGTGTATGTGTATGTTGTATGTGTATGCGTATGCGTATGCGTATGCGTATGCGTATGCGTATGCGTATGCGTATGCGTATGCGTATGCGTATGCGTATGTGTATGCGTATGTGTATGTGTATGTGTATGTGTATGTGTATGTGTATGTGTATGTGTATGTGTATGTGTATGTGTATGTGTATGTGCATGTGTATGTGTATGTGTATGTGTATGTGTATGTGTATGTGTATGTGTATGTGTATGTGTATGTGTATGTGTATGTGTATGTGTATGTGTATGTGTATGTGTATGTGTATGTGTATGTGTATGTGTATGTGTATGTGTATGTGTATGTGTATGTGTATGTGTATGTGTATGTGTATGTGTATGTGTATGTGTATGTGTATGTGTATGTGTATGTGTATGTGTATGTGTATGTGTATGTGTATGTGTATGTGTATGTGTATGTGTATGCATATGTGTATGTGTATGCATATGTGTATGTGTATGCGTATGTGTATGCGTATGTGTATGTGTATGTGTATGTGTATGCGTATGTGTATGCGTATGTGTATGTGTATGTGTATGTGTATGTGTATGTGTATGTGTATGTGTATGTGTATGTGTATGTGTATGTGTATGTGTATGTGTATGTGTATGTGTATGTGTATGTGTATGTGTATGTGTATGTGTATGTGTATGTGTATGTGTATGTGTATGTGTATGTGCATGTGCATGTGTATGTGCATCTACATCTGCATCTGCATCTGCATCTGCATCTGCATCTGCATTTGCATCTGCATCTGCATCTCCATCTGCATCTCCATCTGCATGTGCATGTGCATGTGCATGTGCATGCGCATGTGCATGTGCATGTGCATGTGCATGTGCATGTGCATGTGCATGTGCATGTGCATGTGCATGGGCATGTGCATGTGCATGTGCATGTGCATGTGCATGTGCA